>VXBB01011456.1:758118-974495 GCA_013399915.1 Illadopsis cleaveri
TGATGTGAACACCACAAATCATAACAAGTGCCTGCATCCCTTTCATAGCAAGAAATCATAGAATTGACTGGCATTGTTCTAGACTTTGATTTTGTCATCATAGGATAAGTCAAACCACTCTTTTCTTTACCAGAAATTTTGATGATACAGTACATTTTTCTAGGAAGAAAATGGTCCCTAATCAATTCTCATTCATTAGTCCTACAGAAAAATACTAATTGCATTCAGCAAGCAATACTCATACTAAAACAAACAAACAAACAAACAAACAAGTAAATTTTTCAGTTCTGAAAAAATTTTCCAAGTCCAATGTTATGAGCAGTTTTCTTCTTCACTTCTGAAAATCTACAATTTTTCAACCACTGTCCATATTCAGAATTCACAAAGAGGAATTTCTGCCTCTGCAATCAGAATTTGGGTTTGAAAAGGTCTGTGAGCAGCCTAAAGCAAACTAGTTCCTTTATTCCATGTGGCTCTGCAGAATGACAAGTACTCTGTGTTTGGGGTTTTTCCCAGTTAATACCTAAAAAATACTGCAGGGTAAGGATTTGGTCTGCGCATCAACTATCTCACTTTTGCCAAACCACCACATCCCCCAGTTTGTTTTGTGCACTGCTAAATCCCATGTGAAAGTAGTTTTGCCACAGCAGGGATACCTGTGATGATCAACCAGCACATGCACTAAGTCTCCACTCTGGTCATGCTGTCTTGCTAGAAATTCATGCATCCATAAATTATCTCAAAAGAGCAGTTCTGATTCAAACCTTATGGAAAAAGTTACATATAAGCATTTAAGCACAATTAGTGGTGCTGGCATTTATGTGTCATTGCAGGTAAAAGATCTCAAGACTTCTACATGCTCCATGAACTGTAGTAAACTGACATCTTGAATGCTTCAACACATTGTTTTGGTTAACAGAAAAACCCACATCAAGCTGTTTTGCAGCTTTATTCCTAAAAATCCATGACACAATGTCTGTTTTTGCAGATAAAAAGAGAGCTCTGTGTCAGGTTTCCTGGTTTGAGCAATCCTAGAGCTTTACATACTGTGAGGCTTTGAGAGCACTAACAAAATCACTGAGAGACACTGAGAGTTTTGGTTGTTTTACAGCTTTGTCTCAAGGGAAAATAAAAGAAGACTATTCATTTGTTTGTCTTTTGAGGAGCTGTACTTAGTGGAAGCAGGAATACAGGGAGGGCTCCACTGGGTGATTAAATAGTAGCCCACATCAAGTAATAATAATGGTACTGACATTGCTTTTTAAAGTAAGTTCAAGTGTAAGGAGTTGGGCTGATCCGTACTTGCCACAGGAAGCTGCACACATCTCTGCATCCACAGGGCTGCCTGCTCCCTCAATAGACTTTTGTTCTGTACCTCTATGGGCCTGTGGTTTTTTACTAGTTAATTGCCTCATCCCTGGCTGAGGACCTCAATCAGATACATAAACCACTTGAAGAGTTCGTGCTCAACTTCCCTATGGAGCAGCAAAGAGTCTGGGTTAGCCTTGGCTTTCGCAGGGCACAGCCAAGTCATACACCCCAGCTCTTCCTGCTGGTGGGCTTCAGCACCCTGGGATGGAGGTATTAAGGATCAGATCAGGCAACTGACTCTGATTAAAACAGTTTTCTTTAAGTGTTGATGCCTCTCACAATCCAAGTTTGCCACCACCTGTGCCAGAGACATCCCGGGAGATGAGAAGAGATGAAGGGACTGAGAGGGCAACCACAGCTTTGTGGTTGCAATATGGTAGGAAGATGGTGAAGTTAAACTGTCACAGGGGTTACTCACAGAGGTTGGAGATGTGGCCCCTCATTCACACTCCACTGAAAACCAAAACCAGACCCCCAGGGTGTAGCACAACTTTATTCCTGACCTCTCTGGTATTGTCTGAAGGAGGACACACACTCTTCATTTGAGGCTGCTACTGTCATATTTGAATGTGCATTTTCTTTCCTCAGCCACCTCAAACACAGTGTCTTGGACCAATATACCCATTGTTGTAGCTATGAGATAAATCAGATTAAGAAATTCTCCCAAGTCACAACCAGTCGTTTATTTCTAACCTGGAGCAGTCTCTGCATAGACGCTGGCACAGGGCTTACAGGCAGAAATGGAATATAGGGCAGGAATCTTTGTGGGTCAGTGCAGCAGCCAGACACCTCCTGGTGTGGGAACCCATCCCCAAGCACACACAGCTCATCCAAAGAGAAGCAGTGCAGGATCAGCAGCAAGAATAGGGCAAATTACACCTAGAAAAGCTGAAAGAAGAATTAAGNGGAGAAAAGGTTTACTGTGATCAGCGAAGAACAGGCCCACTATGTCTACATGAGGATTTTACCCCTTGCTAGTTCACAGGATCACAAAGTCTCTGAAGACATATGGGACACAGATGGGAAATGTCAGAGCATTTGCTGGTGACTGCCCATGGCTCCTACTTTACCTGTGCAGCAAGAACAGATATTGTTCTTGCCTGCACAGGGCAGGCAGTTCCACCTCTGAGCTCTAAATCTCCAGTGACAGTGGGAACAGGTGAAGCCAGAGTCTCTGCTCCTTGTCCCAGGAGTGTCCCTGGCTTCATTTTCCCATGTGGAGGACCCAGCCTGTACAGTGTGATACGCTGTGACTGCTCAGTGCTGGTCCAGCACTCTTCAGCTTCTCTTAGAGTGCACTAACCTCCGTTTTTTGACCATCATCCAAACACGCTCTTTGCACCACACTTTTTATCTCCCCAGCTGGTAATTGCACCAAAGGAGGCTCCCAGATAAATATCTGTAGTAACACATTCTCCCTCACTTGTCATTGTTCTTCCGTGATTCAAACAGCTTCAAATGATGGGTTTGAAAAATGGCCAGGGCTTGTAAAGTGTGGGAATGGAAAGTTTCTGAATGCTGGCAAGTGCTTATCAACCCCTACATTGTAATATCAGTAACCAACTGGCAACAGAGCTGTGCCAAATTAGGTGGAAAAGGAGCACACAAAGAAAGATCAATAGATCTAAAGACAGAATTGCTATAAGCATGAGTACTCCTGAATAATTTCACCCACTATTTGCTACAGCAGGACTTTCTCTTCAGTAGCATCTCAAAGTGTTGTTCCACTGACACTCAAGGAAGCTGATACAAACATCCAGGTGTTTCAGCTTCAGTACCACATATACCTCATGCACTTTTGGAGCTGTTCAGCAAAACCAACCCTACAGCTCAGTCATAGTTTGTCATGGAAAATATTTTATCAACCCATGAATTCTTTGGATCTGCTTAGGAATATTAAAATACTCAGGCAAGCCCTTCAAAGAGAAATGTTGCTGGGTATCAAGTGCTACAGAGTTCTTACTCAAGAAAATACATTGCATATATTGTTCAGCGTGGTGGGATGCACTGCCTGGCCAATTCTGTAACATGGTGCTATTTCACTGACCACCACTGAAGTGATGTTTTTGGTAGCAGTGTGTGCAAACCTCAAACACTGAGCAGTCACACCCATCCCATCTTCTCTCTCTGGTAAAGAGGGTTCAGCCATGCTTCCCTAGTTCAGTTACTGGCACAGGATTCTGACAGACCAAAACTATTTTTACACTACAGAATTTCCCTTTTCATAGAGATTATGTGGAAAAGAAAGATCATCAACCCCCCAAAAGTTCATCTGAACATTAAAAAAAAGTAAAAAAAAAAAAACAAAAAAAAAAAACAAAAAAACACCTGCTCTTTTTCAGCAACTTTTGCAAGAACTAGGACATACTCACCAAGCATGGCTGCCTCTTTTATGCTGAGAAAACTCATCTTTAACAACATGAAATTCCCCCAGACAAACAGCACGTCTTTCTAAGGTCTTTCAAAGGCACTTTGAAAGTGCCTTTAAATTTATATATTAAAAATATATAAAGAAACAAAGTGTTACAGATTAGTTAGTAAAGGCTGGCCTTAAACTTAATTCTAAGAAAGGTCCTATTAACCCTATAGATCTCAGCTGAGCTGGTCCCAGGGATGCTGCAGCCATATTCAGGAGGCATCCAGATCTATCAACCATATTTCCATGGGTCTTGTGGCCCAGTCATCATGTCAAGTACCTGTTCAGAAAACAGTTTGTGTTCTCAAAGCAGTGAGAACAAAGTGTACAGGCTAAATAACTTAATAAAAATGTACCTTAAGCAATTGGTGTTCTACCCTGTTCTGCTGCCTTTAATTTACTGAGGTGAACAATGAATTATATAGTACTCTGCCAAGGGGAAAAAAAGTCTGTGCCAGAATATCCTATTTTGAAAATGACGCAGGACTAATTTTGAATGGCAAAACCTAAATTTACCATTTGTTGAATTGCAGTTTTGAAGTAGTATTTTCACCCTAAATATCAATTACTCAAAAAAAAATACTACCAGCTATGAAACAGAAAAGTCTTCTTTCTCAGAAGCTTTACCTGTCACAGGTGGACTGTTTGAAGAAAGCTTAAAATTAAGATTATGGCATTTCCCACATTTTAAATCATTCAAAGATCAAACCCTTTCCAGCATGTGCCTCACATTCATCTGAGAGTGTTGCACTTAGAACTGGACTCTTCAGTGTGAAGGCCACAGTCACAACTTGGGTGATTTAGGAGTTTTCTCATCAAGTGCCCTCTAGAATTTCCCCCCTTTTTGAAGGAACACTATGATGATTTTCCTCAAGGAAGACACATGAAGGCACCATCTCATGCTTATAGCCCATGACCCAGGCTCAGCTTGTAAGACTTAGTTTCAGTGTAGAAAGCCCTGCCAGTTGCAGCCTCTCCATCCAAATTAAAAAGCACTGAAAATAGCTTACATCTTTACTTCCTTCAAGACTGTAACTTAAGAATAAGCATCTCTTATCCACCAACTCCCAAGCCATTTCTCCTCTTGATTGTGTGTTCTTTCATCATGCACAAAAAAAAAAAAAAAAAAAAAAAAAAAAAAAAAAAAAAAAAAAAAAAAAAAAAAAAAAAAAAACAAGTTATTGCAACCTCTCACATCTGGAGACATCTGAACAAGTAAACAGAGCTGAGAATTTTCAGCACACATAACCAATTACATAAGAACCCAGTTTGGAGATTTAATGCACTCACAGCACAGGTTCCCCAAGCTGCCCAAAATGCAGACTGCTCTGCCAGACACATGTGGAGCATTGTGGCTGTGCAAAACCAGTTCAGAGCATGATAGTATCTACACAGTATGGAAAAGCTCATCCACTAAAGTTTCTCCCCAATTTAAAGCCTCCTAGAATGCTCACACTGCCAATCCTATCCATCACTGTGAAGCAGTACTGTTAGCAAGTAAAACCTTAAGCTTTTAGTGTCCAGCTCCATGTTAGCTGGCAAACACACCATCACAAAGACTGCCCAACTTGGTAGAAAGTGGTTGCTAAGTTATATTTTTTCATATTCACTGGGGAAAACTATTAAGTAAATAAATATACCTCAATTTATTTTTAAAATAGACATTCTTAAGGGATTAACTGAAAGATAATTATGGCTTGGCACACCTATGTTGTTTTAATTTTCTCCCACTCAACACTGGAAAGACAAAAATCTTTTCTTAGTGATTCATAAATTTTCTGAGGCAAGAATGGGATATTATAATCTCTGGTTGGATTTCCTGGCTAGCACTGGCCATGGGCTTCCCCTTGCTGACCCTGCACAACACCAAGCAGCCTTTGGCCCAGCCCCCCTCTGAGGAAGGTCTAGGCCAGATAACTTTTGAAGAATCCTTCCACACTAAATTATTTTATGAGCCTATGAGTTTATAGCCTTTGTCACAGTAACAGGCTGACATCAATCACACTTTCTGGCAAGATAGTGAAACCTGATATTAAGGCTGGGAGCAAGTTTCACCCATACTGCCAGTTTTCAAGAGTAATTATTTCATTGAATGCAAAATCACTAGCCTGTAATTGATTTAATTGCATCTTTCTACAGCTTCCCACCAATGCCAAGCACTGCACAGCCAGCACTGGGCTGGCAATTCCTTGAACACCCACAGGTGAGCCCCACAGGGAGGGATCAGCAGTTTACAGCTGCAGGTGATACTGCTGCCTGCACCGAGGCTTTGGCGCTATGATTTGGGGACAGAAAATTATTTGGCTTTATGACCATCTTTATCCCCTGGACAGCTTAGATGAGATGGCTTTTACTCTGAATTGCTCAGGATTTGTCTCATTTAAACAACCAGATAGGCAAAACGTCAAGTCACACAGACCCTTAAGGAACACAGCAGAAAGAGTATATGGAGCACCACTCACTAAAAAAACCATCACTAGATGTTCCCATCACAAAACTTCTCCAAACCATGCCATAGCTTCATTCCCAGCACTTTAACAGCAAAAACTTGTGTCACAGCTGGGGTGGACCATTTACTGCCAGCCTCTGATGAAATGAGAGAGATAAACAGAGAAGTGGGGGAAATACTGTAAGGGTGGGGAAAGCAATAGGGATTTCTGTGAGACCTGGTGCAGACCTTTAAGGAGCTTTATTGCCGATTTCAATACTTAAAGGACAAGTATTTTAGCAAGGTTCATTGCAATGGGACAAGAGGTAATGTTTTTAAACTAAAAGATCAATTTATATTAGATATAAGGAAGAAGTTTTTTACAAGAAGGGTGGTGAGATACTGGAACAGGTTGCCCAGGGAGGTGATGGAAGCCCATTCCTGGAAACATTCAAGGCCAGGGTGGATGCATCTCTGAGCACCTGATCTGTGTGAAGATATTCCTACTCATTGCAGAGGGATTGGACTAGATAGCATTTAAAGGTCCCTTCCAATCAAACAATTCTGTGATTCAATAATAAAGTCCAGCAAGAAGCACAGTGCACACCAGGAGTTAACAACACACATTCAGACTCTTCAGCCACTCACCTGAGATGAATCCCCTGCTCTGCCCCCAGCCCTGCCACTGAGGAAGGGAACGGTCTGGTTTAGAAAGTCAAGTTGCCTGACCAGGTGCATGGAGGGTTCCTTGTCTCCAAGCTGGTAAGGCTGACCCCACCGTGGGCCAATCTGGGAAACTAAAACTCCCAGGAACACCTGCTGGCTCATTTGCATCTCCCAGGTTATCCTCCCAGCTTCAGCAGAAAGGGGATTTCCAGCCCTAGCTTCCTTGTAAGACCTCGAAAACAGTCTTATGTGTAGGTTAAAAGGTGTCACTCTTAATTAAGGGTCATCAATTTCTTCCCTAGCACTTACTCGAAGGAGGCTTCCTTGCCCTCCACCCACCTGACACCCTGCTTAAGGTGACAAGAAAACACCTGAAAAAGGATCCTGTTAGTGTGGCTTTGACACTGTGTTGGGATGGGGCTTAGTGTTTTGTACTCCTGACTATCAAAATGGCCTGTTGATATTTTACTTAATGTCTTATCCATGCTTCAGCTATAAATCTCCACAGGAAAAATCAAGTTAAAAATCAGACACTGCAGACAACACACATCTGGCAGGGTGCTGACGTGGTATTTTAATTTTTACCATTCTTCCTGTGCTTAGTGGGCGTATAATATGTAAGTTCTTTTTTAAATTTATATGTCTTATATTTAATGCATAGTTTATGCTGAAACTACCTCCCCACATATCCCATATTTGTTCAACCAAGAGTGGTGGCCACTGGTCAGGAAGGTACCAAGAGTCCAGTGGTTTGGGGGTTTCTGAGTGCTAAAATGTCATGAGAATTTAATTTTATAAGCAAGTATCAGGCTAGTTTTTCCCCACAGCCCCAAGCCCTGACAAACTCATCCATCTCTTTGGTCCAGGGTCTGAGTTCAGGCTCCTGGTACTGTTCTGCACCACTGGGGCTCAGGTGCTTTGCACTAAAATATAATTTCAAGGACATTTTCACAGAGGGAGGCAGAGGGTCATGACCTGTGGGCATAGGAACCTGTGAAGTGACAGATTAACACCACTTGGTGATGTTCATGAGAGAGAAAAAATTGTTTCATTGTTTTAAAGTGGGAGTCTCCAAGAATCCAAAGGTTCATTTTCTCAATTACTTTGCTTGTGCAGCTGGTCAGCAGGTGACCACAATCATCACCATAATTAGATCAAAAATTCAACTGCTTGAGAACCGGAAAGTGCAAAGCCATTGGCAAGGGCTAGGAGAACCAAAAGGGAGCCAAAGATTCAGGAAAAAAAAAGAATGTCTCTCCTTTTTTTTCCCCAGTAATCACTTCAACTATCACCAAATTTATCCCCATGTTTTCATTTGGGGATACATTTTTTCTTCGTTTCTTTCAATGTGACAGTAAATAACCATGGCTGCTGGAGAAAAAAGAGTTGTGGTCTCATAAGCACTGCTGTGAAATGAGGTGAATCTGATGGAAAAGGGAATCTGTGAGCAGCTCTGGAATAATTTTGTCCGGGACAATGTTTTTGTCCTCAGGACAACTGTGCAGCAGCACACACTTGGCTCAATGAATGTGGCCTCCACACCTTTGCACTGAGTTTCCTTTCCAGGGATGCTCTGGCCATGCACCCTCAGCCATGATTTCCTATCTGCACTGAGTCATGTATCCATCTTTTTACTTAACTTTTCCCTTATTTTCCTACCACAGGTTAAATTATTAAGATCATGGAGAGCTAATTCCCCAAGTGGTGCCAACCCATCCAGGAACTCTTTCTTCTGGGAGACACTATGCTTTGAAAATGTTTTCAAGGAGGAAATCATCTCAGCATATATATATATATATGCATAGTTTTCAGCATTTAAATTTTCATCATAGGAAAAACTATTTCTCAATGCAACTAATGTGCTTAGCTAATTTTGGATTCTTGCTAATCAAACTTTTTTCCAGCTGCACCATACTTATTACTTAATATCAGATAAATCAGAACTGATGCTTTTCTAGACAGCAAAATGGATAGTGGCACTGTTTGCAACAGCCAAAAATAGAAGATTTAGGATGGGATAGGATGATGTGTGTCCCTGGGCCACACATCTCTGGGGAGAAGGAGAGCCAACACTTGTCTGAAACTCCAGTTTGATCAGGACAACCAGCCTCTGCTGCAATATACTAAAAAAAACCCTCAACAATTTAATTTATTGCAGGGCCAAATCTTTCCTACTCACGTAAGCCTGGAAGCACTTAGCTTCTTTACAGAAGGAGTATGACAGGTGCTATTTCTCTGCCTGCTCCATAGTTGTGACTAATCTAATTGAAAGACTGCATTGTTTGTGAATTAGAAAATTAATTTCAAAATGTTCACTTCCTGTTGAGGATTTAGATGAGACTATGCCAATGCTTTGACTAAACAGCTCCAGTCCTAAGTCTTGTTTCTCCTCACTCATTTAAAGCTCTTAACAGTTCCTGTCCAGCCCCATAGTTGCTGCTAACTTCTAGGTCTGTTCTGAGATTGTTCACATGTGTTTCTCATAGAAACTAAACTGTGCAGAATTACCACTTTCCCTATCCTTGAACCCTTTTTATTAGGTAAAAACCTTCCTAGTGTTCCTTTCTGAATTGACCAACCCCTGCCAGCACATGGGTCAAGCTTACAGAAGAAAGGGGATAGCTTTGCATGGAGTTTAGTGGGAACTATCCCTACATGTGACACCCCCTTGGCACCTCACCTTGCAGGACTCAGGGAGGGATTCACCTCCAGCTCCCAAAAGCCCCAGGGATGGCCCCTGCAGCTGGCAGGGCTCATACAGCCACCAAGTCACCAAGCATTTGCTCCCAGTGACCCCCCAACTTGGCACCCTCCAGCCAGCCCTGGAGAGACCAAATGTCAGCCTTGGACCCTCAAGTGCCTACCAGCATCCTGCCCTCAGGGAACAACCCATCCAGATCCCCTGCTGCAGCCTGGAAGTGGATTTGGACCTGCACTGAAGCTGTGCTGAACCCAGCAGCCCTGTGGGACACAATGCTGCCTGACCATGCATGGAGCAGTTGAATAGAGAATCAGGCCTCAGATGGCTGGACTTCTGCCTCCAGAGGAATTTCAAGCTAATAGAAATTGGGGTAAACAGTCCCTTTCCTCTTCTCAGAGATGCCTGAGTAGGAAAAAATACTAAATTCTCTTGAACCTCTATCTAGGAACATTGTCTGTGCCCTTATACTTTGCATATGAACTGCTACACATACAGGCCCAAGATGTGTTTTCTTATTTTGAGATTCAAATACTTCTTCAGCAAAGGAAAGGAGATGAAATTGCTCGAGGTCAATTCAGATTAAGGAGCACCCTTACACTGGTTGTACATCCATTCTCATTACTTTGCCTTGACATGAAGTTTGGCTGCTGGAAGATACTATCTCCAAACTGGGCTCCATCTTCTTCAACTGGAAAATAACTCTGAATATCTGCTAATTTCCTGACTATGTAAGTTACTAGATCTATGGTTTAAACCTTAGAGGATACTGGAGTTCTTCCAGCCAAACCACAGTGAATGCTCCACAATCCAAACCTCACTGCCAGCATGTGTCTCACAGCTGCTCAATGGGACAGAGCATTGCTGTGAGGAGGGACTCCACTCATCTCTGATGTCAGCGAGGACCAGGCTCTGAAATGGCTGTGCCTTCTGAGCACTGCAAGACCAAAGCCAGCTGCCATCTGACACAGCTGGTGACTGCAGTGAAGCACATGCCCATTGTCACAGCTTCTGCAGGAATGAGGCGCTTCCCCTCGTGCCTTGACCTGGATTATACACAAACTGGTCACTGCGTTGTGCTGTGGGGAAGTCAGTCCCAACTCTGGCCAGCACTCTGCAAACTCTGCTCCCCCTCACCCTGAGAGGGTGCCCAGCCCCTGGCAGCTGCACGCTGAGCAGCAGCTGATGCCAAGGCTCTCCTGTGCCCAACCGCACCAAATAAACCAGAGACCAAACACGTGCTTCTTACAAACAGATTTATTTGCATTTTGACTGGAGCACAGATTCTAGATACAGATTTCTTCTGCACAACAGTACAAGAGCCAGTGCAAAATATGCTTTCTTTTTTTATTTATTCATGTACAAAAAAACCCCCAAAAACCAACAAACGAAAAGACGAAGAGTGTGGCAGTATTTATTCATGACTGGTATGCCTCAGCCTCCCATTGACCCACCTCCACTCGCCCTTGCCCATCATGACAACTTTGTGGCCAGCACTGCCTGCCTGCTGCTAACAGCTGCATTGTCAGTGAAGAGAGGTAACTCCCCTTTGAAAAATAAACACTCACCCCAAGCAAACCAGGACAACAGCAGGCTACTTTAAAAAGTTGGGCACACCATCTGGTCACCAATGCATCCCCTGCCAGGGAGCAGAATTTTGAGGGAATGGCAAAAAAAAGGTACAAATCAAAAATGCACAAAAAATTAGGCACTAGCTTAACCCATTTGTTAGAGAGAGCCAAGCATGTTAAGATACACCTCCAGTCTGCCTTCTCATATTCACCCACTGTAGTGATGATCAAAGCCAAACACTCCCCACTCTGAGTACCCTGTGCTGTCGAACAGATTACAATCTTATGAAAATACTTCTATTAGTAGCATAAAGTTAAACCATTTCATAACTGGAGGAGAAAGAGAAGCTACAGTCTGAATAGAAGCATGTCTTTGAGAAGTCAAAAAAATCCCAACATACAGATAGACAAAATACAGACAAAAAAACCTGTTTCAGTCATCCACCAGATGATTGTTAGAATTACAGCCAATGCTTAAGCAATACAACATTGAGCTAGGAAAAGTCATCGTATGGTTGTTCTGCTTATGGAGTAGCCTTACTAGTTCACAAAGCACTGGACAATCTATTTCTCTGTTACTCTAACAAATTTTCAGAAGCTGCAATGTAGAACTGCAGTGTCAGTGAAAGAATATGCTAATCTTCACCAAGGCCTGGGATTTATATCGCAGAAATTCATCGAACTTACATCACTCCAAGTGTACCATGTCCAAATCACCTAGTTGCTACTATGGACTTTTTACATTTCTACCCAAGGAATGGCAGGGCTTTGAAGCTTGATCAACCAGAGTCCTTTACATTGAACTGCAACTAAACAAAGCAGAGTACCAGTTAAAGCCAAAGAACACATGTACTCAGCACAAATATGTGTTGATACAGTACAGTATGTATGTGGATATATATGTATATATAGATGCATATATATGTATATGTTACATTATAAGGCGAGTGCCATTCAGGGCTTCTCAAATGCAGGAATCCTAGTACCACCTCCAAGTCTTGAAACTTCAGCCCATTAAATTTCACACCAAGAAAATGAGAACTCCAGTATCTTCATACTGAATGATTATTTCTATTTTAGCCAATTAACCATGCAGGGCCAGCAGAAAGAACAGGAGCTTTAATTTTAATAGCACCAGTCCTGCCACGTCAGTCAGATGGCCAAATTTTTATCACTGCATCGTTTGCCCTCTCCCTGCCCTGCAGTTTTGTACCATGGGCATTACTGTGAGTTTTCAGGACATCACCAAAGTCATAATAATTGATCTCTATCAATTGACTCAGCTGATAGAGAAAATGCCACAATTTATGAAATTTCAAACAGTACAGATCCAAGAAGAATGCAAGTTTATACTTTGCAGTACTGGCTGGAGTCATATTGATATTAATCACATAATGATTCTGCCTTTTCATTCCCAGCAAGCCCACTTTTACTCATAGTGGCTGTCATCATACCTACAACTGAGGAGCTGGACAGCTTGGGAAACCATAACTCACTGTTATCCTAAGCCCCAGTCCTTATAAAGTTCTGCTGCACAAATTTCATATATAGCTGAAAAAAGTTTCATTTAAATCACTTTGAGTAGGTTTTCTTACTTTTTAAGAAAGAAATAGGAGCAACAATAAAAAAGAGTAAAAATAAGTTTAACAGGCACTTAAGAAAAAAGTAAAATCTATTTAGATGAGTGGGAGCTACTCACCTCCCTTGCCTTTAGTCTATCTAGAATTTAGATATCTATCCCAGACTAAACATTTGTGCTTCCTCCAGTCTTGAGGAAGCACAAGCTTCCTTCTAGAGGCTGTCACTTCCACAAGCAGGTCAAACAAGTCCCTCCAGGGATAGCAGATCCAAGGTGAGTCAAGGATTACCTGACACACAGATGAGACAAGTCTTTCTTTCTCTCTCTGCACCTTCCTCAAGGGCAGCAGTGAAGGGGAGGTGCTGATCTCCTCTCTCTGGTGACCAGCGGCAGGAAGCGAGGGAATGGAATAAAGCTGAATCAGGGCAAAGTCAGACTGGACATTGGAGAAAGGTGGGAGGGTGGTTGGTCACTGGGACAGGCTCCCCAGGGACTTCCTTTGCTCCTGGTCATGGCACCAAACCTGCCAGAGTTCAAGGAGCACCTGGGCTGCTCTGGATGACACTCATAGTCACAGGGATCACTCTTAGGTACTCCTGGGAGGACCAGGGCATTGGACTCTGTGACCCTTAAGGGTCCCTTTCAACTCAAGACAATCTCTGATTCTAAGCTGTAGTAACTCAAGTCTCCTGGACACCAAACCAGCTGTGCTGTGTCTTCATCGATGTGTATGTTACTTAACCACAAACCTCCAAATTCCTGGTGGGGTACAGATGTTCAACAAGGACTAGAACTACTCTGCCAAATAAGGGTAGGTATTACACACACCTCTACGCTGTACGGCTTTACAACAGCCTCAAACAGAGCCAACCCACAGGAAAATATTTATAGTCTATGGGATTGTTTACTCTGGTACACCCTTTTAGCATGTGAAAGCAAGCTATAATGTCAAATTCATCCTCAGGTAAGTATATAATTATTTTATTTTAAAAAATCTAAATACAGCAAGGCCCTAACAGACTTCTTTTTGTTCAAAATTTATCAGGCAAGTGCTATTGAAACACTATGAGGACTTTAGCATATAATTGCTTACCTGTAAAGTGTTGTTTTTTAAAGAATCAAGAAGTTAGACTTTTTAAAACAAGCAAACAGTTCTCAGTCCCTAACTCTGGCAGCAAAGCTACCTCTATCCTTTCTTCACTCTACTGTCGATCAGTATTGCTGTGTCCCCTCAGTTACAGGCCTGTAACATCTAAGTGGATATGACATGACACAGGCTACACTCCTGGCCACTTCAAGGTCTATCTAGAACCCTTGCCATGAGGTCAGATTCACCTGAGCTGCATGCCATGACAGCCATACCATGCACTGGGCCAGTATTACAGAGCAGGATGAATAACTAAAGCCAACATCCATCTTCCAAAGCACCTTCTAGAAAATAAATTAAGCAGCTCCTGGTACACAGGGGCACTCTGGTCCCACCTGCTCACAAAGGCATCTGGAACTCATTCACTGTTTTGGAAGGCAGCTGTGTGTGGTCACAACTTGGATTCCACGGCCAGGAGCTCCTCCTCACCTACACAGCCTGGTTCTCAACCAGGAAACCTCAACTCCTCTATTTCAGAAGGGGGAACCACCACATCCCAAAGCCTAGGCATCCTTTTTTGCATGCCTACAATTCATGGAGCATCCAGGACAGTCAGTTGAGCATGATCGTGCCTAAGTAGGCATTGCTGCTCAATTAGCTGAGTTGGCTGAAGGTTTTCCCATTGTAACACAAGTTTTCTATTCTAGTATTATTTTCAGGGTAAAAAAAAAAAAAAAATCAGTGGGGATGGGTGGGGTTTTTTTGCGCAAAACTTGATGCTTTAATGAAAAAAATGTTGCTTTTCTCAATATTTTGTGTTTATTTCTGTTGGGAAAACTTGAAACACATAACTTTTGTCAGAGAAATATCAGTCTGTGTCTGTGCAAATTCCTCCCGTGTCAGCTGGGAGCTGTAATTCAAGGGCTCTGTGGCCCCCTCTTTCCCTAGGCACCTCTCCAGCCCTCATGACGCATTCCCTGTTTGACTAACACAGGGTAGGAGCATCATGGGATCTGTAATTCGGCCAAAGATCTCTGCCCCAAGGGAGACACGGCACACAAGGCACTCGAACGACAATTTCTGAGGGCTGCAACAGTAGCTCAAACTGGTGCTGCTTTAAGGGCCAAATGGATTTAATTAAACGTTTACATTTCAAAAGGCTGGAACATTTTATTCAGTGTTTTCCAGCTGGCAATGTCTCATTTTTTGAAACATTTCCATTCCAGGAAGATGTTTGGTATTTCAGCTTTCTGTATCAGTTCAGGATGAAATGAAATGTTCAAGAATCAGATTTTGATAGTATATAGACACTCAGTTTGGGGAAACAGCCATATTATTTAGCTGTCAAAAGTGAAATGGTTTCATCCATGCAAGAAAGGTGTGATGCAGTTTGCCTTTGACTTCAGTGGAAGCCACTTTTTCAGCTTAACAGAGCCTGGACAGAGTCCCAAAAGACCAAGGGAGGGTGGAGCTGATCATAGTTACAGATATGGGAAACAGGAGTCAAAAGTGAAAGAATGAGAATGTAAGAAGCAGCAACTAAGATGATCAGTTACCTGGTCTTGATCAAAACAGTTTTACATCAGTAACAGGATGAAAATCCATTAAGATTATAACATCTAATTCCCAGTTACAGTAAAGACAGCAGTTAATCACTAATTTGTAGAGTAGAATAAATCCATAGTATGAAATTGTCATGAGCACTACAGCTTTCAATGGTTAAAACAGTTCTTCAGAAAACCTTCATATGCTCCATTCAAGGAGACTACTCTAAAGCTAAAGCTAAAATGGTACTGAACTGCTCGCCTCAAGTTGTCTGTCCCTCCTTGAACTCCCCCAGAACTGTTCTGCTGGATTGGTACTACCAAAGGTCTGTCAGGAGGGACCAAGGTCTCTGGACTTTGAACACATCTGTAGGTGGGGAACAGCTAAGTGTGGGCTTCCATAGCTGACACTTGGGGTGAAGGCTGGGCACCAAATCCATCCTCCTCTGCACTGCCCAATCTGTTCTGGGAGGTAACCCCAAGCCTTCCACCTCAAACAGTAGAAAAGGAGCCCTGGGGAGCCTACGTCCATCAGCATCAGGGTGTGTGTTGAAAAGCAAGAGAGTACTCAGAATTGCAAGTAAATCAATTCACCCGAACATGAGGGGTCAAGAGAATTGAGATTTGTTTATCTTTCATTTCCCTTTAGTACAAGGCAGATGTTTCTAAGTAATAAAGCAGAAACCTCTACAATTTTTAAGACTGAAGAGGGAGGGAGGAAAAAACATGTACAAGCTGAGGATGTTCTCAGCTCCAGCTTAAAAAAAACAAAAGAACCAAAACAAAAATCAAACTGAACAAACAAAAAAACCAAACCCACCAAAATCACACACCACCAAAAATTTCTATCTGTAAAAGCAAGTTTTTTCTTAAGCTGTTTGGTAATTCTTAGTTCACAGGAGCATTTATCCAGAAGGTTCTTCATGTTTCCAGTCTAGGTTGTAGCAATCTCAGTGAGGCACTAAATTTTAGGCCATTAAAGTCTCTCTGTGCAGCATGGTCATTTTAAAATGATGTGGTAGCCATCATTGCTTTCAGCTGTAACAAAGAAATGCAAAGCATATTTTCATTGTTTTTAGGAAACACCAAACATACAGAACTTCAAATTTCTTTCTAGGTAGTTGGCAATAGTTTGTACACTTGTTTCACAACCCACTCATGAAAACCAACGTTGAATATCTAAGTCAAATAATTTACATAAAAAACCCTACATACTGCCATATTTTATCATTTTACCTGAAGGTTTTCTGCTCATTTATTTCAGTAGTGTCAATGGATTTGTGAAATTTTTACAACAGTGTAACAGAGTAAAGCATTGCTCAATCAGTCTATCATAGCGTAGTCAACACCTTGACTTACACTAGATTAGATTACTTATCTTTTCAGGATAACAGCATTGAGTTTGTGATAACATTTAGTGCAATTGAAAGGAGGAATTATCTTTAGAGTAACAGGTAACAGCAGCAGCAATACACACCTTTTAACGTGCTGATAACAAAACAAGATTCATCTTGGAAGTTTTGCACCATCTGAAGGGCAGAAGGAAAAAAGCCAACACAACACATATTTAGCAATTAAATTCACATTTCTTTCAGGGCCAGTATAGACTTAAAGAGAGGTACCAAACAGCATTTGGTGTCTAGTCCTGCACAGTCTTGAGTAACCCTGCCCATGAGATTATTAACGTACATGATTGATCAATTAAGGTCCTTGCAGTTGCTAGTGCATTTAAGGGAAGCTCACATTAAATGCGCTTGCCAGAAACTGATCTACCTTATTCAGCATTTTACTATCCTCTTTGCAGCTCTTGATCCTGAAGGTTCTTACACCACTCCCATTATTCTATTAAAGATCATGCTCTTTGTTGCTTTCAGTGAAGCTGTATTAGCTTAGACAGGATTAAGGTAGTCCCTTTCCTAAAAATCCAATAGTGGTAATTACATATTCAGCTGAACAATGGAGTTCAGCTGAACTCAGCTCTAGCATTTAAAAAATACCTGGAAATGGAAAATCCAAAGAAATTAGCTCCCTGCTGAATAAAGGAATTGCTACTGAAAAGCCACCTCAGCAGCATCCATCTGGCTATTTTGATCAGATGTTAGTACAGATGCTGTGCTTGCAGGAATCATTTGCCTGTTTGTATTTTGTCAAGGAACAGGAATCATAGTGAAACTGTTATAAGAAGCAAGGGAAATCATGGGAAGAATGACTAGAACCTAAAGTTATTTGAGTTATTCATGAGAGGCAACTAGATTTTCAGAAGAGGTACGGATTCTAGTGACAGCTTTAAACAAAGAGATTATTTCAGATCCAGTATGAAAAGCCCATTTAAGATTCATCCTTAGTAAATGCTTCCTCCCATCTAAGAATAGCTACATGGGACAGAGGAGGTGAATTACCTTCAGGAGGTGTCTCATACAGTTGAAGCAAATACTGCACACAACTTCAGAGAAGGGAGGTGTGACCAGAACCACTCTGATCAGTTCATGAAATCTAGCTTTGTGAAAAAGTTTTCTCCTAGCTACTATCATTCAAGCTGTGGATTTTTCAGCTGTAAGTTCTCACATCAAAATACTCTTTTCAGCTTAGACTGATCTCCCTATACTCTTTTGGATTTAACATCCAGCCTCTACTCCTCCAAATCAAGCTTTTCTGGCCAGTTTGTGTGTCTTTGCCTAATGATGCATGAAGTACATTCACAGACTGCCACACTCTTGCCACTATAGTACTAGAACAAGAAAAAAATATTAGAAAAGCAATAGACCTTGTTAATAATTGACTTAAACAAATACTTAAAGCCTTATACCCAGGCTGGTTCATGCAATTCCCCTACCAAGAGCTGCCTCCAAGCACTTTGCATCCATAAAGCATCAAAGTTTCAGATTTAATCAGGCTAGAATAGCAAGGAGACTTCAGGAATAAGCATTACAGCCTTCAATTTAGGCTCCAGTTGAGACCTATGCTCTGCTTCATTTGTTTTAACAATGCTTCATATAAATGAAGCTCCTTAAGTGATTCTGGTGCATGAATGAGTAAGTAATTTAGCAGAGGGAAAAGAGGAAGAAGGGCAACTCACTATTAACCTGTAAGTTAATGGAATGGACTAAATGAAGGCATCATATAATGGGACACAAACAGTAGGAGAGGTCCATAAATTATAGTGTGCATAGTGACAGACCCAGTGCCTGGAATCATGGGCCAAGACGTAAAACTAATTGCCCTACAGATTTTAAAACTTAATCTTTTTTGGGCAACTTACCTATTTAATTTTAGACGTTCTTACTTTAGATCCTCACTTTAAAATGTGGGTAAGCAGCCAAAATGAAAAGAAAATCATAGAATCATTTAAGCTGGGAAATAGCCTCTAAGATTATCATGCACATTGACCTGGCACCAGCCAGCCCAACACTAAACCATGTCCTCAAGTGCCACAGCTACATGGCTTTTAAACATCCTCAGGGATGGTGACTCAGCCACTTCCCTGAGTAGCCTGTTCCAATGCTTGACAACTCCTTCAATAGACCAATTTTTTCTAATACCCAATCTAAACTTTTTCTGGTAAAACTTGAGGCCATTTCCTCTCATCCTGACACTTGTTACTTGGGAGAAGAGACAGAGCCCCACATTGCCACAACCTCTTTTCAGGTAGTTGTAGAGAGCAATGAATGACCAATTTTGTTTTGTTTTGCTTAAAAAAACCAAACAAGAACACCAACATCTTTTACAAAGCAAAGGTCCTGAAACCACACCAAAACCAGTGCTGTGCATGGCTGATTCGCTCCAACTATTTACTTTAACTTGTTGGGATTAATGGCTTTACAATTCTCCCTTGAGGATGCATTCCATAATTTCCAACTTCAAGAAGTCAGACAACTGTTTCATCTCTGACAAAGATGTAGCCTCCTTACCTCATTGCTCACTAATACATGTATCCCTGTGGGTCCCTGCCTGTAGATCCGATTTATCTGCTGTGGAGAAATGCTGTACAAGTTTGCAATCTTCTCCATTAATTCCAGCGTGGTCAATTCTTCTAAGAAGATTGCATGATACACTGCAACAAGTGGAAAGCAGTTAGAGACCAGCAAATACAGATGGCACCAAGACACTCAGCATCAACAACCAAATGGGTTTAAGATGAAGGTTCAAATGGAATAAACAAGCTTAGTATTTTAAAGCATCCCCCAAATACCTGGCTTGATGATTTACAGAAAAATACCCACTATTTGTATGCTACAGGCAATTAAAGCACACACAACTTTTACCCAGAGGAAAACATGGGGACTAATTACAACTTGCATAATGGGTCACTAAAACAGCCTTCTCATAAAGCTGCTTATATTTTTGGATAATCTTCTTTTACTGATTTTGAAGTTTAAAAAAAAGAATTCAATCAAATAGTAAAACACAAGCTATGTCACACAAAAGCAGTATTTTATTAGATACCATCCACTGATCCCATAGGCACAAACTAAAACATACAATGTACAAGGTAACAACATGGATGACAGTATTGTTTTAGAAATCAAATTCAAATTATAGTTACCAGGTGAGAAAGCTGTGCCTGTTTATTACTAAAAGCATGATTTAAGAATAATCTTTGTTCTCATTTGATTATACATTGTGTCATGAGGGATGACAAATTCCCAAAAGCTTTGAACTTTCAAGAATTATAACCTCACTTTAAGACCCACCAACCTTCTAGTTCCCCGATTTTTTTCAAACAAGACAATCTAAAGGAAATTGTGGATGGAAGAGTGGTTTTTAATGCTATTGTCCCTACTAAGAACTGAACAGACATTTTGTTGTGGCATTCTGCAGATAATTTGTAAGCTGGGTCTGTCCCCCGGACAGACAGTGCCATTTGGAATCTGTAGCTGTGAAATCATAACCGAAGTGGCACAACTGGGATAAACAGGATCCCTTCAAACACTAAGGACACCAAGCTGTCCTACACAGGAGCTCAGGCAGAAAGCAGCATTCTCACCAGATAAGTGTTTAACCAAATCCATACATAAGAACTTACCACAAAGACTGCCATCTCCATTTTCTCGTTTTTGGTGGAGATGGGACCTGTTTTGCTCTGGTTCTTGACACACATAAATTGTCATCTTGGGCCTTACATTTCTATGGATTAATCAAAAACAACAGTAAGTTATTTAGTAGATCTGAAATAGTTCCAAGTCAGCTATCAAACAGTAAGAGATGAAATCATTCAGGCCGTGCATAAATAATAAGCTAAGGGGTAGTCTCCCTTAGGGGTGCTGGTGACTAGACAGCTTAGGATGTCTAGCAAGAGACCCCTGGGAGGTGATGCAGAGCACCTTAATCTTTTCAAGATCAGGTAAGAATAAGCAATTTACAGCACTTGCTAAGCAGTTCATCATACCTGCCTCTACTGATTTAAATCCTGCTCAGAATTTATGAGGTTATGGCAATGAAAATAAGTTTAAGAGTCATTTGAGGCTCCAGGGCTTTGGTTTTTTTATTGTTTGTTACCTCTGATGGAGATGCAGCACAGGGTATTATTGTAGGCTGTGTATCTCATGAAATGATGCCAGCTATCAGCTGGTAGCAAATAAACCAGTGGAGATACACATTATGCTGCTTCGTTGTGGCAACATTTCTGAGCTGTGCTTGGATTTGAATATCATGATCTCCAGTCCCTGAGAGAACCTCTCTGAAGTATTAAAAGGAAGTTTAAATGCTACAGCTCCAGGATTAACTTCTAGTTAACACTGAAATTATCAAGGGATCGTAACAAAAAAATAGGAAGGAAATAGTACAAACCTTCCTTTAATTGCATTAAAGAGCCGAATTCCATCAGCAGGCCCACAGATTTGAACAAAATCTTCTTTGGACATCTTCAGTAAGTCGGCACCTACATATTTCAAAATTGATTTTTCTTCAGAAGTTAAGCAAATCTTAGCTTCCAAATAGTATGTATGGGCAGTAGAAAAGGGCAGGGGTGGAGGGGGTAGAGAATCCACAAAGCTAAACCAGACAGATTCACACAGAGAAGTTGCAAATTCAGAGAGGTGTGCACTTCAAATCAATCATCATGAAACAGAAAGCTGGAAGCTGCCAAAAGAACAGTGGACAATACTCCAGCCAACTCATAAACAAGCTAGATATTTCACACAGGCCATTAAATGACCCAGTCTTCTGTAACTGTCACATTCACTGAGTTATTTCATCATGCTGCAAGTCAGAGTGTGTGTCCTCATGGCTGCAACACCTCTGATACTGCCCCTTCCACCCTCTTACTGGTGTGCACAGCTACCTAATGGAACAGTGAAAGTGCCAGATGCTTCTTAAACGTGCACAGGGAAAGGATGAGAGGCAGCAGACAGAAGATAAAATGCTCACTGGATATAAGAAAAAACATTTTCACTGTCAGAATAGTTAAGTATTTGAAGAGGTTGTTTAGAGAGACTGTGGGATTTCCAACCTTGGAGATATTCTAAGGCAACTGCACAAGGCCCTGGACTTGCTTCAAAGTTGCACTTAATGAACTTAGGAAGTCCCTTCCATCTTAACTTATTTTCTTCCATTTTTAGACTTACTCTATAGAGTAGTTACTCATTATAGACTTACTCTATAGGTCTACAAACACTTTGATAAATGGTAGCTAATCTAAGAACAAAAGAACAACCACACTGGATCAGACCAAGGATCCCCTCAAAAGTGGCCAGCAGCAGATGCTACCTGAGCTGCACTTACAGAAGAGAAAAAAAACCAGAATAATTGGACTGTTTGAACTCACCCGAAAAACTTGAGAAGAGTCTACAGAATGGAGAGAACCTATTACGATGAAGCCACTGCTGGGCATCTTGAATAGAAGCAGAAGGAAGGAGATGCTACATTGCAAAAAGAATAAGAAGGTCTTGAAATGAACTGTTCACCAGTGTCCTAAAAGAGAAAAGCACCACATTAACATGATCTCAAGTACTTACATCATTGCTGGGAGGCAGGAGCTCCATTTGGTGGGTTGGAGAACTGTTGCTAAAAGAAATTATATAAAGTTGGAAGAGAAAAAAAACACATTATTTTAAATTTTACATTGCAGTGTCCATCCTCTTCCCCCTCCTCTATTTGACTCAACTTTCACAAATTACATCCAATTTGGCTTTTTGTCTCCATCAGATTTTAAAAAGGTGTTCAAAATTTGAAACAAGAATAAAAAAACCCTCTCTACCTGAGTCTTTTGTTGGTCAGTTGAGGTCCTCCTCAAGACTGAGAGAAAAACCTCAGGTTTACTGACCTCAGCCAAGATTTTTCCATATGGCTGACTCACTAATGTGCCATCATCTGAGCAAGAAAATTCTAACCTACAGGGTAGCTAAACTCTAAATTTCTATGAGCCAGAAATATCCTAACTAAATCCACTGTCTCATAGTAATTCTTTACAAAAATTGAATAAAGGACCTTGTAATTCAACCCCAGTGTTATCTTAAATATAGTCAAGTGCCATAAATCATGCAAAACCACATTTCTACTAAATTCTCCTAAACACAGACAAGGCTCCTAAACATATCAAGGATTTTACCAAAGGAAAAAAATACTCAGCAGATCTCTCTACTAACACAAATTTTTGTAATTTCAGTGTTTGTTCTTTTTCATAGGTTGGGAGGATTCACTGAAAATTAGTGATACAACATGGATTAATACAACCTGGTAATTAAATTGTGTGGGAAGGCAGTAAGATGGCACAGTCCTACCAAAAGAAAAAGGCCTATGCCAAATTCCTAAGGGGAAGTACGTAGCAGAGGGGACTCGTAGGTACTGAGGGACACTGCTGTACCCTTCTGACACCAGTTATCTTCAGCATTTCAGAATCACTAGAGCTGTCTCATTATGTGATGGCTATTTAATGAGTTATTAGTCCTTTGTTCTGAAATGCCATCTCAAAACCCAGGCTCTTTTGCCCAGAACAGGATTTCTTTACATGTCATTCATGAATTCAGCACCCCAAACTACCTCAAGAAAAAGTAAGGAAGAAATAACATCTCTGAAGAGGTGCTGAAAGTCTCTAACACACTTGTGAGAAGATCCTGGGAATTGCTGGTACAGGGCAGGTTCCTGGTTCCCACCAGGAATTGCCCTGGAGGCCTTCTAATGCCCACCTTCCAACCACCACATAGACAGTGCATGTACAAACTACACTCTGCATTACAGGGAATTCCTGGATGGAAGGTCTTAAAGGCTTTTGGAAAATACTTTCTCCTTACTAGAAAGGGTGCTGGTCCTTAACATCATCTTCCAGAGTAAGAAATGCATGGGCACACAAAGGCTACCATATCAACAGGAAAGATAAAGCACATGTTTGTTACATACCCATCTCCGAGGTTGAAGCTGTTGGGAGAACTGTTGTAGCTTGGAGATGGAGCATTGTTCATTTGATAAGGCACATCTGGCCAGGGAGAGCACTGTTGGAAGAAAGGCAACGGGGAAACTTTCATAAGGATGGAAATAAAGGATTTGATTCTCCTCTAATACCACATTCATGCTGTTGCCACGCCACTAACTTCAGCTCATCACTCCTGCTGGGAGGAGGAGATGGGCCATGGATTTTCTACACTGCTCTCCAAGCGGGCTGTCAGGGGGCCAGATTGATTCCAGTTGTGCATTCCACATTTCTTTCTCCCATTTCACAAAGCCTGTCCCCAAATAACACTGGGCCAAAGTGTGCACAGCTGTAAGTCAGAGCAATGCCAGTAAGTCAACTCAGACTGAAGGCAGCAATGATACAGAAATAACCCTGGTCTCAATTATAAATCCCTAATTAAATCCAGGCAAGAGTGACAAAAATGCTCCAGTGGCATTGCTTCAGGTTTATACCAGCAAAAGAGCAGAATTTGAACCAGCCTGCTGAAACCTCTGGCCATTAGTCAAACAGCTCCAGTCATACATGGGTATTAAATGGAGAAAATTTAAGATAGACAGACACAAAGCTACTAAAAGCCTTCACAAATATAGGTCAGACTCCACATTCCATGAGAGTACTGTAAAGCCAGAGTAACCCAGCTAGAATTGGTGACTCTGTTCTGAATTTAAGTGGCAGTAATCAACAGGAGAAATCTAGCCCTGTTGAACCCCTCACCACCAAGAGCTCAAGAAAAGGCTCTATAGTGGCCTTGTTTGCAATGATAAAAAGACAGCAAGTGTAGCTTTGGAGCTTTATCATCTCCACAAACACTAGCAAATATTTTATCATCTCCTCAAGCACTGGCAAATATTTAACTCTTTGGCAACCCACATTTCCCCACGCAATATGTCAAAGTGCATCAGAGCTCACAGGGAGAGTCTGGGATCTGCCAACTCAGTAGAATTAGGTCTGTCAATCAGAAAACATGCTGGTTGTTCCTGGCAACATGAGGAAAATGGAGTGGGAGAGACTGGATCTCACAAACAGGAAGTTTATTTAAATTAAGAATAATTAACATCATTTTTGGAAGTCCAGGAAGCTGCTCCAAAAAAAAAAAAGAACTAAATCAAACAAGTCATTCCCACAGAGAGATTGAACAACACTTTTAAATCCCTTTCTTGAGTCCTGTTGCTGACTAATTCTGCAGCCTATGGTAAGTTTATACAAACATCTTAGTAATGACAGGGAAGGGCAAAAACACATACAACTCTTCATCAGATACATCACAATATAAGATCCAAAATATTCCTAGAGTACAAGCCAGAACCTTCTCAGATCTTGCATGTAACAACAGCTTCATAGGCACATTCACAGAAAAACAGATTAATAATTTAATCAGACAGCCTATTCATCTGCTCAAGTGCCCCATCTCCAACATGAGCTTTGCCAAGAAGTTCTGAAAAAAACCACAGACAACTGTATTTTCATACAACTGGCACCTGAGGGCCATGACAAGTGCCCAGAAGCACAATGAAAATTGAGAAAGTTGTTTTGTTTTTTATTTTTTTTAAAGCCAGGCTTCTAAGGGTTGGTTTATACTCCAAAACATAAGAAACTTCGGCATCTTTTATAAATTTCAACAGTGAGTCATTTTATAATTTCACTGCACTCTCAGTTTCACTCAGATCTGAGCATGCATGTCTCCACAAGACAATCTCCAGGGCTCAAATGCTGTTTTCTTTTAAATTTACCTCTCAACATGATGCAGCATGATGTGTCTAAAACACTTTACCTCTGTGAGAATAGTTGTCTCATAGGAAGGCTGATACTTCTCCTTCTCTTGGGTGGTCTTCTTTTCCATTTTTTCCCTGTCAGTCTTCTGTTTTCTGTCTGCTCCTTTAGGCTATAAGGACAAGCACAGGCTCTCCCTTATGCCAAGTATTACAAGTTTGGAGACACAGGCCAACAGATTTATCTAATCAGTTCACAAAAGCCTCCTTAAGATTTACGGGAATTCTACATATGAAACAAGATCAGATCTGCATTTTCTAGACAAAAGAATTAATCAAAAGTCCCTACTGTTTCTGTACATCCAACACTAACATCTACTGCAATTCTAAAATAGGCAGACCACAGTCCTGAGATGTGATTCCAACTACTTCAGTCCATAAGTTATGCACCTCAACTGGCATTTGTACCATCTTTCCAGGAACAGGAAAGACACTGCTCAAAGGAACAAAACTGGAGCAGCAGATCCCTTGACAAAACAGGCCTATGGAGACTTTGTTGTTAAGTAGCTATAGGTCTGCCATGCCTGGATTAGGAGCTTCAAAGATGCTTTTTCTGTGAATCTTTTTCTCCTCCAGGTATCACAGAGAGAAACTCTGCGCCAACAACAACAAAAAGGTATATAAGATCTTCACAATAAAATTTTATTGTTTGTGGAGGATTCAAAGAAACTGAAGATGTCCTAATGTCTTGATTGCCTAGGAGCATCAAAACACACTGGATACCCTAAATATCTCAGTATTTTTGTACTGTTTGAGGCACAATGGACTGGCACAAGTCTTGGTGCAAAACTTCAACTAGAATTGCTGCGTAGGTCAGCTTTTATGCCACCTTGTGCACAAAAGTCCTCCCTACGATCTTAAGCAAACCCAGTTAAAAGTCTGTTCTTTTACTCCAACATTTGCATCGCTCCTACACAATGTGAAATCTTTGCATGTTCCTGTGCCTTAATCTAGTTGATGACAAAGCCAAAACTACCTCATACCTTGAACACTTTGATCTGGCAGCTTGCAGAATGCAAGTGTTCTGTGTATTCACCATTTTCATTCTGCTTAAAGGTGTCGATTTGCACCCGGAAGGGCACCCCTTTCTCTCCTCCGTGTTTCCGTGGAGTAAATTCTGTGCTGATGCAATGTACCTGGCAAAACAGAAGCTGTGCTCATCTCTGGAGACAGTTGGAACCTGTGCTCATCTGAATTTC
Organism: Illadopsis cleaveri; assembly: GCA_013399915.1. Taxonomy (NCBI): domain Eukaryota; kingdom Metazoa; phylum Chordata; class Aves; order Passeriformes; family Timaliidae; genus Illadopsis; species Illadopsis cleaveri. The sequence continues at coordinate 784,833 of VXBB01011456.1, forward strand.
AGATACTGCCTGAAATGAGGTTTTGGCTCCTCACAAAAATCTAAGAGGCAGAAGAGTTTATATGTTTTCATTTCTGTTCCTTTGGACAAAATAATCAGGAGAACAAGCAGCTTAGAAAGAATTGACACATCAGGAAACGCATCCTTTAAGTGAATCCCTCATTCAGATTAAAAACAGCTGATGCTCAGAATGAGAAATAGTCCTGAAAGATGAAAGCAAGGAAAACTAACAGGTTATGAACAGTTTCCTCAAGATAAAACCTATGCTTAGAAAGCAACAGCAGTGTCTGAGTATTTTTTTAAAGAAAATCCTGGCAGTAGCAGGTAGTACTGCAACATTAACAAGTAGCCAGCACATTGCTTTAGTGAGTATCCTGCAAATTAATTACACGTGATTGTTACATGAGTTAGTAATTATCATTAACATCCTTCTCTCTTGTTCATGTACTGGTTATTTTGTCTCCCCAGGTCTTTAAAAGATATCTAACCACTGTATTTACCACAGAAATATGACTTATCTCTTACCTGAATGAATGCTGAAGCTCTCTTTGACGGATCCCAGAGAAATTCAACAGTGTTCAACTGGGTCGGGCTAGCCCTGGGATCCAAGATACCAACTGACAGCGGGATATCTGTAGAAGAAAACCCCTAAAATTTTAAAAATATTAAATTGAAGAAGAGAAAGCATTTCCATACAATCAGAGCATGCATGTGAAAGCAAAGCCAAAGACATCTCTACTTGGGACCTATAGTGCTAGATCTCCTTCCCTCCCGAAGACATATAGGATTCATAAAAAACCTAAACACACATGCAAACACTCCATCCACCACTCATTTCCCCAGCACTGCAGAGGTGCCACAATGAAAGAGTCTCACCTATGTCAAGGATTCGGTCCCCAGGCCGACTCCACCTCCAGCCCTCGAGCTGCTGATGCTCTGTGTACTGCAGGCGGCGGTCGTGGAAAACTACACGAATTATACTCTGTTAAAAAAAGACAGCAATATGAACAGTGTGATCCAGAATCCTCTCTCAAGATGACTTTGGCTTTCCAGAGTAGAAGCAAAAGCTGATGTGTTATGCTTCTCACCCCCATTCACGAGGAGAGTAGAAGGGTCCACCTAAGAGACCCATCACCGTGTGTACTAAATTCCTAAGGGAACCCTGAGAGAGAAACACATTTCCCCCTTCACAGGGCATATCTTACAGGAGTGACACAGCCCTGTACAGCTTTCTGGGATTCACTCTGGAAGCACTATAGCAATGTCCACCTGATCTTAGGTGTCATGGCATGCAAATATCCCTATACTGCCTCAACGCCCAAAAAGGCTCATATGGGGGTAATATTTAATGTGTCTGCACCCTGTCCCAACCCCAGTATATCCCATTCTGATTTGCAAATGTGGAAGCCAGCTCACCTGTCCCTGCACCAGTGGAGCCAACATGTCCAGACACCTTGTCAGTGGGAATTAAATTTGATTCCAGCCATTAAGAGTCAGTCATTGGATTTTCCCCCAAGTAGTTAAACAAGGGTAGGTAGGTAGAAAAACATCAGTAATAGCAGGCTGGTCTGCAATGGTGCAGCTATGCCAATAACTGGAGAAAAAAGGCTGGAATAAGGGCAATCCCCAGGGCAGACAAGTCCTAAGTACTCCTAACTAATAAGTTCTTTTGTATATTCAGAGCGCTACACTTACATGAGTTAATGACCCCTAACATCCCAGTTTCTCAAGCCCACACTCTTGCTGGGGATGGGGACTTCCCTATCAAGTGAGCAAAGCAATTTTTGCCAGTGAACCTGAGAAATGCCCAAATCATTTGGGCAAAGATGCAAACAAGCCACAGTGGGAACACCTGCAAAATTGGAATCCCAATCCACGTACTGCCTGAAATGGGTCAAAAGACAAATAGGGAACGGCCTAAACTTGGACAACATTTGAAAACCAAATTGGAATACAAATTTTGCAACTAGTTCCCACTTCTCAAAGGAAGTCCTAAGGCAGAACAGCCAAGAATTGGAGATTGGATCCAGAACCAGGGTCCAGACCAAGGTTTTTGAATTTGAACTGTCTTGGCAGTGGAGGAAACAACAGGAAAAAGTCCCCCACACCAAATGATCATGTTCTATATATTCATCATTAAGCCCATTACCAAAGTAAACTGGAACTACACAGAATCTGCCGGCAGAACTATGTAAACACCTGGGCCCTCCATTTGTCACAAAACAACCCAGGCAATGTTGCTGCCATTCAGCAGGGAGACAAGTCTGCCTCTCCACAGCTTTGACCATGTTCACCACTGAACTTTGGGATTCCCCTGAACCCAATATTCACAGTGAAACCCTGGGGTCATGATCACAAACAGAATAAAGGTTCCCCTGGAGCCCTGCAAAGCCAAGCTGCATGGTCCCATGAAACTAGCACTCAACAACTCCATCACCCCTGCTCCCATTAAAAACAATGGCAAAGTGTTTTCCATTGTCTCAGCAGGAGCAAGGTCAGGCCCTTCATTAAAGGCTGTATGTAGTAGCAGGAAGAAAAGAAATCTATATTTCTCCTTACCTTTACATATTTTGTGTTTAAATCTTGAAACTCTCCCAATTTCCTATTCTCAAGTAGACGGATTTCATAAGACTGACCTAGAGTTTAAGGAAACATTTCCAAGGTGTTTAATATGTTGTAGCAATGAGAGAGTCATGCTGGCATTTATGTGGCTGATAAAGCATACGTCTGATCAGGGAAAGCTTATTTTTGCTAACATAATGCATTTGCCCCAGTGATCAATAGGCACTAAAGCACAGCAGAAATCTGAGGGGAAGGTTTGCCTTTTGGCAGCTAAAAGCTCTCCATTAGTGCATCGATTATAGTTGTCTCCCGGGGTTGCTTTTCTCGTTTTCTGGTCACCCTCCACAAAGTCACCAGGGTGTTTGAGGTAGTTGTCCCCCCGTGGCACATGGCTGTAACATGGCTGCCTTTGTCTGTCCCTTCTGCTAAAGCAATTCTGCCAAAGCAATGGTTGTGTGAAGAGGTGCTGGCACAACAGGTCCAGGAACGATTCTGCAGAGGATGGCAACTGGGGAAAACCTTGCCTTCTTCAGGGAGCTGCCAGGCCTGTAAGGTGTTTTGGTGAACCACAAAAACAACATTTGTTTCATAAGGCCTGGAAAGTTGCTGCCAAGGGCATAAATATTCCTTCAGACATGTGGAGGCAGCAAGGGGTATTACAGCATGTGCAAGGACCAGTTCTGGGAAGGGAATTCACACTCCACCACCACCCTCACATAAGGAATTTACTCAATTCAACAGAATTCAGCTAACTAGTTTATGAAATAACATCTCTTCGAGGCTGACAGCAGACAAAGGAGACTGATGTCTCAATACCTTGCGCACAGAAATTACTAAGACAGTACAAAAGCTCATTGTACTACACCAAGTCTTTACAATAAACCTGCAACCAGTACCAAGGCAGGATAGGATCATCAGGATTAATGGAGCATATGTGTACTTTATAGCTAGCTTTTCTTGTTCATCTTGCTATCCTCCCTTTTCCTGAAAAATGGACAGGGTATGACAAGGCAGGCACCAAGGAGAAGATCAGTTTGGATTTTCTGGCTCAACCAATATCTCTGCAGAACTGGCCCTGCAGAAAACTGCAAAGCAGATCTATCTCCCTCTAAACAGCTTCTACCAGCAGAGACAAAAATGCTATATTTTTTAATCTGGATTTAGAAATAGAAGACTTATGACAGCAGATGTGTCAGAGAGGCAGACCACCTTTTGAGAATCCCACCCACATAAGCACAGACTGTATCCACAGAGCAGAGAGATAATTGTGCTTATTCAGCTGGCTGGTAGATAGGAAAACAAGGAAGGACAAGAGAGGCCATACTGAAGCCCCAAACATTTGCACAACAGCCCTACTGATATTAGCAGGAGTTCTGCAAACAGGAAATGACCCTTGAATCCAGCAAGTGACTTAGGGCATGGGGAGAGCAGAGAATAAACCATATGAAGTACCAAAATAACCATGGAAACATGCACAGATCTTTACCCATCTCTTGGCAAATAAGTAAAACAAAATTACAACAGTGACCTGCTCGAAACAAAAGTGGATTTTGTAAACCACAGTCCTGAAATTGAGGTCTTCCACACTTAAAACTCACATGACTTTCTGACGTTCCACTGATACAGATGGCAAATTTTAGAGATATGTACATAATGAATACTGTTATATTAGCATAAAAAAGATCAAGGTCAGGTTAAAAAATGTCCCTTCTCTCAGAATCACAGAAAAGACTCTTTAGACTATCAAGCCCACCATTAACCTAGGAATGCCAGGTCCACCACTAAAACACGTCCCAAGGTGCCACATGTACTACGTACTTGTATGGGCTGTACATGTTTATCTGTGTTGTAGGAATTGGCTGCTCAGTGGTTCAGTCTGGAGATACACTTCACCAGCTATAGAGTGATACAGTTCATCGTCTTGAACCCATTTACACAGTCAAGCATCTCTTGCACTTACAGCTCATTCCCATGCAAATATGAGGCTAATTAATCATTACAGAAGATTAATTTAGGTTTAGAAAGCATGAGACAGTAAAATACTTCTGTGACTGTACTCAGGGGTAACAGGGACAGCAAAATGTGGTGGTATGAGCTGTGCTACAGAAGAAGGCAATGGTCAAACCAGAAGCAGTCAGCCATTCAGCAAATATCTCAGGAACGAGCAGGTTTTTGGGACACTCTTGTGCATTGACACACTCTCACTCTTTGGTCAGCCTGACCTGCTTATCTTCAGTTACAATGAGACAAAAGAAAATAATGGGCACTAAAACATCATCCATGTTCCTTTCAAACTAGCATCAAGCACTCAGAACACTGCAGCATGTCTGCTCTGACCCCTTGCATGGGATATGGACAGAACTGCAGCCTGGCAGGCAGTGGGCACCACACATCTCCACCTGACAGGAGTCATTCACCTTGGAGGGAGTCAGAAACAGACCCTGCATACCAGTGAAAAAGAAACTGCAGTGTAGACAGAGTTAATATTAAACAGAAAGCCAAAGAGGAAATAACATGCTTTGATGAAAGATATATGGGTCATCTGATGGAAGCCCTGGAACGCAGCTTATGCCACAAAAAACCTCAATCAAAATGGTATTTTATGCTAACTGCTTTCCCCTTGAACTCTGAATGTTTAACTTGAGTTGCTACATGATTATCAAACAAGACTGCTCCCAGGCAAGCTCCAGAAAACATGAGGGTTTTTTACCCTCTCTGTGAAACACTGTCAGTGAGAATTTGGTCCCAATTCCTCAAAGTTCCCTTAAATATATCCATCTTCTGGTAGTAGTTTTTAATTTATTCTCCTTAAAGCTTTCCAGCAAATTCATTGTTTTGCGGCTTATGGTACCCAGAATTTATTAGCACGGACAGCACTCAGATACTTGTATTTTTATAGCACCAAACTGCTTGGATTGTACTTTTTCCTAGAAAAATGCATTCCAAACCTTGTTCACTCTGTATTTTCCACCATCACTACAAGCAAAACTCCTGAAATGGTGAATTACAATCTCAGTCCTGCAATTATTACTATAGAGAAAAAAGGCTCTAAAGAATTACCACTGGGATGTTGGAAAACAAAATCCCTTTGTAAAATAAAGTGAATAATAGCAATCTAACCTGAAGAAAGCTGAACTCCCCCTGGCGTCAAAGAGGGCAAAGAAGTCACACAAGTCTCTGATACACAGATCATTTATGAATCCTGCATCGCTGACTCACCAGCATGAGCAGGCACACACTGACAGTTCTCTGCTAAAACTAAATCAGAAACAGATCATTCCTAGTCAGGTATCCATATCTGCAAAGAAACACATACGTGTGAGTGAACAATCTGCATTTCCAGTTCCCAAGTCAGACTACAACTAGCTATGCACAAAACAAAACTGAAATACAGAGTTTCCCCATACTGAGTTTTTCCATCTGTCTCAGATGGAAACACAGATTAATATAGGTCAGACTACAACCTTCCAAGTCAAAATGTGGTGGTAAAGCTGGAGACAGGAGCAGAGGATACCAGTGCTGAGACTGCAGTGATTTGATTGAATAGCCCAGGTCAGGTGTAATGCTGGACATATGCACAGGGGCACCTAAAGCACTTCTGCCACCACCTGAAATGAAGGGGACACTTTGCAAGCAATCCCCAGCACAGCTGATGCTGCAGCAGCCTGCTGCACTTCTGTGTGACCCAGTGCTCCCCTCACTCAACACAATCCTTCCCTACCTCAGACAGAGAACAAGACAGTAATAAATATCCAGAAAACCACAGCACATTCCTGAGATGCAGTTTGTCACCCAACTTCACTGAAAGCTTCAGCGGCACCAACAAAAACCCAGGCTGATGATAGTATACTGTAATTTCTATTTTAAACAGACATTCAACAGCAAATTTATGTAATCTCCTCCTAGGCTAGAGTTTGAGCAACTCACTTTACAAACAAAGTAGTACCCAGTAAAGTAGTAACCACCCCGGTCCAGAGAGTTCCTGGTTCATAATTCATGAAGCAATTCCACCTATCTGAAGGAGGATTTATAGACTGCTTACTTTTTAAAACTTGCATTGTCTTTGATAATTAACACACCTGAAATGTGGGCATGACCACTTAATATGGGGACAGCAGAATTGAAAAGTCAAGCACTTACTACAGATGAAAAATAACTTAGTTCAACGCAGGAATGATTTCACCTGCTCAAAAGGTGCAAGCTTAACAGCTTACTGATTTCCATGGAATTTAGACAGCCATCAGAAACTTTAGGTAATTTCTGAGAACAAAAGATTATCACCATTTCAAGTTGCATTTCGTTCAAATGTTATTTACTACACAACCACAATATCCTGTTTGCTTTTCTTTGTTTTGGTGTTACATTTCAAGGGCCAGTTGCACTATGCATTTTGTGGTTTTCTGCACAATATGCCGATACGATATACTAATTTCCAATGAGGATGCTGATGTTCCAGGCTGATATGACTCAGGCCTTACTTAATCTAACAAGGAAGCCTTTCCAGAAATTAATTAAACCCTAATCTTTCAACAAGCAATATCCCCAACAAAAAGTCTGTGGAAAAGGGAAAAAAAACCAACAGAGGGTCCTCTTTCTCAGAATGGATCCACACAGCACTAGACAGAACCAGCCTGGAAACAGTTTGATTATTAAGCCAAGCCAATAAAAATTCCATTTAGCAACTTTATATGGACATCCTAAAGAGTGCACAGATAAAGGCAATGGAATGCTGACAGTCAAATGCACCATGCAGAAGGAGGGGGAGGGGAAAAAAAAAAAGGCAAGCCTTTATCATACCAAACCAAAGCACATCCAGCAGGCAGGAGGATCACCTTTGAAACAGCCAAACACAACTATTCAGGGCATCAGGCACACACAAAGATTTTTCTGACAAGAAAGATTAATGAACCCTCACGGTAAACAGACAAGAGTGGCAGAGCTGGCATGTGAACTTGCATGCTTGATGACACACACCTTTTTAGTCAGTCACAAGGAAAAATAAAAATTAGCATAAGACTTGCTCAAGTGCTCCATGTGTGGACACCCTGCAGGACAAGAAGCAAAAGCAGAACCCTCAATCCCTGAACCACAAATGACAGTGGATATTCTGCAGTTGCTTACTGTAGCCTCATTTGACAAGATGCTGTAGATGTTTATCCAGTGGATATTATGAATTCACCAGCTACACAATAGGCCACCCTGGAAGTTCCCACTATGCTAGGAACATGGAAATCCTGCAAAGGAGGACAAGCTGTGAGCCAGGAAATGCAAAAGGAACACTGGAGCCATTCTAACACTGCAGGCCCATCTTGCTCCACATCCCATCTTCAACACAGCAGCCAGAGATGGAGCAGAGTCAATACAGCCAGCCTTTTCTTCCTCGTTGTGTCTTCTCAGTTTCTGCTATTCAGTGTCCAGATTGCATCTACATTGAGCTGCCCAGTCATCACCAATGCTCATTAACTCTTTTGTGTGGTCTCCTTCTGAATTTGCTTGTACTGTCTCAATCAGAACCACAACTTACACAAGCCTTGCTTTAGCATTGACAGTCTGGGCCTTCATCAGCCTCCTGTCTCTCCCCTTGCACAAAGCCCCCTTAGCTCCACTGTGTTTTGGTACCCAGGAGTTCAACACTGAGGATTCCTTGCCCCTACCAACAGGGCAGCAACACTACAGGAATACAGCACACCAACTCCTAATTCTACCACCACACCACAGAGCTTCACTGTCACTGTGTCACTTTTACGTTTTTCCTTCTTTTACAATGTGCCCCTAACTCAATGAGTTTTTTCTTTCTTGCCCCCTTTTTCTACTTCCCTACCTCTTTCTTGTGGGAAAACCAAAGAGCTGCCTCAGAGCCAAGTTTGCTGCAGGAAAACTTCACTGCTCATTTATTATATGAACATTTTTCTGAGTCCTACTCTCCACAGAGTTTTGAAGATGGTCTCTTCTACAGTGGTGACACTTCATAGCTAACAGGCACTAACAGAAATACTCCTCATTTACAATGGTTTCCACTCAAGAGAGGGAGGTGCATTTAAATCCCCAAAGAATACAGTTTCACTTTGAATCAAGGACACAAAACAAGTCAGTGACTCAAAAACACTTCTAGCTGCTAATTTCACTGTGTGCACTTGGGTTTCTTCTGCATAGACTTCATCCACTTGATCTCACCTAATTTAAACCATGTTATAAACTTTGATTTTTAATACAAATAATCAGTGAAGAAATTATGGACCGCCAATGGAAAGCTGAAAAAATACCTACCCTGTAAAAATAATTTCTTCCTGTATTTCCACTTCTCTAGCAAGTACCCGAAACACTCAGGATTATCTCAGTCACATCTGTCCTGCTCAGAAAACCTCAGCCCCCTCTGTGTAAGTAAAAAACACAGGCTTTTTCTGGTTTAAACCTGTTTTAAGTCCATTTGGACAACAGGTTTTATAGCTCTGAAGGAGTAGCTTTGTGTGTAATATTTACTCGAGTTTCAGATAACTAAAAAGAATGGTCCTGGGTGAGGGTACTGACCAGGGATGCAGAAGAGCTGAGTATGACTCCTGACCCCACCTAGCAACTCCCTTAGATGCCCTCAGATTAAGTCCCTTCCTTCACCACATTTCTGCAATAGGAAACTGGGAGCAGCAAGTCCCACTCCCACCTGTGGCTGCTCAATCAGGCTGCTACCACAGGGCAGGGAAGGAAACGGGATCAAAGCTGACTGGACCTTCCACACTGGTCACAAACGTGGCACCAAGCTGGGACAGGAGGAATCTCACTGCTTGCTGCCCAGTTTCAGGAGCATATAATAAATGCTTGGTAGGAAGTAAATGGGAGGAAAAAAAGGTGCTTTTTTTCCCCCCTATCTCTTTAGGAAAAAAAAAAGTATATTCTCTTACAAAAATGTATATTACTCCTACAAAAACAGCTAATCACATCAAACCTACAGTAATTTTCAAGATTCTTACTGTTACCTAAAATGTGATCTTTTAGGACACAAATTAGAGGAAGCTAATTGGAAAATTTCTACATCATCTCACATCGACAATAACATCCACACAAACATCAAATCCTGTAAAATCACAGGCAAAAAATTCTTTGTCATAATTAAAGGAAACACAAATAGATATGGATAATGGGGAAAAGTAAAAAAATTACATGGAATATAAGAAAAAATTTTCCCAATATTTTCATACTTCCTACTACATTCTAAGGAACTTCTGAGCACTTCCTTTTTTTGCAGATATTGAAGATTTATGGGGGAACAAAATGCAGTCTAGGGGCTTCCAGTAGGAGTTGTGCACAGGCTACAATCCAGCAAGTTCACAATCCAGTTTGAATTTCATCCAGATGTTAGCAACAGAAGAAAGGATTACAAAAAGAATAGAAAACAGCCTCTTGGTTAAAAGACAACTGAGATTCTAGCTTCCTAGGGACAACAGAAGTCAGATGCTCTACTTACGCAGAGGTGCCCTGTCATCTGAAGCAAGATTCATAGTGAGCTTTGGGATGGTGTGGTTTGGAGACAGGGTTGTTTATCCTGGGCTGCCAAGTGAAGACAGAGCTGCCAAACATATGGGGAAATTGCTTCTAGCACAATTAATGGCTTCAGCTGAGACACCAGAACCCACTCAGAGCTGTCTTCAAAGCCAGGCAAGAGACAAATTCCTTCTCCAAAGATGATGTGCACCACAAGAACCAAAAACACCAAAAGCTACTTTCAGAAATGGGAAAGACAAATTAGCTTTTTTAGTCATTTCATTTTGTAAGCCATTCAAACCCAAGAACAGTGTGGAAAGGGGTCAAGGAGCAGTATGGCACCCCATAACGATTAGGGAAAAAGGATGCCTGCGTGGGTGGGTGGGCAGGCACCAGGGAACACCTGGTACTCACAGTCTCACAAAGCCACTGTTGTGTCTGTGATCTCAGGCAAGGATGGAGCATTTGTCCACACGGGAGAAACCACCAGCAGCAGAGCTCCTACACATGCCCAGGGCCTGGTCAGTGATGGCAATGACTATTAGGGAAAGAGGTAGTTCCTAGTACAGGACACAGCAAAAATATCCCTATCAACAGAGCTATAATTACACCAGAAGCACACCCAGCCAGAGCTGGTCACTCAGCCTTCTCTACACTTCATTTAGGCAAATAAAGAACTGTTCCAGGGAAAGTACAAACATCCAGGCAGTTGTGACCCCATAAAAACTCAATTACGTAGGAGTTAACGTCAGTATAAAACAGCTTTTTTCATTTACTGTAAATCTTAAGTGTTTAAAACTGGGTTCTCTGGCTGTAGAAGATTAGACAACTGAATGTGAACTTCAGACTTTTTAAGGGAGGCAAAGGTTCTCTTTTGCCTCCTGTTGTAAGCAATTTCATCACCTACCCAAACAATTAGGAATCTACTCCAAAGCATCCTCTTCAGCTGTTCCTTGTCCAGTGCTTCCTGCACCTTTGGAGAAGCAACCAGAGCACATCTGCAGTTGAGCCGAGGCAGGACAACACCCAACGATTTTAAATGCAGCACCATCTAAAAAGTACCAGTTTATGCATACATATCTTGAACCTGGGGCTGAAATCTGGGGCTTTTGTTTAGATGTGACCCAGACTCAAACTAAGTCCATCATTAGGTTTATGAGGCATCATTTGCTAATGCACCTCTACAGCAACACTCCCAATCTCACAAGTTCTCTCAGATGTCAGTAGTTTTCCCTCGAGGCTTGGGTTTTTGGCTTCTTTATTTTCTGAACCATCTAGGACTGGCACTAAGGCTGACTCCTGGACGACACCATAAAGCAGAGGTGTCCAGCCTTCCAAACCCTAACCAGCTGTACACTAAAATCTTTGCACTGCCAAGAACCACGAGTCACACATTGCAGATTGGAAGAGCTGAACAGAGCCCAAGAAAATTTTACAGGCAGATGACGGCAAGTTACTCAGAAGTACCACTGGGACACTAGGCTGGAATTCTCACACAACCTGCTCTCAGTGACCCTCTGCCACCAAACTTAGCCTCCCTCTATTTGAAGCAATTAACATCTGAGGTTCTGAGCCAGCCCAATGCTGATCATGAAACAAAATCATGACTTGAACAGCTCACAGTCCACATGTGGTTCTGGCATTACAAGCTGATTCCCCTGGGCAATGACTTTCAGGTTTTTCTGATTTTTGACATTCTGTTTTCTAAAATAATTACTTTATTTCCTCACATTTATGAGCATTCAGATCTACTGTACACAGTGCTTGTTTCCTCCACATTCTTTCTGCTGCAATTTCTGGAACCACCTTTCATTGCTTCCATTTCTGTCCTTGTTTGAAACTGGTTTCAACCAGCCATGGTCAAACCACACCCCATATGACTGCAGACCATGGAATATGCACTGCATCAAGCCATCTTGCTGAAGCAGTGATTTGTAATATGGTTGCTGGTTGGTTGATTGTCAGAAAATCCCTATCCACAAGAGACACTGAAATAGTGCTAAAAAGGCAGGCTAGCTCCAGAAACGTTAGCATGCTTGTGCTGCAGACTTCTGGACAGTATAGTTCTGTTGACAGATGTGATTCCTGACCAAAGGAGCAATGCCAGCAGCAGCTTCCAGTGCAAGGACAGCACCTTTACCAGTCTCACAGACTGAAGGTGGAGTGGTATTGAGACACCAAACTAATAAGCCTGTACTTTGTCCCATCAGATGAGTAATCCTCCTGAGAGCCAGTAAAGACCTTTAATGAAGGAAGTGCCCTAAGGATCAGCAAACTAATACTGTGTTCAATTTGGCCCCAGTTTCCCAAGGAATGTGGAAAGGCAGGGGGAGAAAGAGATCGGGAAAGACAAGTGTAATGAGTCAGTCTTTGGAAACCAAGCTACAGATTTGACTCTAGTTACCTCATTTACAGGCTGGTTCTAGAGTTGTGGCCAGAGAGCACTCATGGTTTCAAACTGGAGCAAACTTGGGACTCTGCCACTGCTGAATGTCCCCAAGTCAACTTCACAGCTAAGCTCACTCCGTTATTCTCCCTTGCAAATACTTCCTCTGCCCCTTGGTGAAAACACCGGTCTCTGGTTTCCAGCTCCAGAGTCCTCTCATCCTCCATCCTTGGAGAGGGTCCAGGCCAAAGACTTCTCCCTCCTCAACATTACTGACCATCCCTCTGGGTCTATCCTACAAGAAGCAAGGCTCAAGAGAAGCCATTATGCTCCACAAGCCTGGAGCCCTCTTCCACCTACACAGACACTGCCACTGGACAGTCCTCCTTCCTAGCCCACATGAAGTCTTTTCAGATCTCACATGAAACTCTCCACTGATTTCTCTTCTATCTCTGCCATGCAACTTGGCCTTCAGTTTGCTACCCAGTACTTCTGGCTTTCCATAGCCCATAGGTCAGGTCTGACAGAGCTTTCTTCCATGCAGTTCTGCATATGGACATTCCTGAGCTGGTCCACTCACCACCACTGAACCAGTCACATGGGGGGCATGTGTTTCAGGGCAGGAAGCAGAGCTGCTTCAGAGTGACAAAAGGTCAATAACTGAGTGGTGAAGAGCTAAAGCTGAGAAGGAACATTTGAACAGCAAGCACAAGAATCATCCAGCAAGCAGAAAGCCCCAAACTCTTTATTCACAATTTGGGAAAGTAACCACACTGGACCTGAATTGCTTTGCTGGTGCTAGGACAGCCACTGTGTCTTTGTATCCACCTTACTACAAGCCAGTCATGACTGACACAACAGCAGGGTAGAGGGACATTGATTAATGAAGTTACCATTTGCTAGAGTAATCCATCACAAAGGGAAGTTTTATGTAACAGTGCTTGGCCAATCCATGACAAACACAGAGAGAGGTTAAGGTGCAAGAGGTGTCCCTTTACTTACAACCAGCACAAGCTGATAAGGTGTAGAGAATGGTGTTGAATTGCTTCACGAGATGGCTGCGGCATTGTAGCTGCATCACAGTGCTTTGGAGTCAGCCAGTTCTTCTCCCATGCCACAAGCAGTGGTTCCAGAAACCTCAGCTGCCTCGAGGTCCCCTTCACACACCTCCTCAAGCTCATAGAGCATAACTGTACTAAAGGAATTCATTTTCCAACAGAGCCTTTGAATCCTCATCCCTTTTTAACCCATGGCAATGTTCTCACCAATAGTCCACTAACAGAAACTGGACACACCAGCTTCCCAACTCAGCCCCTCTGCACAGCTCCTGCCAGCCTCATCCCTGCTTTGCTCCTCCAGGGATGCCTAGCACCATGTTCTGCAGGGTATATCCTGCAAAGACACATCCCACCTTGAGGGATGAAAGACAGATGATATCCAAGCAATGCCAATGAAGTAGGAAGCAGTGTCAAGATGTAGCAATAGACAACTCCTTGCAATGGTAAGCAGGACAAAGCCTAACACAACATGGTCTATCTAAAAGGCAGTAACAGTCTTACTTTGCAAAGGAAAACATGGGCTGCTCCAGTTACACAGTTTTTTTAAAAACTCGGGGTATTGCGTTAAGAGTTGTCTAACTTTTTCCCTGCCAAAGTGTAAAAAGCAGGCACTGCTTCATGTATGCTAAAATATTTAGCTGTCAACAGATTTTCATTAAAAAAAATCATTTATTCCAATACAGGAAAGAATTGTATTTCATAGGAAGATTCATCTCAATCTCACAATTGATAAACCCCATTATAACCTCCTGGGATCTGCTGTGTTTAGATGAATAAACTGAGATGACACAGTCACATATACCAAGCATCTTTTGATCCTGAGAAACAAAACAGTACCAGCTTACATGACAGGAAATACCTTGCTCCTTGGGTAGAGCCTGCAGTACTTCACTGATCTTTCTGTGGGGGTTCTGTGGGTCTACCAGCTACCAACACAGATCCAGCAGCCAGCTGCACCTGAAGTCCGAGTCCAAGGGAGGTCAGGGCTCCAATTTCTACCAGCATTAAGAGAAACCTATCCAAGTGAGCATCCTACTCAGTGCATGAAGCTTAAAGAGCTGGGGCAGTATCCTGAGGCAGGAGAGGATCTCAGTAAGAGGGCAGACAGCCTTCTTGTTAGGCCCTTTTTTACAGCCTGGCAGAAACTCAGCATAAATATGTTTTAGCATCATCTGTGCATGGGGAAGTCTGATCCTCTCAAAACCCATGCACAGGAGGTGCTGCAAAGTGACAGCCAAACACCAACCACAGATGTGTCTGCACAAATGCTGCCAAAGGGGTGGGGGGGAAGAAAACAACGCAGAGAAACAAAGTGTTTGTTTATCCAGGAGTATGAACTAGCCCGTGAGGTCAGCTATAGAGAACTGCTGCACTGAACCCTGGCAACTGATCAAGTTAGGCACTGAGCAGAGCCACACCAGCCAGCCTGTGGGAGAGATGTCACTCTGCCCAAACCTCAGAGCAGCCCTTGGATACCTGCTAAATCATTCCCCAGCTATGCCCTCCAGCAGTGCCGGGGGACTTGCAGTGGTGAGAGCCCTCCCCAGACCAAGCTGGCCCATCTGCTTCATCAATCTGACCTTGTGAGATGAAGGCAGGAGGTTGCAGCTTAAGGTGAGATCAAGCCAGTACTTTGCCACAGGGAACTGTGCATGCTATAACACTGCCTTAAGTCACAGTTAAATCAGTGGTATGTCATTATTTTAAAATAGTTGATAATCTGGTATCTAAATGCAGAAAATTAAATATTCCTCCTTTCCTCCCACCTCCTCCCCTGTTCTATCCCTCTTTTCCCATCCCGCTGCCCTCCCAGTAAGGCAAAGTATGGGATTAAATCTCATTAACTGCTCCCAGGAAATACCCTCTCCTTCAGTGTACTGCAGACCCTACCTTGGTTGAGGTAGGTCAGAGTTTCTTCGTGCAGTTTCACGGCGGGGGAGGTGGCTGTGCAGAGGACGTACTGAAAGGGTGGCAGTTTGGCATCGTTCTCAGGAGACAGCTGCGGCTCTTCCTGCTTGAAGATCGGCAGCGCAAGGACATCTCTGCAAGGTGCAAGTTATACACTGTCAGTTGCAAAGGGTTTATGGACTATCCTAACCTGAATCTGCATTTGGTTCTCATGATCTGAGATAACGGGGGTGGTCTCTGCAGAAAACACCGGGTTAAAATTCCTAAAAGAGGCAGAACTTGGTCTGTTTAATATAACCAGGCAACTTCTGCGTCTACTATATCAAGCGCTGCACACAAAAGAACATAGCACTGGCAAAACAGAGTATGTCTGAGAATTAATAGAAGTTTTAAGAAATAAATCAGATTTACTTCTTAGTTAAACAGTCTTCTTGATGAGGAAAAAAAATATCAATAATAGATCCTTCATCCTTGCGGATGCATTTGATTAAGTGTTCTCAGATGAAAGCCTTTCAGAAAAAAAAAAGGCAAGAAAGGGCATTTTGACAGCTGAATGTCAGATTAGTAAAATGTCTTCAAGCCATGGGTGAGAAGCAGACACAGCTCTGGTGTACAAAGGAGATACTCAGGTAAATGATGGCATGAACAGCTGGATTAATTGATTCATAATATCTCCCTGCATTCTAATAAACCTAGTCCCAAGGAATCACACAGCTCTTAAGTCAGCACTGGGCTACCTTGGTAAATGAACACACAGGTGTGTGGGAGCAGCTTCACCAGGACCTGCACAGTTCCCACTTCACAAAATGCTGATAGTGACCTGCCTGCTGATTTAGTCCCAGGCTGATCCCAACCCACACTAATCCCCAAGCAGAACTGGTATGAGCAAGGCTGAGAGCTCAACAAATGATCAGTTGATTAGTACAAAATGAGATGTCAGGAATAAGCATCCTTATCTCAGCCTGTCTGATACTGGAGAACCACATTTCCTATGCCACTAACGCTGTTGATCATTGTGTCCACCTACTTAAAACATTAATACCCTTCCAAATTAGAAGGATTATACTGAACAGGGTGACAATTCAGAATGAGTGATTCTTTTTCTCCTCTACTTCTTCCACATGTGTGAAGACTCAAGATTCTCTTTACATAGGCTGCAGTTCTGCTCCTTTAGACAACCCCATACACAAAATGGTCTAAGAAAAACCATTCAGCATGTACAGGCATGCACCTGAAAGAGCATTAAGAATTTTTTCCTTGCCTGTTCAGTTAATGATCCACTCATAACACTCACAACCTTGAAGGCTACCCAGGTCACCAGTGAAACAGTGCAGCAGTTTAGAGTAAACTGTTCAAGTACCTGGTTCAAACACAGGTACTCCTGTCTACAGGAAAACAATGACAGAGAGCCAATTTTGCCATTTCAGATGCAGACAGGAGAAAAGAAACACCCGTCTCTGTTTCCATTCTCTCTTCCAACCCCACGCCCTCAATATTATCAGCCACTCGAAGGCATCCAGCCCCATTTGCTTCCTGGCATTACTGACATAATCACAGCTCTTGCCTAACTGCTGCCACAGAGAGGGTTGGTTTTTTTTTTTTCCCCTTAGTGATGATTTACTACAGTAATGAAGTGACAGAAATGCCTGCAGTAGATTTCTGAAATAGACAGCATTGCTCCACACACATGCAGGATCTGATACTGCTCTGGAGTCATCTCGCTCAGCCCAGATGCCAACATTTGCTCCTAACACGCTCATCTCACAATGCTCTCTGAATGCCTGTGCTTTATAGATGAGAGCGAGTCAAAAACTCCAGCGCCCAAAAACTTCTGCACTTCGGCAGAAACAGTGCATAAAATCTGGCCTGGGTTTAACAGTCAGGGGTGAGGAATTTGTACATATACTCACCTGAAACAGTTGAGAAATTTAGGCAAGGGGAAGTCAAAATTTAAATACCATATTTCACATCAGGTTCTTTGCACCCCTACACCTGCCAGCACAGCTGTCTGATCGCTGAATTCTGCAAGCATGGGGGAATCCATGACTCGGTTTCTGGAAAGCTTCACCATATTAAAGCACACAAGTTAATCACGTTTTTACTCCTACAACATTTGAACTAATGGCTGGTGGTATAATTGCTTTGGGTCAAGACCTTCTTAAACATCCGACCTTTTTATAAGTGTTTGGAATTTAGAATGAGGTCAAAAGAATTTTTAAGTTCTAAGTATATAAGCCATCACAACACTTATTCAACTCTTAACTCAAGAGTTGCAAGTCAAGTTTAGGCAAAAACAGGCTTTTACAACAGTTCCTATCCTTAAAAAAACCAGCTGAACTCCTTAAAACTCTTCCAATTTTCACCCTTATGTTAAAAGTTTACAGTTCTGATCTTAAATAACAGTTAATTTGCATACCTGGGAATAGAGAAAGTTATTTGAGAGTTCACTCAGCTGACAAAACAGAGTAAAACATGTACTGGGTTTTCACAAAAAATGAATGAAAATTTTCAAGAATTTTTCTGTAGTATCATCTTGCTCTAGCCACAAATACCACTGAGGTACAGCAGAATTTACATGGATTTCTCAAATAAACAGAAAGCTCTTGATCTCTGCAAAATATAACTTACACAGACTTTTCTTACAGCAACTTCAAATATTGTACTATTTCAGTTTCTTGTGCAGTCACTAGAAGGGGGTATGGAAAGCCTTCAAAAAGGCACTGCTCAGCAGTGAAATGCCCCAGTTAGAAATGCATCTCTGGACACATTCTCGTGGAAAGTGAATTGGACAGAATCAGCCATCTCTATATAAAAAAACTAGGGTTTTGTTCAACCAACCTTCCCTGAAACACCTGAGGGCATTGTTGCCATAAAAGTGGTTGTAAGGATCTTAATCCCAGAACAAACCCACCATGTTCACAGAGGCAGATACTAAAGCTGAAGTTTGTTCCTAAAACACCAACAGGTCACCTCCATACCAGCAGCCTTCCTGACAAAAAAGGTATCCTTTATCCGCCAGGTAGCATCAAGCCAGCAAAAACAAGCTTATGTGTTTTCTGGCCCATTAAACGGACTTCAAATGGTGGAGTGAAGCCTGACGCAGACCTGAGGATCTTGTAGTATTCCTGCTACAAATCCATGGGGTTAATGAAGCAGCCTGACCACCGTAAACACTCTCTAATGGAGAATATGCACAAGCTCCAAAGCTGATGCTCCTCTGCTAGTATCATTTTCATTGCCCTAAACTAATCAGATTTGCAAGTGCAAAGCAAGAGAGAACAAGATTTTTGCCACATACATGTTGTGAAACTGAGTTATTGACATAGAGGGAGGAGAGGAAGAATCTTTTACAAAGAAACTGAAAAGCTGCCAGAAGGCAAGAATCTCCCAATATTGTAGCATTTGATAATGGAAGATTATTATTTAGTCCAAAATAAAATTCCTTTGCAAGTACATTGATAGGCAGCAGGAATAGTCAAGATAGCGTGTCTCCTTGAAAGGGAAGCATTATCTGCGCTCGAAGAGCTTCCCCAGACAAACTCAATGTTCTCTCAAGAGTGGTTATTTGGGGGTACATTTGAAAGTCAGGGTTCTTGGGCCACAGCCAGGTTCTCCACTGCCACAATTCAGCAAAATCCCACTCCGGCAATCGACACCAGCTGACGGCCGAGCTTTACATCTTCAGAAAGCAAATAATTCACAAGCACCCAGCAAAAAGGGAACTCCCAAAGTTGCCTGCTTTGACATCGTTTGGAAGCAGGAAACACGGATTTGTGCTACACATGTCACAGACTATTGTTTAGCAGCCCTTGTACTTAAATTAGGCGCATTTAATTAAACGCAACTGTGCGGAGGCAGGAAAAAGCTGGTTTAGACAAGTTCAGAAAGTGAAATTCTGCGCTTTTCACACATCGTCCCAAAAAGCAGAGAAAAAAATCTCATCCCCAGAAAACTGGGTGCCTTCTCAATTTGCCAACAGGCGTTTTCCGCAGACTTCTGACAGCGCTCCACCGCTGCCGCACCTCCTCCCTTGGAGCTGAGCGACCCCAGCCCGGAGACGAGGGAACCCGGCACAAGCAATAAAGCAACGCTGCAAAGAGCTATCTAACCAGGTGCTAAAAAAAATAAAGAAGGAAAAAGAGAGCAAAAAAGGAAAAGGGTCTCAGACAGAGGGAGCAGCGCTAACCCCAGGCGGCACGGCGGGGCACCGGGAGTGCCGCCGGGGACCGGCGGGGGGGGGGCCGGGGGGCGGGGGGGGGGGAGCGCNAACATCCACCCCGTGCCAGGGCTGCCGCCGCCCGGGACTCACCGCAGGTAGCTGCCGGTCGAGTGTTGGTTGTAATGCTCCGGCTGTGTGTGCCAAAACAGCATCTTGGGGGCGACCGGCGGCGGTCCCTGCGCTGCGGAGCGGCGGCCGCGCTGCCCCCCCCACGGGTGCCCGGCACGACTGNCCCCGGCCCCCGGCGGGCACGGGCCGCGCAGCCCCGGGGCGGAGCGCCGACCCTGAGGGACGGGCCTGGCGCAGAGCCGGGTGTGAGGGGCCGCGGGGTGTGAGGGGCCGCGGAGGCTCGGCTATCCCGGGGCCATCCCGGCTGTACCGAAGCTGCCGCCTGGCCTCTGAGCTGTGCTTTAAACCGAGCCGCTCCATCCGACACCGGTGTGAATGAAAGCTCTGCTCAGGTTCCTCTGAGATCCTGTTTTCTTTAAATGAACGATAGCTGATGGCTTTAGCTCGGTGCTGGCTCCTACACTGTGGCCTTGTGCCTCATGTTAATGCGACCTTTGTGTCAGGGGGTATTTTCCAACCGAGAGAGCAAGAGGCAAAATTTGCCATAGGAGAGGGATGGAGAACAGTGTCAGAGACTAAACTCGCCCCTAGCCCATTTGAAACCCCCCTGTCTTTTCTATCTCAACTTCCCCACACAGTACGGAGAAATCTGTTGCTTTTCCATTTCAAATTGCAGATCCTGATCCTCACCCACAAAGCTGCCCACAGCTGTCATTTTCGTAACCTGCTCTCAGGGCACCTTCATGTCCCACCTGTCCTTCTCTGGTCTGATAGTTTGGAGAGGGGAGAACAAAAGGGTAAAGGGGCTCCTCTTTTGGTCATGTCGTATTGTCTACCCGCCAGCAGAAGTGGAAACAGACCCTTAATTGCTCTGAGTCATTAAACACCTTTCAGTCAGTTTTTCAGGAGAGGCTTCCTATGCCTGAGGTTCCTGGTCAAATTTCAGCGGAGAAAAAGGCACTTTACTCAGAGTACTTGACAGCATTCATCGTCAGATTTCACCATCAGATGAGTTTTTCAGACAGATGAATTGTCTCTTCTCCTGCCATGATTATAGAATATTGCTATTGTCCTAGCATTTATAGATCTTAGTTAGGTCAAGCCCAATAGAGTCAGATGCAATATAACTGTAGGCATTGTTTTTTTTTGTATCTTGAGGTAAAGAACAAGGTTGCCTGAAAGGTCACTAAGCAGCTTTACAGAGATGTTGAGTCTAAAAGTTTTTAGGATGCACTGTTTATATCTGCTTGTCTCTGTTAATTTCAGAGTAAGAAATCGCACAAATCAATGTGCCTTTAAGGTAACTTCAGTTACTACACATTTAGACAAGCACTGGTTCAAGCAAAGGAAAATGGCTGGAGTTATCTTTTTTATACTCTTGAAAATATTTAGCTCTGCTCACACAACATCTGAGACCTTGATTAAGCAAAGGCTATATATAGCTCTTGGACAGAGCAACAAGGCAAAGTTTGCTGAGCTGTCCAAGGACTTCTCTAAATAGTAAATATCCTTCCACAGTTTAAGTAATTCGCTGCACCTGTGGGGGAAATATGAAGTCCAATGTAAAAGTAAATTGCCACACTGTATGAAACAAAGAATCCCATCAAGTCTGGCGTGATATATTTTCTTTACTATCCTTCTAGAAAGTACATATGTTGGAGTGAAAATTACTTTAAAATAATCCCACTCATTTCCTCTCTAGCCTGTTGATAAATGTAGAAAATAAGAAATAATACTAATTAATTTTACAGAGACTCTGGCAGCAGCTCTGTCTTCTAAATGTTCCTGTCCTTCCCATTCCTTTCTAAGCCAAATCTGATGAAGAAAAAGACTTCTTTGTTCCTTGTCTACTTCTCCTGAAAGAAATCTCGGCCATTTTCTGGCTTAACTGCTGCTCTTCCCCCAATGCAGAAGCTTGTACCACAGCATCAAATATCTTCTCCTGGCCTTCAGAACCCACCACATCAAATAGGCCAAATCATCCTCTGTTCCCCTCTGGGGCTCCCAGCATCTGCTGTTCCTCTTATTTAATACAACCCCTCAGTGAAGAGGTCTTCTCCACCACAGCTTTCTCACCCAAACCTCCCTTTACTCTCCTACTTCCTCCCAGATCAAAGTAATTTCTTTGCTGTGCTGATTGCTTTTCATCTCTCATTTTAGATGCTTGTTCAATTTGCCATGGTAAAATACTTTGTCATATGATTAAAAGGGAGATGTATTTTTCTATTTAAGGTAATGCTATGAAAGGACTTTAGGTTACTTTTTATGTTGGAAAAAGGTGTAAAAGATATTTAAAAAACAAGTGTCTTTTCCTGTGGATATTTGTATCTGGAAACCCAAATAAAGTGCCAGTGAGTTCAGTCCAAAAGTTCATCCTGCTGCTTCACTGTTTGTTGCAATCCCTTTAGCTAAGCACTGAGTGGGAAACATCTTTCATCTGCTTCACTGGAGAGTCGAGAGGTTTTGATCAGCTTTTCAGCACCTGGAACCAAACTAGTAGAATTTGCAGTGAAGTGACTGAGATACAGTCACATATTCAGTTCCCTCTCTGCTCTGGAAGAACAGTGTTCTCACTAGCCAAGGGGCTAAAGGTATGTGAGAATTACAACACTCTAGAGATGGCTACAGATCTGTAAAAAAAGTGAAATGCTTCACTTGCATGAAACTGAAAAGAAACAGAACATCTCTGTACATTTATGACTTCCGTTGTAAGCATCTGAGTTGCTTCTGGAAAGTCTTTACAGAATGTTCTATATCAGTTTAGCAATTTTGTGTTCACAAAGCCCCAGATAAACTTAAAGGATCAAGGGTGAACATTATACCATATCAAAGAGCTTCCAAAAGCTGCCATTAGTTCATTATGGCATTAGTCAAGGTTATTCAGGGATTACTGCACCTCCCTCCCCATGCACAGACCATAGACTCTGGATGAACTGCAGGGATCTGAAATGAGCTGCAGAGACTTACTGAGATGGTTGCCCAAGCACTGAATATGCTCTTAGGAAAAATAGTCAGCATGTGCCTTTTGTGTTGCTTTTCTGTGTATTTTAGCTCGCAGGTTCCCAGCCTTTGACCTGGGGATCCTTGGGGGAGTTATATTGAATGAGGCTCTGCAAGATAACCAAGAAATGTGACTGGGCTGTAACTGGCTAAATTTGCTCAACTTTCTCTGGAAAACACTGAAGGCTGCAGAAACTAGAAAGGACTGGAAACCTGAGGTTTTAATTGACTGCAATATTATGAACGTAGAAAGGAACAGCTTTTACACAGCCCTTATTGCTCTAAATTAAAAAAACCCCAAACATTGTTTCACCTTTGACTGGGTTTGGGACTGCTTCCAGTGCCAAGTACAGGCTTTCACAGGTAGCCTGACCCTCAAGATCTCCTTATCTGTTCCCTGCTGGTCCACTTTGCAGATGGAAATCAGCCTAGATGGGTTCCCATTGCCCTCTGCTGAACAGAAGCTCTGGGCAGTGGCTACTACCAGGAGTGTGAATATAGTCGTGGTGTTACAGCCAAGAAGGAGGACACTGAACTGGAAAAACTGAGAATTAACAAGGTCTAGAAAGTGTGCGTTTACTGACAGAAACACGGGGCTTATTTTGGTTTTACAAGAGGAAGATTAACAGGTGACTCAAACATAGTCTATAAATACTCACATGGAAAATCAACATTTCACAGAAAATGTTCCTAAACCTCACAACAAAGATACAAGAGCCACACAATAAACACTGCAAATTAATGAAGTGAGGCTAAGAACAGACTGCACTGAATGTAATCAACCATGAGTGTAACTTTCCCAAACTTTGTGGTTACAGCCACCTCCCTCCATCCCCATTTTCTAGATATAATTACAGACTAATTNCTGTGGCCAGTTAGAGGAGAGCAAAGAAGCTCACCCAGGACTCTTTCTATCTTTACAATCTCTGACGTCTCCTGCCAAAGGCTTCCAAATGCCATCTTACTAAAGTCACCTCCGTGCTCTACCTCGTGAGTGTGAAGCAATGTGTCCCCTTCCCTGACAGTCAAACTGCCCCGATGCTCATATGTCGTGATGTGCTGTCAACACAATCATCCTGACACAATGAGAACCACTTTAACTGAACTTAATAGCAAAACAAATATCAGGAAGAATACCACACACACAGGCTTATTTTCTTATTCAAGCCATTCATTAAAATCCTCACCATTTTCTTAGTTATCAGAGGTCACCATCAAATTTCCAGCTGCCACTAAATTTCCAGGCACAACATAGCACTGATGTATCCACGAGGTCTTTTTGCCACAGAAATTAAGCCTCATTTGCAAACTCTCCCCAATGTCATATTAATCATTTTGACTGTCCTGATTTTATCACCAGAATCAAAATTTTCTTTCTTCCTGGTGAACATTTCTTTTAAAGTCATTTTGTTGTGGAAACAAAAAAATATTTACACAATGAGGAAGATGGATGATTGGATGACAAAATAAGTGCTTTTTAAACGCTCATTATACATCTATTGGCATTGGCTGTCTCATTGTGAGCTACAGGCTGCAATCATCTGGACACACAGTAGCTGTGTTTACACTGCTGCAAGAGAGTCCTCCAGAGCCAACAGCACAAGTAGGAAAGCAGCACATGGCTTGAAAAAAAAATATAGAAAAGGAAAAGAAAGAACAACAGCAGAAAAAAAATCATGTACTTTTTGGCCAGCAGCAGACACTGACTCTGCAAACAGCTGTGCCCAGAACATGACTGGGGGTTAGTTATGGTCCCTCTGCCCGAGGTCACTGTCTGTGCTGCGCTCCTCTCCTGGCCACAGCAGCATGAACACATCGCACCCTCACACACACCAGGCTGGCAGAGCAGGGGGACTGTCACTGCCTCGTGCTTCATGGGAAGCAGTGGCGAGAGGTGAAGCGTCGTCGCTCAGAGCTGACAACAGCCCAGCTCTGCTCACAGCTCTGCTGCCCCAGGAAGCTTTGCTTCATTGCTGAAAAATAGTAGCTGGGCCAAAAATATCTGTGATGGCTGAGTGTATCCCTCATCCGCCCACCATCCTGGTCTGCCACCCTGCCCCAAACACTGGTGTCAGTACTTGCAGGGAGGGGAGAGCAGGGAAAGGAGAGGCCAGGAGCCAGGCTGCAGCAGGAACTGACTGCTTCAGCCAGCTTTGCCAATGGTGGGTGTGGGAAAGAGAAAGGGTGCCAGAAGATGTCTTGTCCACAGATCCCACAGACCAAGGCTGTGTCCTCTCTGCTCAGGGAAAGGGAGTCCTAAAAGCCTGAACAAGGGGCAGAAGACTCCCTCTGGAGATTTGCAGGCACCACCAAACTGGGTGGGGTGATTGTCATACTGAGCACCACTGCTTTGATCAGCGGGACCTTGGGAAACTTGAGGCCACAAGAAACCTCCCTGAGTTTTGCAGAGCCCTGCAAAGCACTGCACCAAGCTGGAATAACCCCATGCATCAGTTCAGGCTTGGAACCAACTGACTGCAGAGCAGCCCTGCTGAAGAGGACCCCAGTGTTATCTTGAAAGATTAAGCACAAAACAACAGTTCCCCCTTGCCACAAATGAGACAAACCATTCAAACAATACATGAGATCAAGGAAAGCTATTGTCCCTTCTCCTTGGTGCTGGTGGAACTGCACCTGTTTGAGCCTCCTGTTCAAGATGGAAAATTTGGACAGGACCCAGCAGGCGAACTGCTGAAACACTCAGGGCAGAGAGCACTTCACCTATGGCGAGAGCTTGAAGGTATTAGGCTTGCTGAGTCTGAGGATGATGAGGTCAAGACAGGTCCTAATAGCAGCCCACTATGCAAAAGCACTAAAAAAAGGTGATGAAGCCAAGCACTTCTCATTAGCAGCAGTGATCAAGGCAATGTCCACAGGCTGTCACTTGGAGATTAGACTGAGCATTAACAGAAATTTCTTCACCAGAGGACTGGAACAGGCTTCCAGACAGGCTGTGGCATCTCCATCCTTGGAGGTGTTCAAGGTGACAGTAGCAGAGCCATGATTGATGCAATCCAGTGTAGGCTCCAGCCCTGTTTTGAGGTGGAGTTTAGATTAGAGACATTCAGAGGTCACTTCCCACCAACATTTCAACAAGTCTTTGAAATCCTGCAAAGGGAACTATGGTCCTGATCCAGGTTTTAGTGTACATGCCCCACAATCCCCTTCCTGCTCAAAGCAATGTCCAGGTCTTTACCACACGTGTAATGCCCTAGCATATGTGGGATGTCCACAGCTTCCCAGTTCCTGAAGAGACTCATGGTAAAAGGTCTGCATGCTGCTCTACTGCATGTGCTGTCCTGCCCCAGTGAGCCTTCTATGCAAAAGCCAGCTGAAAAGTGGTTATTTTTAACTCTAGAGGAAAGGCTTTATTATAATCTGGAGCTGGCAAAGTAAGAGTGTCAAGTAGCCACATCCTCTCCAATGTAAACTCTTCAGACATGAAATAATTCCAGGATAATTATTAGACACAGTTGAGCATGTAGAAAGAAGTCAAATGCTCCACCCCAGGGCATTTATCTGTTGTAGGACAGCACAAAGCATGAAATACATTACGGTCTTTCATTTCCCCTGGAACACTTTATAGACATTTTAAATTCCTGGAGAGGAAAACAATTCAAGATCCTTCATGTGCTCAAAACACCTTTCAATAGTCCCTCAGAGAATGCTTAGTACCTCAGCAGAATCACAGCTTACAGCTACAAGATCATAGTCCTTCACAAACACTATGTTTAAAAATGCAAAATACAAGAAAACATTGCCCATTATTATCATTGTTATTATAATAATATTGGTTCTTTGCTTCAATGTAAAACTTCCATCAAATGAGGTTTTTCTTATAGAAGTGCTCTAGTTAGATGATTCACACAACAAATTCATAACTAAGAAGAAGATAGACTGGAAAAGGAAGTGTGGTTTTCTTTTATTAGCTACATGTAGTGTGACTGTAATTATTCCCAACTGGAATATTTGTACATAAAAGCAATTTTGCAATGACAGTAATTTGTACAATTATTCTAATAACATGTTATTCCCTTAATTTTTATAAACAAATTCTAGGACTCTTTTTTATTGTTTTTGCACTGCAATTCTCAAGTCAAATAATGAAGCCTCCCAAGTTCTTTGCAAGGTAAGGTAAAGTGAGGTGAGTGGAGAGTGACCTCTACTGCTAGTTACAAATGTATTTATTTCTTCAATATTCCTTTCTCCTCCAGGACATCCCAGATTTCCTGCTTATACAAGGTGTCATCTCTTGTCTCTGCAAGTCCTGTGGGGCAAGATAACACATTTGTATTAATGAGTTAATACATTTCTATTAACTTCATATGATGGCATAGAGTGTGGATGCACCTTACACGTGCAAATATCGCATCACCATTAGGTAATGAGCAAGCCATCTCACATTGCAGGAAACCTAAGGGCAAACCAACATCACCAAGACAGTGATGGATGTGTGAATAAATCCCAGGGTGATGAGTCCCAGTCTAGCTCTCCTTAGCAGCCATACAGCAGGACCAGGGAGAAACCATCTCTTTCAAGGTGGGACATGCAGCACTGAAGTCTGTGATTTCACTTTCTTCTTACACATCCAGGGATAAACTTAATAATTGTTTGACAAAAAGTAGTGGAGTTACAGGAATGTCAAAAAAAAGCGGAAGAAGAAGAGTCACAGAAACACAGAATATCCTGAGTTGGAAGGGACGCACAAGGATCATCGAGTCCAGTCCTGTTCCTGCAGAGGACAGCCCAAGAGTCCATGGACAGTCCCAGTCCATGTGCCTGTGGACATTGTCCAAACACTTCTTGAGCTCTGCCAGGCTCAGTGTTGTGACCACTTCCCTGGGAAGCCTGTTCCAGTGTCCAGTCACCTCTGGGGGAAGAACCTTTTCCTGATATCCTAATATCTAACTTAGAGACTTTATTTTCCACATAACAATGGGCACATTGATATGACTTTACAATAACCTGAGAGAGACCAACAGAAATGTGACAATTTCAGCACCTTTCCACACAGCCCAGGGCAGTGGTTTAAGATACTGTTGTTTCCAAATTTTTTAAGACAAATCACCAATTTCAAGTCTATTTAATACCCAAATCATCTGCCCACTGAGGTACTCTTGTGCTGTGGATAAAGACTTCCCAGAAGGGAATGGGTTAGCATCTGAGAGCGCAAACAGTAATGAATACCCTCAAATAAGACAATCCCAGTGACAAAAGCACAAAACTGCTACATCTTCACTTGCAAAAGAAGGCTTGTGAGTTTGTTTTCATAGTGCAATAACTAACCTCACTGCACAGCCCTCCTGGGGGCCATTATTTTAACTTTTCCCATGATGTAGTTGGGGGAGGTCAGCTGCAGTTCAGATGCACAGTATTCAGTACTGCTGGCTACAGCATCTCAAAAATGACCTGTTTCTTGCCTCCTCGAGGTCAGACTGTCTAACAGCAGTTGGACTAAAGAGACAACAGATACCAAGGATATAATTAAAGCTCACTGTACCATGCAGAAACTGCTGTCTTCAGTAGGATTTTGTCTCAGGCTAGGAGCACTCCCATATTTCATAGCAAAGACAAGTGCAGACTTTCAGAGGAAGTTTTTTCTGTTGTTCTACTTTAATCAATCAGTGCCAATTAACCAATATTTAGTTTCAGCTCGAGGAAGGAATGACAGAAGTAATTATGTCCTGAGACAGACATCCCATCAGGTTCTCCAAATCATTAACTGCCTCAGATGAATTGGCAATCAATTAACTGAGATTAAAAAGTCTAACACACAAACCATCTTCATTCCCCTCTCTAGAACCAGGATGACACAAAGTTACTACCCAGCCTCTGCATATGTTCATATAAATGCAACCTTACTCTGTCCATAAAACAGTTTTGCTGGTTCATGACAGGACATGGGTTCCTCTGACACTGAAATTCAATGTGGATTTTCTCTTAGCTGACCCTGAGCAGGGAATGGAATAACCACTTCTGATATGTCTGTTTATAAGGCATCAGATAAACAACTGTGTTACCACAGGATAATTCAACCAAGAGCCTTGTGCTATAGATACATGTTGCCCATCATAAAGGAAATTTGTGGTCTTGAAGACAGGTTATTGTAGGTAGACTAAAGATGTGAAAAATATAAATACTAGTGTGAAATAGGCTAAGGTTGTAGTACTTTCAGTTTAGCGCTGCCTTCATTATTTGACTTAATAAAAATATTTGTTTAGTATAGGATTCACAGCATGCTGAATTCCCTGGATTATGCCAGTGAGATCCCATTGCTATAAACACTGAAGATGAATCAGATGAATCCTGCCAAACATCTGCTTTCATTTATCAAAACAAGGTTAAGAATCTTGGTCACAATTTATAAACATCTCTTGGGAAGGGTCTTTTCTTGACACAAACAGAAGTGAGGTGGTAACACTGAAGGGGAAGCTGAGTGCATCCAGCAATGTCCAGTATAACACCTGGTGTGAGCAGTAGCAGTCATGGAGATTATTAATGGTGAGACAGCACTGTTATTTTTATGATAAATAGAATAAACGCAAAGTGACATCATCTACTTAGTAGTGTCAAGCAGTCAGATTTATATCTAATCATCATAGCTGCTTTTCAATAGTTTCCATTTATTCGAAGTGGCTAGCATTTTGATTTTATCATTGTACCTGCCTCCTGTGCTTTTTTTCTTCAAAAGCATAAAATAAATTATTCTGGGGTTCTTCCTGTGGCTTTCTTGTTTGGACTGTTCTAACTTTAGCAGTGAGCAAACTTACAAATTTTCAATCCAGCAATCCAAGCATAAACTGCATTGAAGAACTGTCCGAACCATTGGTGCCAGTGTACAGCATGAGTTGGAATCCATGGGGAATTCCAGAACAAAAAGCCACATTATGATAATATTTACAAAAGGGGCGGGATGGCCTCCCTGAGCAGCTTGCTAAGTGCCCAGATCTAGGAATCAAACAGTAGGTAACACGATGATATGGGGAGATGCCTCTTGGTGGAGGCTCTGGGTGGCACACCAGGAGTTATCCCAGCTCAGCAGCAGAGAATTGGGAACAATCAGACTATGACCTTTCAGTGAAAAAAAAGTGCTTTTAATAAAGGTAACTTTTTCTCCTGCTGTCACCCCTGTGATGGTCTGAGGCTTTGTTTCAGCCTGTGGGCTGTCCTTTGCTGTAGGTCATCTCTTGTTTGCTGGATCCAGCCTGACAGTGTATCTCTGTCAGGTCTCGCCCAATACACCTGGGCTGTGGATGGATAAATGTGACCAGAGGAGTTTTCCTCTGCAGCCCCTCACCTGTAGGGATTTAGATGCCAGCAGCTGCAGATGCAATCCCATGACTCCTCCTGGATGAGGGGGTCATGCTACAGTAGGCTTCAACCAGTGACCCAGAGACCCTGCAAGGGCCCAGGTTGCTCCTGGTGTCATTTCCTCTCCAATGGAAAGTGATTGCACTTCACAGGCCAGCTGGCCATAGATGTGACTTTTGGGGGATTCCCATCTCTACTGGAAATAAAAATAATGGTTGAAAACCACTGAACTGCACAAATGCAAGAGCCTTCCAGTGGCCTTGAATATGCTATTCATTGAGGTCGGAAGCTGCTATGGAATTTTTCAATACATGATTTAATCTGGGCAGCCTGAGCTCCAGAAGCAGAGGGAGGAAACCCTTCGACTCTGGAGCCAGGGGCCCTCAGGCAAGGAAAGGGAACAATTTCAATGGCTTTTAGAGGGCACATTGGCCAAGTTATGCATGTTCCAGCAGTTCATTGGCAGCACTATAAAGCTAGAAAAGAAATGTCAGGTGAGCTTTCTTAAAGGGCAAAGATTGCTTCCTACTCTGGAGCATGCTAACATTTGGATATTTGTGGGTTTTAAGTGCATCATGGTTGGAAGGCAACCTCTTAGCATAGGGATTTTTGGCCACCCTAAACAGAGTTAGCAGCAGCTCCTCAGCAGGCAGAAACCTGCTGTGGCACCTACTTCTCAGCAACTGAGGTGTCCCTGGTGGGTTCTGGGGTGACATAGCCTTGCCCTGAGAGCTGCACTGCCTCCCCATGCACTTCCACCCAGCTGCAAGACACGCTGTACCTCTCCTCTCACCTGTACCAGCAGTGCAAGGAGGCAAGCAGCTCCCTCTTTGTTCTGTCTTCAAGAGAGAAAAAAATGCCTTTTTTTGGTCTTCAGTTTGCTTCTCAGATGGATCAGGGCCTGGATCTGAGTCCCAGTGCAGAGTGGTGGTGCCAGCACAATGTGGGGAACAGGGAGGGAAAAAGCCAAGGGAGGGCTGGGGATGGATTCTGCTCTCAGCCTAGTGAGGTATGAATACCAGTGAGGGTATAGCATAGTCTCAGCTCCAAAGATACCAGTGTCTAAACAGGTTTCCATGAACCACTTCCACATCTTCCTGCCTTGATGGCATTCTTTCCCTCCTGAGAAAGTTTGCTGACATTTTCTGCATACAGCATCTCCTTCTCTATTCCAGAACCTTATTAATAAAGCAAACAAGCCCATGAGCTCTAGCCTTCACTGTTTTGTTTCATTCAGTCCCAATAACCCAAGGGAAAGTAAACCACTAAAATATTCACTGACTGGTTCCTGAAGGGTGTGGGAGCAGCTCTCAGTAGGGAGAGGTGACCCAGAGCTGGGGAGTACCTGATGGACACAGACTGTCTCTCCTCACCCTGCACTACACAGCTCTTCCCAGACCCTCTGGTAAGTGTGTGTTGGGACAGAGCTTCAAGGGTGATGTCCTCAAATCAAAGGAACATCATCACCAAAGAGGGGCCTATTCAATTTTCTGTCCTTCAAATGCCAGTGGCCTTTTTGTGGGTACCTTTGATTTTAGAGACCGGTCAAGGAATTTGTACTTCACACTCAATTGCAACTGCTTTTAAAGCAGAGAGCATTGCCAGCCTAAGAAATACAATCTTATCCCAAGGCCTTGAGAAACATGGTGGTTGTTTTTAAGTGTCTTCCTCCATCACAAGCAGCTCTTTGTCAAGGGCACCCAAGGCTAACCAAGAGCGATAAGAGGATCACATCCCCCGCTGCTGCAAATGGTCCTGCTGCTCCAAGGGAATCAGGCTCTAAAGCAAAAAACAGCCCATTGAAAGGCCTTGTGCAGGCAGGGCTGAGGCAGAGCTCCCTGCCCACTGCCAGGTACCCTGGGCACCAAGGGATGGCAGTGCTCAGTTCAGGTTGCACAGCCTTCATGCTGGCTTTAGTCCCAAGGGAAGTGGCATCACCCCACACAGGCAGGGGCCATCAGTTGCATTTCCCATCTCGGGGCCAGATAACCTTGGACAGCCCAGGGGAGGGGAGGCTGCCCCTGGCAAAGTTGCCTTCTGCAGCATCCATGAGATGGGGGGAACCTGGGACATAGGGTTAGAAAACAAACCCTAACACAAACAGAGCTGAAGGCATGGTTGGGTAAAATTTGAATGTGTTTCAACAATAGAGGAAGCCCATGACTGAACATATGTTTTAACTCCCTGCAGATATGTAATAACTGTGGCGGGATCCTGGAAGTACTGAGAAACAGCAGAAAAGCAGAACCTCACCATCCCCTTGATAACAGGAGCCTTGAAGGAAGACAGGACATGCCCCATGTCCCCAAAAGATCTCCCAGTGACTGTAAATTTCTTAGCTGTTTTTTTTTTCTGGATGCACAGTTTGCAAGGCCTTCTCCTGAAAGGGATTGTTGGTGCACCATCCCATGCCTCTATTTCCCCACCTGCACATTCAGGGCAACTGGGCTGTCGCCACATGAGCACTAGGAAGATGGATTAGTTAATATTTGCTTAGTGCTCTGGAGATAGCACTATATAAGCCTAATTACATTTTATGCCTTCATGTGATAAGGATGTCATCTTGGATTAGAGGGGATTAGTTGTTAATGCCATTCCTGTACATACCGGTCCCCTCCGGGGCTTTGATTTCTGCTGAGAAGGTTGTTCACTCTGCTTTCAAATCAGTAAGGTCCTCCTAGTTATGATAATTGTGGAAACCAAAGATTTTTGGTGGATGAAAACAAGACTTGGTGGATACCGGACTATGCCATCAGCCAAGCATAGGTGTGTGCTCAGTGAATGATGGTGTGCACTCACTGACTCTCTTGCTTTGGCATCCCTAAACCTTTGGCAAGGCCAGGAGAAGGGGGTTGAGGCTGTCCCCTCCCTCTGCACTGAGTTCCAAACACACCACCAAGTAATTAAGTACAAACTTAAGTTAATGTTTAGCACTTGCCCAAAACAGTGATTGCCAAAAGCCAAAACAGAGTGAGAATACACATGCTGGTAATGACTGCAGGGAAAAATGCTACTGAGAGGACATTCCCACATCCTAGGAGTGCTGCCCTCCAGGGAGTGCCCCAGGCTGCAGACATGTCCCAGAGGGATGTGAGGGGCCTCTGGGAGCCGGGCAACTCACAGGAAGTTTGCATCCCTTCCCCACAGTGACCCTGATGGCTCTCAGGGGGCTTCCTGGAGAGCCAAGGCCCTCTGCCCTGGTTGCAGAGGTATCACAGATTTAGCTAAGATCCCTTTCAAGGTTCCCTTTGCAGCACTCCCAGTTGCTCCAAGCATTATTTTGGAGCAGGCTGGATTTCAGCTTCTAGCTCAGAATGAAAAGGGCTGTCCTGTCTCCACCTCCCACAACACGGGTTTGTCCCAGAGGAAACCCTGGATCCGTCACCTGTTGCTGACCACCCAGGAGTAGCTGAGGGTAGGGCACAGGTTCCTTTCAGCAGCAGAGGTTAAGGATACCACCTCCTGGCTCTCAGGCCCCAGCTGACAGGAGCAGTTCTGGCTTACCAGCATGATGAAGAATCTCATTGGGAAGGAACACCTTCAGAGACTTCTTAAAAGCAGCATTAAACTTTCAGAGACAGATCCCACCAAGGCCCTTTAGCAGGGACTGTCTGCAGCCAGGTATAAAACAGAGAGATGGTGGGAAGTGGTGAACAGCAAAAGGAGCCCTTTGTGGGCTTCATGGGGAACACCTATGACAGTGCTAAGAGGGCACAGCTGAGCGAGGAAGAAGGTGGTTAAACTTTCAACCCCACCTCTGGGGAGCCTGTGAGGGCTCAAATGAGCACAGTTCAGGCTGATGCTGCTGGGAGCCAAACTGGGTCAGACTGGAGGTGCTTCTCCATCATCAATAGAATGCAAAAGCAACTGGAGCTTTCTGCTTACCTGGGCTGGTTCTACAAGGCAACCCACCTCCATTTATTTCTTATTGTTGGCCAGAAGAGCTGCTCTTTTGCAAGACAGGGGCTAAATTACTACCACTGTCACTCTGGGTGGGTGTTCTCCATCCTCCCAGGGCAAGAGGTGCTGGGGTACAGGTAGGGTGTGAGGAAAAAAAGGTTAGTTTGGTGTCTGAAACCAGGCATGTTCCATGAAGGACACCCCATGGCCCAAAAAGCACCAGGGACAGCTGCAAGGTAGAGTGCTGGGGGGACATGAGGCTGAAGATGCCACCAGGGTGCCCTGGCTTGGCACAGCCTGTCCAGAGCCTCAGCAGAGACATCACCCTGGGAGCCCTGAGCATCACATTTCTTTGGCTGCCAAGATTAATCTCCCTCCTGGCAGCTACTCCAAATGCAGGGCACAGAGCCAAGCTGTCAGGGAAGCCAGCAGGATTCCTTAGCAATTTTATCAAACTCAGCTTTTTTTGGGAGAACATTTCCATTTCAGTGAGTCAGCAGCCTTGGAAAGTGTCTGTCTGTCGGCAGCAATGAAGCTTAAGGTGGGCACACAGGGATAGGCCCCTGGGACATGCACCTGACCCAGCTGTGTGGACACTGCTTGGGAGGAGACATGCAATGAACTGCCCCACTTTTTGACCAATTCTCCTCCAGTCTCTTCCTTGTCCATCAGCAGAGATGCTTGTCCAAGCTGAGTTTTCAGGTTTAAGTGGACTGACATGCAACAGGTCAAAATAACAGAAGGATTCTGTTCCTTCGTGTGCTTGATCACATCATCCCTTTGCAAAATTAGGTCTGGAAACAAGTTAAATTTATTACTCTGTTATGTTTTCCTCATCTAAATTTTTCTTGCTAAGCCCAAAATGTCTTGTCCTATTCAGAGAAGAGATTAACCCCCCTGTGCATTTGCCTCTTGCATATTTGAGGGCTGTTCTCATGTCTCTCTGAGCCCCTTTCTGTTGCCTGTTAATCCAACCCAGGTCAAGCTTGCTGGGAATCATCATGTCCTCACTAATCTCTGGCTTCTCTCCAACCTGCCCATGTCTTCCCCACCCCAGTGGGAAGCCAGCTTTTCTTCACAGGCCTTCTCTGCAAACCCCCAGTCCCTTCTTCCAGCAAGTCCTCACAAGGATTTACAGCCTGTCTCTCAGCAGGGATGGAGTTGTTCTCGTTGTGGGAGAGATGGAGGAGATAGGGCAGGGGATGCAGGCCTGGGGGTAGCCAGCCAGATTGGAGACTTGCAAAGAGACCAAAATGCTGTCAGCCCCCACTCCCTGCTCCCTCTCCACCAGGAGCAATTTTTCACTCAGGGACCTGAACCAGGTCTACCACATCAGCTTTCAGTACTTGAACCAGGGCTTCACCTGTCCCAAAAGGTTCTGAGGCAGCTGTGGAGGGGCAAGGCAGGGAGTCAAACTGGACTGGGGACTCTGAGGACAAATCAGGATCCTGGAGTCCCTCCCAGGGCAGGGCGGGGCTTGTTTGTTTGTTTGTTTGTTTGGTGTGTGTGTGTTACCGAGGATGGGTTGGAGTAGGACCGACACATGAGTCTCATCGGGCAGGATTCGGCTGCTCCTCTTCCTCCCCCAGCAGTGTCTGCCGGGCTGCAAACTGTAGCAGTTGCAGACACCTCCTTGCAGGAAAAAGCAGGAAAAAACTGGCAGGGAGTGGAAACAAGTGGCAAGCAGATTAGAAACCCAGCTCCTATTTATAGACCGGCAGTCAAGAAACTGCCCCTGTGACAGGGCTGTCCATTTAACCCTTCTGGTCCCAAGCACCAACCCATCCAGAGACGCTGAGCCACGAGGGAGCATTTTGGCACAGGGGAAGCAGGACCCTGCACCAGGGCACCTGTAGAGAGGGCAGGATACAGGTCCAGGCACAATGGAGCTTACAGTGGTTGTTCTTCAGCAAGGCAGTGAGGAGACAGGTGGGGTTATGGTTGTTAAGATGTTGGGTCACCAGGACAAGAAAAGAATATCCCAAGTATCCTGCTGCATGGCAGACAGAGAGACAAAACTATTTCCTCAAAGAGGGAGGTAATGAACATGTTTTAGGAGCAGCTCCAATGTTTCCAGCCTCTTCTGTCTCCCCTAGGCTTTGGTAAGTTTGAAGGTAATGGGGGCCATCCCTCTGAGAGCCACTGTGTATCCCTTGCCCAGGAGGGGTTGTTGGTGTTCACACAGGGCTGCTGCACCCCTCAGGAGTGCACTGTGACCCGTTCCCTGCTGCTCCTCACCAGAGCTCAGACACTCCATCAACCCCCTGCCACATTTGCAGTGATTTGTTAAATGTATTCTGAAGCTCTCTCTTGGCTCCCTCCACTCTTCCTGCTGTCACTTATGGGTGTCTTTATGCCATACACGGTTGTTTTATCCACTGCCATGGCAAGGCTTTCCAGCTGTTCCCCCACTTGCTTGTGTCAATAGCTATTTTTACAAGATTGCTTTTCTTCTTAATTGATCTAAATCCTTTCCCTTAGCTTTCTTGTTAAAGGTGGATTTAAAGAAAAGGACTTCATTATCTCGGACATTTTTGAGTCATTATGAATTTCATCCCTCTCTTCATTAATTACTCATTACCCCTCAGCTTTGGAGGGCTGCTTTGTCCCTGATGTGTTTGTGAGCAGCTTCCCTGGCACCCTGTAATCCCCCCAGCCCCACGTTAGCTCGGTCTGGTTTACACTGCCTTCACCATCCCCTGCGCTGCCTGCTCTCCTCCACTCCCAAACAAGCTCCTGCCTTTCCCTTGTGCCCAGTTCTGTCTCTGCCGAGCCCTGTGGCCCCAGGGCCCCTTATACCCCCTGAGCATCCTGCCTGCCCCAAGGGACAAGCACCCACTCCCTCTGTCCCTGAGCTGTGCAGAGAGCAGTCCCTGGCTCCTGGTTAATGGGCTGGCACTCAAGTCTGGATGTAAATAGCTGGATTTTGGAAAGCGGAGGCTTTACTGGGCCTGTTTCAGCACATGCCAAGTTATGACAAAGCAGCGTGGAGAACAGAGTAATGTTGTGTAAGGGCCTTGGGATTAACAGGCCAATATTTCCCAAGACTTTGGCTGCAGTCAGATGCCCAGGGAGAACCTGAAACGTGAGCATCTCCTGTGCTGCAATGCTCCAGGGGGCACAATGGCTGCAATGGTGTCACTGCCCTCCCATCCTCCTGGCAGAGGAAAGCTGTACTCAGTCAGGCACTCAAGTACTGCACCAACCCTCTCCAGCCCATTTTACAGGCACACACTGGCTGTAATCCCGTGTTGCCCACAAATGGATCCATGACTGGGGATCACAATGAGAGATGGCCTTACTCTGGACCTATACAAGCACCCAACCATCCAATCTCTGGGAGACCCCCTCCATGCCAGTCTCATGTTTGGGTTGATTTCCATGCCCCTGCTGCTTCTCTAAAGCTTTGCAGGGCTTTTTCCCCTGCCCAGAGCCGGGGGTGGTGGTTTATGGTCTGCCCTCTTCTCCCTGAGGTCAGTGTTACATCCACTTCTGCCCTGAGCCTCTTCCCAGCAGGCTCCTTGCCAGGGCTGGAGTGTGGTTGCTGGGGTGGGCCCTTTCCATACTTCATGGAAGTGTATGAAAAGGCAAAGCAGGAAAAATGGGCTGGGGTGGTGAAAGGAAGAGAGGGGTGTGTGATATTTGCTCGGAGAGGGTAAAGGAGGGTTGCACAAGTAAGAGGTTGGGTTGCACAATCAGAAGCAGTGGAATTATTTAAGTTACCACTGATCAACTGAGCTGCCCTTTCTCCAGGGGTTTAAACCAAAACATCTCATTCTTTAAGTGGAGAAAATTGAGGTAAGACACCTACCTGGTCCAGGAGTGCAACTCTGCGGACATGTCCTGGCACTCCTTGGCACATCCCTTATTGGGAAGGAAGGGGTCACAAAATCATTTGAAGGGGAATGCAGAGGGAAGAAGCAGCAGCAGCTCAGACTCTTCAGGGCAGGGAAATGAATTGAGAATGGGCTGTAAGTGCTTCCAGCAAGTCTTCACACTTGCCAGAATCTGCTACCTATCTTCAGTGGCTGGCAGCAAGTCCAGTCCTCCTCCATAGGTGTGAGCTCAGCAAAACCCTCTAAACCAAGGATTACAGCCACTTGTCATTCCCCATCTATGAAGCAGTAATGTGGCTGAGGACAAGGGAATTAACCACAAAGGGGATACACGGGACAGATACTTTCTGGTGGTTCAATAAACAAACTCTCTTCTGTCAATGCACTGCTGTCTCATCCCAAAGAACACATGAAAATACATAGAATCATTTTGGTTGGAAAATACCTCTAATGTCACCAAGCCCAGCTGTTAACCAGCACTATCAAGTCCACCATGAAACCATGTCCATAAGTGACACATCTACATCTTTTAAATACCTCCAACTCAGCCAGTTGCCTGGACAGCCTGTTCCAATGCCTGACAACCATTTCCATGATATTTTTTTCCCCCTATTGTCTAATCGAAACCTTCCCTGGTGAAACATGAGGACCTTTTCCTATAATTTGTTACTTGGGAGGAGAGAACACCTCACTATAGCCTCTTTCAGCTGGTTGTAGAGAGCTATAAGGTGTCCCCTGAGCCTTTTTCTCCAAAGTAAGCACTCCCAGCTTCCTCAGCCACTCCTTGTAGTGTTTATGCTCCACACCCTTCCACAGCTCCATTTCCCTTCTCTGGACATGGTCCAGCACCTCAATGACCTTGCCATAGGGAGGGGTCCAAACCACAGCATTTGAGGTGCAGCCTCACCAGTGCCCAGTACAGAGGGCAATCACTGCCCTGCTCCTGCTGGCCACACCATTGCTGATCCAGGCCAGGTGCCACAGGCCTCCTTGGCCGCCTGGGCACTGTGGGCTCATGTTCAGTCACTGTCAGCCAGCACCCCTGGGTTCTTCTCAGCTGGGCACCTTCCCAGCCACCCTGCCCCAGCCTGTGGCACTGCCTGGGGTTTTGTGATCCAAGGGCATGATTTGACACTTCACCTTACTGAACCTCATACAACTGTCCTCAAACTATCAATCCAGCCTGTCCAGATCCACATGCAGAGCCTTCCTGCCATCCAGCAGCAACTCCTGCCCAACTTGGCACTGTCTGTAAACTGACTGAGGGTGCATTTGATCCCTTCATCCAGATCATTGATAAAGACATGAAACAGAACTGCCCCCCAACAATGACTCGTGAGGAACACCACTGATGACCAGCTGCCAATTGGATTTGACTCCATCCACCACCACTCTCTGGGCCCGGCCATGCAGTTTTAACCCAGCAAAGACTGCACATGTCCAAGCCACGAGCAGCCAGTTGCCCCAGAAAGTGCTGTGGGAAATGGTGTCAAAGGCTTTACTCTAGTCCAGGTAGAAAACATCCACAGCACTCCTCTCATCCACTCTATGTGTCCCCTTGTCACAGATCAGGTCAGTCACACAGGACCTGCCTTTCACAACCAATGTTGGCTGGGTCTGGTCTCCTGACTGTCCTGTCCATGCCTTGTGATGGCACTCAGGAGGATCTGCTTCATGCATTAAGTACCTCAGCCTTTCCCTCATCCTTTGTCACGATGTTTCCTGTGCATCCAATAAAGGATGGGGATTCTCCCTCTGGCTGTTAATTGCTTATTGTCTTTTACAGCAGTAGCCAGATTAAGTTCTAGCTGGGATTCAGCCCCTCTAATTTTCTCCCTGCATAACCACATGGAAAGTGCTCTGGGAAGAAGCCAGGGTCACTGGGTAAGGATGGACCTTCCGTCCTACTGTTCTGACATACAGCAGAGTCAAAAAAGACCCTGTCATCACAGGGGCAAGATCTGCAGCAGGGAGAGCCATCACTGTCCCTTGCTCCCAGCCCCTGAATCTCAATCCAGAAGGGTCACTGGGGTGACAAGGGCAGGGCTTGGTGACAGTGAGGAGTGTCGGTGCTGGTGTTAATGCTCTGTGACACTCTCCATATATTCTTCTGTCTAGGAATATTCACACCAAAAGCCT
Organism: Illadopsis cleaveri; assembly: GCA_013399915.1. Lineage (NCBI taxonomy): Eukaryota > Metazoa > Chordata > Aves > Passeriformes > Timaliidae > Illadopsis > Illadopsis cleaveri. Next base: position 824,696 of record VXBB01011456.1, read on the forward strand.
CCCCTACAAAGTCAGAACCTCTTGTGCACTCCTGGCTTCCTTGCTCCCAGCCCAAGGTATTTGAGGAGCTTTTGCCTTGATCATCAAGGTAAAAATCACACCTGAGGGGACTCATTTCCTGAGCGTAGAGCACAGCTTCACTACAGGTTTTTAAATTGTGATGAGCTGTTATTCCTACCGGAAAACACACAAGTGCTTGAGAGCTCTGGCTGCCCAAACAATTCAAGTTCTTTTGTCATTTGGTACCAGGCCTGTGCAGTTCCCAGAACTCCTTCACTTTTCGAAACACTTCATCATCCAAATTTCTACAGCCATGTATTTTAAAACCTCTGTAATTCTCTCAACAACCCTCAGAATACAGTTATCTTTGAAGCCCTTCCTCCCTGAGTTACATTTTTACTTTGCACAACCATCAGCTTTCAAACACAATTGTGTCAAATGAGACCAAATCATTTACAAGCACAGGTTGGAGTAAGGAGCTGTGTTGGACAGTGAATTACTTCGATGTTTCTCCCCCAAGAAGAAACCCAACTTCCACTTATTCTAGGGCAAACTCAAAAGGTTTTATTTTAATTTTTTTTTTTTGCAAATTCTATCACGTAAATGTTAACAAAAAACATCTGTACAATTGCCATGATACACTCAAAAGTGAAACAAATAAGATATAAATACAGATATGGATGTAACATGACAAAAGCGGAAAAAATAGAAAAAAATACATGCGCATGAACACGGTGCCAACAAAGTCATTTCTCATGGCTGGCATTTTTCAGAGCGTTTTTTACTTCCCATTTAAAACATTGTTAGCAACGTCCTGCTGTGTACTACAAAGGTCTATTTTTCTGTCCCTTAATATGTAATATTATGCTTGATAAATAAAGGGGTGGGGAGAAAAGGTTCTGATGACAAAGATGCAAGTTACATTACTTATACAGGTTACTGGTAAGCTAGTAATAAGCAATTAAAAAGACAGTCTCGTATTGTATTGTAATCCAGGCAAGCACACATAGTGTACCTTAAGAAAGCCACATGCCTCGGGATTTCTGAACTACATGAGAACTACAGTACGTAGACCTGTGGGGCAGATGGAGCTGGGATTTGCCCATGCCCACGGAGCACTGGTGCAGCCAATGGCAGAAAAAACATCCACATCTGAGATTTCGGCAACCTTGCAGCCAAGAGCTGCTGTCTGCTGAGAGTTTTCTCCCATTCAGATTTTTAAAGCATGGTGGGCAAAGAAAATACTTTTTTTTTTTCTTTTTTTTTTTTCCTTTTTTTTTTTTTTTAAGATCAGAAAAATTGAAGCCCTGCATAATGGGCAGCAAGAAAAAAAAAGGCAGCTGCAGTAGGTGGCTACTGCCAGGAGAAGGTGAACACAAGCTTCACCGGAGCAGTGAGGCACTGCAAGCATGCAGACCTTCCTCTGCAGGCGTGCGTGGACACTGTGGTTTGTAGCCAGAGAGACCTTTATGCTTGCTGAAGAGAAAACAAGATGATTGTACAGCTTGTTGAAGTTAAAAGTGGAGATCAGAGAGGTGACATTCAGAGCTAGCCCTTTGAGTACTTCAAAGGAAACACAAAAACTGGGTCATGTTCAACATACTAAACAACCCTACTATGTACATTATCTGCGATGATTTATAAATACTTAAAGCAGAATGCTCCTACTGTGTACAGGTAGAACATATCCTAGAGTACTCAAAGGATGGACAGTCCTCGACTCACGCAGTGAAATTAAGTAGCACATTAATGAGCATCTGTTGACAAACAGAACTGAATCTGATTGAGGAATAAGGCCTGATTGTACCCTTTGCAGCCCCGGGTGTGCCAGTGGCCTTGGGAGGTGCGGGCTGGCCGCAGGCGCCTTTTCAAGGACGAGCTTTGACCCCGACCGAGGTGTCAGGGACGGTACAGTGCGTTCACTCTCAGTGCATACCAACAGGATTCTATAAAACATATAAAATCGTTTGAGAAGGAATTCAATTCCTGGAGATTTGCTACAGTGTGCCATTCAATGGAAAGAAAAAAAAAAAATCAAAACCAACAAACAGCAAATGATGATAGACCAAGCTCCATCACAGCTGGGAGGGACTAACACCACCTGGTCAGTTATGCTGACCTTCTGAATGCCAGAACTGGAACAGAAGATGCTGAGCTGAGATGGGGAGAAAGAAAGGCATAAATACTAAGCAGTTAAGAGCACAATTTAAAAACAAAAAAAACAAAAAACAACACCCCAAAAAAACCCTAGCCCACTACTAAAAATTCAAACAGGGCAGCGTAACTGCTGCCAACAAGTCAACTGAGTATTTCCTCAAAAGGAAAAATAAATTTGTGTTAAAATCAAATTTGAAGCATTCAAAAAAATTTTAAAAGAGCATTCTAAAAAGCATACAGAAAGATGTGGAGAAGAAATGGTCCACGGAAAGGCAGACACGAACCACAGAGCAGCCAATTCCCCCTTCAAGTGAGGATGGCTTTTCTGAGCCTGTGGAAAGACCCTGGGGGAATCTCACACCCCAGAAAAGCACATGGTTTCTCCTGCCACAGCATTACTGGTTGGGAAAGATGGGGGAACTAGCCCTGCAGCCAAAAAAAGCCTGCACATGTATGTACCAGGAGCAGGTCACCTCCCCTGCTCTCAGGTGAGCAGGGAAAGGGACCAACAAGCTTTGCAGCCCAGTGCCACACAGTCCCCCCATCACAAGCCCCCAATCCCTCCTGAGATGAGGATTAGGAGAAAAGCTGGCACCAACTGTCAGCTCCCAGTTTAGCTCCTCAGGGATGGGGCTGAAACACACAGGGATAATTGATGGAGCTTTACCATCAATTTTGGATAACTGAAGGGGCTTTACCTTCCCCTGCTACAGTAATGGAGTCTCATGTTCTCAGTATGTTGCCAAGGTGTCCCTTCAGCTCCCTAAAGGGGAGATGCAGGAGGCTGGAAAGATTCCAGGGCACTGAGAGCAGCCAGGGAACACACATCTATCATCATAGCTGCAGTCATAAGCTGCAGGCCCACCATCCTCTTGCCACTGGCACTGGGGGCAAAATCCCAGCTGTGATCCATGGCAGGTTTGGGGTGGGCATGCCCATCAGCCAGGATCCAGCCCAGGGCCAAACACGGCGTGTTAATTAGCAACCTGCTGCCTTCCCTGGTTACAGGCAGAGGCAGGGGGAGCTCCCCCTTTGCAAACAGAGGGGTCTCTGTTCAGGGAAAGGCAGTGCTCTGGGCTATTTGATTGCTGCTGGTTTGCCTCTGACCTGGTCTGTGTCATTAGGCTGCAAAATGACTTTCTCTGCTGCACCCTCACCCAGAGCACCCTGCTGTCAGCAGTGCCCAGTGAGGGACCCCCACTCTTCTGAAATGCAGAGCAGTCAGCAAGCCTGTGCATGAAGATGGCCACAAAGGAGGCTTCTGAAGGCAGGTAACAGCACTGCAGGGTCTTCAGGAACAGGAGGGGCTGTGGCAGGCAACCAGCACTGTCCCAGCTGGCTCAGAGGCGCTTCCATGTGGTAGTTCTGTTCAGATTCAGACACCCTTTCTGTCCTCTGGGATGAACATTTTGCCCAAAGTGCAAAGGAGTTGTGGGGACAAAGCCCTCCAGCATCAGTGGGTCAGTCAGAGCAGCAGATCAGCCCTTTGATGCTACAGATTTCAAGGAAAACAGCTGGCTCTGAAGCACAGCTCTGGCAGCCCCCACTGCCCACCCACTGACGCACTCGACACTGGACCCAATCCCACCCACCTAACGCCACTGTCCTATTTGCAGACGTCAGTCCCACAACTGGGTCTCGGGCTCCCTTTGGGGAGTAAAAGGTAACATGGAGAGTTTTTTGAACATATGAAAGACCAAATGGGTTGAGAGGGGAGAAGTATTTACAAAGTCAATGAAAAGAGCAAGAGCCCAGCTGTTATGCACAGCACAGCTGGCTGGAGAGCAGTTACAGAGAAATCAGCCCATCCGGGGTCTGTCAGAACTATGTACAAAACTCAGATGTTTAAAAAAACCCTACATTTTCATTACTCACTTGGTATCTCTCAGTATTAAAGCATCTGAGGCTGGAATCACAGCCGCACCTACAAAGATCTCCCCATGGAGAGCCCTGCAAGTTAGGCAAGCTGCAACACAGAGTACAAAACAGGAACACAAGACTTGAAAGAAGAGAAGGACCCAGCCAGAATGGGTGGGGGGAGAGAGCAGGTAACTAGCACTCAGAAACCAAAACTGGGTATGAACTAAACCAACAAGATTTGTTTGACTTTTACATGTGTCCAGGTTCTTGGACTCAGTGTTAGAATGCTAACCTAAACATATTTCTGAGATTTCAGCAGGCTATACAAATATGTTTAAGTATGGCTTTCTGATGTTCACTTTTAATCAAGACTGTGACACAGACCTTGCTTCCTTTACATTCAATACCAGTAAGATTCTAATAAAAGCTTTTAAAGGGACTAAAATACTGATTGCAATAAATATCTGCATGGCCTCCTTAAGCTGATGGAGCGTGCCAGTGAAGAGTAGCAGAAAGGTCTCTGAGAGGCACCGTTGATTGCTTCTAAGTCTACACATATGTCCACAGATCTCCATTAACTGTGCGTTGAAACATCTGAAGAGGAGCTGCTGTTGCTGTTGGTAGTCTGTGCCCTCTTTATATACAAGTTTAGTAGCTTCATCTGAAAGAAAGAAAGAAAGGACCATCAGGAGAAGATGCCAGAAAAAAACAGCTGGGGAAAAGCTGACTGCCAATGTAAAAACTCACATTCTGTGGTGAGCTGACACTGGGCACTCTGGAGGAAAAGCAAGGAAACTGACCATATTTCAGAACAGAGACAAGAGGCTATGCCCAGTCCCACTGAAGTTATAGACAGACTTAACGGGATTTAGGAAAGCCTTTTGCATTTCACTTCATCAGCCATCAGTTCACAGACCTCAATCCTGCAGCCAGGTCAGATCAAGCAGGATTCCTGCAGAGGTCAGTAGGGCTGCAGGCACACTGGTGATCCAAGAGCCATGGGTCCCCCTCCCAGGAAACACCCTGAACTTTCCCTGTTTTATAAAATGTTCTTTTTCAATAGCGTTGTATCTTCACTAACATGGTACATCTAGTGCACCTGCAGTTGTTATGACTAAATACTTCCCTTGCATGGATTTTTCTTTTACCTCCTTGCCACCTTAACTCCAGATCCTGTAATGACTCATGTTTACATTTAACTTTAAACAGGCAGGCAGTGTGCATAAACCCAGAAGAATTACTTACGTGTTTCTAGGAAGTGATGTGGTGGGGTACGTTTGTGGCACTGAGGATACTGGGATAATAAAGCCTCTACAACATTTTATAGGGGGATTTCCTAACATCCCAAATATAAAGAGGTAAACCTCAGCACATGTAGCTGTCTCTTTGCAGAGCAATTTAGAAGCACAATTGTAATTTGTTTAGTGACAAGACAAGACAGAAATAAAATCCAAGTGTCTTCAGTCTCAGATTGCTTTGGCCTATACCACACTTCCTTACCCATGTAAGAAATTATGGCTTCAAAATGACAGAATGAAGCCCTCTGAACTAAGTAGCTATTCATGTGCACAGATCTGTTTCAGAAACAAAAACTGCAGAATTCATCTTAAAATTGCACAGAAATTTTGGGTATGAAGACTTGAAACAGCAGAAAAAAAAATTGTGGTGGCTTGTCGAGCAGCTCTGAAAAGCAATCAAATACCAACATAAAGTTCTTGTCTGAAGGGTGGAATTGAATTAAGGGCTTCATTTCACTTGCAGCATCAGAATTTGAGTTTTGCAGATAGTCTGACTTCAGGGTAACAAAGTCCTTTGAAGGGTCACTTGAGCTTGGTGTTGTCCCAGAAAGAAAGGGACACATATGCCCTGCTATTAAGAGTGAAGCTTTACCTGCCTTTCCAACAGGCCTAATCACAACTTGCTGCTGAGAGGACCTGCTCTGCCACTATGCACTCCCATCACTCTCTGCACAAGGATGCCTGTGTGGCCACAGAGCAGACTGAAAGCTATTTAATTTGTATTGCAGATCTGGTTTTCAGCCAGAGCAGCCAGCTGATCCAGCTCACTGCACAATCACCTCTGGATGTAATGCCAAAGGAGCAAGGCAAACGTGGCTGGAGAAGGACCTGCTCAGAGGCAGCTGCAGTTACACAAGATCAAATGTATCACAAAATGTATCTCCAAACACCATTAAAATTTTCCAAGTGGGATTTCAAATGCTCACACTGCTGAGCAAGTGTGGTGCTGCTCCACTGGCATTTGTCAGGGTGAGACAGGATTTAATAGGGAACTTGACCCAGAGCTACAGTGAAGCCACTGGTCTTGCTGCTAGTAACACCCAGCAGAATGGCTTGCACTACCAAAACACCAGAGACACATTTCTCTTGTACCTTGCTTCCTGTAAGTTGTGCAAGATGAGGTTTCAGTTCTTCTCCAATTACTGAATAAATAGCCACTAGGCAAAATACACTGGCTTTTCGGACACTGCTCTCCGTGTTATCATAACCCTGGAAATGAGAGAAAAAGGTCAGAAGACAAACAGCACTCCCCAACACCCTTTCTGAGCAATAAACTACACAGCTGATGTACGTTTTGCAAATGTGGTTGACCTAAGAGATCAATAAAAACCTCCTCTGCTTAACGTAAGAGTTTGCAACCTGAATACTCAAAAGAGCAAGAGAATGCAATCACCCTATCTGTTCCTTAATAACAATTACTTATTACTGTCATGTTTTCAGTTATTAATATCCAGTTATTTATAGCATCAGGTAACAACACACGGTTTCCTAACACGAGCTCAGGACTCTATCAGATATACACACTTCTGTGTCCAGTTCAGATAGATGATCATGAACAATCCAGAACAGTCAGGACTCTTTGGAGGGCTGCTTACCTATCAAGTAGGAAATATCACAGGAAAGAACATGCTGAAAGACCCCTGTACATGTGCTGATCTCTGGCAGCTTGGGCAGAGCTCAAACTAGCCACCAAGTCACTCAGCAGCTATGGACACCAGTCCCAAACTGAGGCAGAGATGCATCACTCAGCAGCCATCCCACCCCAGGAGAAAGGCAGACATCACTTCAGCCTGCAGGATGCTGGATCCTCCGGATGCAGGGTGACCTCTGCCAGGAAAGCCAGAGGAGGGATGCAGCACAGCTGGGGCTGTTCCAGCTGCAGGTCTGAAGTACAGCCCAAAATGACAGTCTGCAATCCCACAAAGCACTGAGCTAGAAAAGTAGGAGACCTCTGTGAGCTCAGAGAAACACCAAGCTATTGAGCATCAAGGTGGAGAAAAGGCTGAGCCTCCTCATTAGGACCAGGGCAAGCACCACAACTCTCTCCTGCCAAACCCTGTTCTTCCATGCCCAATCTGTTCATGGACAGGCTGCTCCAGGCTGTTCAGCTGCACACTTGTGCTCACACTGCTGACACTCCTCGCCTCTTCACCACTCTGTCAGGACCCTCAGCGTGGTAAAACAAACACAAAGGTGATTCCCTCCACACACAGTCCTTCAACCAGGATCCCCAAATACTTCCCAAATGTAAGGAGTAAATTCCTTCAATCACTGAGTTTCTAAGGTAAGGAAGTATCTCTGGCAAACTAGGCTCTGAAATAAGAACCATTTAAAGATATGGAAGTAATTAAAGAAGACAAATAAAACTGCCTTTTTGAAGGCATGCTGTTCTCAGAGTTCCAATGCATCAAAGCTTCGCTGTTCAGATTGTTGTCTCCCACAATGATGGCTAAAACCATTTTACAACAAAAGTTTAGATCAATACAGAATTGCCCAATTCCCAGAAGCTGAGATGTAAGAATTGCAAGAGCTGACACTACAAAGTTGGGATGAATGCTAGTATGCATAAGGGGAATTTCTGACTTTGCTCTTGTCCTTCCAACATTTTATGCTCACAATGAGGCCTCTTTGTCCCAGTTCTTCATTGAAGTCTTACCCACCCCAACACATCTCCCCCTTTCACTCTGACTGATCTGTTCCTGACACAGTCTCCCCCCAGTAAACACACACATTTTCTCTCCTATTTCACTGCTACTTCACCTATTTCCTTCTTGTTTGCAGCCCCATCCCAGCACTGCCAGCTGCTTGTGCAGGGGACCAAAAGAAAACACTGCTACAGCCAGTGCTCAAAGCTAAATCCACAGTGTACAACCAAACCTTAGCACTGGCAAAAACACAGCTCCTCACCCAGCCCAAGAGGGTTATGAAAGGAGCTGAATGAAGTCAGCAAGTAGTTTGGCCCTAATTTCAGAGAGAAAAGAGGAAAGGAGCAACCTGCCTGCTGGATTCAAATTCAAGTGCCAAGTACCATCAAAGCACAGAACAGCTCAGCAGAATTAAAGGGAAATTAAAGGGGACTACAAGATGTACAGGAAATATTATAAAATGTGGCTAACTCCTACCCTCAAATTTATTAAATGGCTGCTACTGGCTTATTTAGGAGTCAAAAAAATGCATCCAGTTGTGGAACATACACATAAGAACCTGAGTTTTCCTTTCCTTAACACTAAAAGGATCAAAAACTCATATATAAAAAATTTATTTTACCAAAAATTAAATGGTTTAATTTATCAAAATCTGGCCCCAGAGGATCCATCATTCTCCCTGAGGGCACAGATCTCACAAATTAATGGTGGCTTGTGCTCAGGAGCAGTGACATGGCATTCTGTACCTGTAACAACCCAGGAATGATATCGGGTAGGAGCTGATGCAACGATTCCTTGGAAATCCTCTCGATGACTTTCGTTTGCATTTTGATGGCAGCTAAGTTAATTGGATAATCTGCAGTCTGAATGATGGGGCAAAGCACCTTGATGCACTGCTCGGGGTGGATGGAACTCGCCAGGGTGGAAGCAGCTTCTTCAGCAGCTCTGACGACCTAAAATGAAAGTAGAGCAAACCCCTATGTTAATGAGGTCACACTTGACAGCCAACACCACTGGTGTGTGCTAGGAATGACTGCCAGGAAATGCTTGGGGATGTTCATTAACAGATCTGCAGGAGGCTTTGTCAAGGGGCAACGACTCTGAGAATTCATATCCTCTGTCTCCAGGGACATCTTTGTTCCAGCCAGTGGCAAGAAGGCCTTTCTGCCTAATGTAACTCTGTCAGAGTTGTGGCTAGTTTGAAGAAATGATCTGTCACCCAAGACAGACAGGCACTCCCATCCCAGGAGGAGCGAGAGGATGACAACTCTCCAGCCATTGTCAGAGAACCCAAACCCATCAGCTTCAACTTACACAAAATGTATCTCCCAAATCATTACCAGCAATGGCCCTGCTGCAGCTTTCAGGGCACACCTCAGTGCTGAGTGCCCTGTGCCCATGCTGGGACACCATGGCAGCTGTGTCCTGCCCCTTCCCAGCTGAACTATGCTGCAGTCAAATCCAGGCCACAGACATAAACAGCCTTATGGGAGTTCCTGACCAGGCAGCTCTGCTCTCAACACATCTAACCCATCAAGGCAGCAGTGGGATCACCATACAAAATGGGGGGAAGAACAAGTGGAAACAGCAGCAGCACCCATCCTTTGCAACAAGCCCACACTGTAAAGCAGTCACACAGAGCAAGGATGATGCTAAATTCAACTCTACTCTGAGAGAAAGCAGATTCACAACTTTCACTCTTCCCCAGCAGGTAGGACAGCTAGTTCAAAGAAGAAAGACCCAAATCTGGTCTCTCCTCCCAAGAGAATTTATTAATTTTACATTCTGCAGTAATTGGATAAAAAAGAACAGGATGGGAAGGCAGGTTTTCTTTTTTCAAGTGTCTGTGCTAATTGCCAGGCAACAAAATGAAGCTTCCTCTTGGCTGCACTCTTCCTGACCACAAATAACACACTCTTTGCTCCTCATGTTCTTGTTACTACACAAAAGATGGAGGATGTTTTTCCCCATCTTCTCTCACTCCCCTCTTCTCAGGGCTTACATTGAAGGGCAGGTAAATCCTGAGTGGACACAGATGCCCCCACGGGCAGACTTAAGTCCAACACCTCAACTTCAAGAAGAAAGAAGCATTTACAAATCCTCATGTTTGGGATCTTCCAGCTAGTCCCAGGCAGTCCCTAACTGAGCCCAGGAACATTAAAGCACCTCTCTTCCCTGGTTGTGTGGGAGGCTCAGGTGCCCAGCATCAGTTCTCTACCTCCTCCTAAACTGAACTACCTGGGGTTGTCTGAAGTAAATTCTTTGAATCCAGCACTAGGAAATCTGTCCCAGGCAATCTGCAAAACAGCAAATAAAACAAACCACAGGTCTCCTGTCACTTAGACTGAAGACACGGCTGCTGAATTCACCTTGTTTTCCTCTCCCACATACTGTGATCGCATCAAACTCAGGGATTTCTATTTGAGTAAGGCAACCTATGGACAGATGTAGCTCTATCAAAGCCTCAAAAGAAGGTGAGCTTTCATTATTTTTAAGCAACTACTGTGGATAATGCATGAAACAAGGAGTAGCTGGAAGCTTATCTTAGTCCATAGACTAAAAAACACAAAACAGAAGGGATCTCCACCTACATAGCCTGCTTCACCCACAGTCATAGCATCATAGCCATGCTGTTAACATTTATCTCCCACTCATGCTCACAGCTACCTCCCTGAAACAGGAATGGCACAAGACAGTTGTATTCCCAGGAAACAGCAGAACTCATCCACTTGGCTTTTGGCATTCTCTAAGGCAGATCCAACAAGTCAATGTGATCTCAGACACTTCACACAGTACAAATATTGCATGCAGGCAAGATATGGGCAGGATGGAGAAGCAACCTCAGATTTTGGACTGCTTCTGTACCAGTGCTCAATTTACAGAACTAAAGTTGCCCAAGTGCTCCATTTACTTCAGGCCTTTCTCAGTATTCAATCATAACATTAAAATATATTTCAAAATGAATGGAAATCCACAATGTGGTCAATATTTAAAAAAAAAAAAACTGCCTTAAAGATCCGTGAATGAGTAGCCATGCAGAACAGAATGCTTGCTCTCCCACCTACAGCAAGTTTTCTCTCTTCCAGCTATTCTTTGCTAATTTCTCTTCAATTTCACACATGAGAAGCATGAAAGTTAATATTTTTCCACATTAAGTTAGTACTAGCTTAGGAGCCAGCACTGTATGATTTTGTTGGGAAGAAGAGAAACACCCAAGTACTTAAGGGAAACCTAATGCCAGGGTTTGATAGCACAGAGTGGAATTGCTGGAGTGGATTAAGTCAGGAGCTCCCAGAAGGTCTCTAAAGGAATCCACTTCCTGGTACTGCAGCTTCTGATGTCTGCTTTCCACAAAGGATGGAAAGCATGTACTTACAAAGGGCCCTGATATTTTACCATCAATTTGACTATTCACTAGCAAACCACTGGCTAAAAACCCCCATATATTACTATTTGATCACAGGCCATTTGGGATTTTGCTCTGCAGCAACACCGAACACTGTTGGGAAGTGTTTTCAGACACTCTTAGAAAGAAAAGCTTGCACACATATCACAACACACTAAAACAAAATTGTAAAAAAAAAGTTAATCTTATATCCTCTTTGTATCCTACTTGATAAAAAAGCAACAATATTTTAGTATAAACCTACAGCTAGACTCTGATCTCAAACACACCACCATAAAAAATAAAAGTAGTAGGCAAAAAAATTAGTGAATATTCTATCTGGGTTTCAGCCCAATATCCTGTTTGCACACAGTTTACTATGCCTATTAAGTTGAAGTTATGAAACAAGTGCATGAGACAAAAAGCCTATTAACCAATTCCATGCACAAGGAGCATTAAAATACAGTGATAATTTTTCACAAAGTAAGGGAGGGTTCAACAGCAACAAAGGTCACACATATGCCCATCAAAAAGTGAGCAAGGGAAGTTGTGAAGGCACAGAAATTATTTATACCCCTGACAGTCCTGCTTTCAGCACTGGTGTTCAGTTTTAGCATGGTTGTGGCTACATTTAGGCTGGCTATTTCAAATCCCTTCTCCCTGCAGTGCCTTCCCCCTGAACACAGGAGGATGCATTACACATGTCCAGCATGACAGGAGCTTGTAAATGTGACAACACCAGGGAGACTTCCAAGCCTCCCATGAGCACATCTGGCAGACAAGGCCTGTATCTCAGCAACACTTCAGCAAACCCTCTGTGTGTGTGATTAACTTTAATAACGTGCTCAAATCTCACTGACATCAACAGGATTCCAGCATGTGCTTACATGCTTGTTTGGATGAGAGCCTCTGCAGGTAACCAGCTCCTGGCTCCCTGGGGAAGCACTGGCAGGTGACAGGGTGTAGGAAGGGGTAGGGCAATACCAGCTGACAGTGAGCCAAAGAGAAAAATTCATTCCTGGTGGCACAGGAAGCCAAATGTCACCATTTTGCAATGCAAGTACCAGCCCTGTCCTTCCTCCTGACTTTGGCAAAACAAAACATTCAGCCACTCAGACAGACCCTGCATCCCACGAGGGACTCTCAGTATTTACCCAACTGGCTCAGAGTCCCACTCACCTGGCACTGCCAGAGAAATCAGCAGCATTTCCAAACAGAGGGAAGTGCATTACCAAAAGATACAACCTGCCAGGTCATTTGGCAACAAGAACATGCAACTGTGATAGAGTTTAGCAAAGACATTTTGCCATGAGGCACAACACTTGTGCCTTGCAAATTGTACATACCTTACAATATCAAAAAATCAAGTATCTTTTAATCAGGGCTTTAACCTGACCAGCAGAGTGAAACAACCTTAAAAGGAGTGGAAAAAATGAATAAACAGGATCAAGGAACAGGTCTTCCTCCCAGCTTTGAAGGCAAGATCAACAGATACACATCGGGAAGTGACAGGAAGGGCTCGTACTAGCAGTGACACCACAATAAGAAGTGTCTATGTAATCTATCCTTTAAGCCCATGAAAATGAAAGGGTGCTGTTTGCTACGTGCTCAGACTGGGAAGCTTGCTGTCACAAGAGGATTAGAAGTTAGACAAGTTACCTGAAGGAAAAGAAAAAAAGCCAACACACACAGGGAGGCAGGCAGAACCATTTACATGGAAAGGCTTTAAGACAGCTGGAAGGGGGAAGAATATCCACAGGGAAGCATCACTGTATGCTTGCTTCTTGCTAGTCAGTCAGGTAGGGTATCAAGTGAAGCAAGACTTTTGTCTGACCTAATGTAATTATTCTTAGGAATCTCAGAGATACAAAAGAAAAGTAGAGAAGCCACCAAACGATGATGGCACCTGGAAGCAGCAGGTTCAAAAGGGTGGCTTATGAAGCAAGATGTGCAAGACTACAGAGAGCCTGCAGCTCTTTAAAAACACAGACATTAAGCTGTGTGTAAGGTATGTCACAAACATGATTTTACCTCCCAGTAAAAGCTTAGAGCAAACCATGGCTTGAACTGGATAGTTTGACATCATTCAATACAGGGCAGGTAGCCCTGGAATGCAGATCTAAGAGATAGCTCTTAGCCTTAAAGCAGCAGGTTTTTCTCCTTTCTAAAGGCTTACCTTATGCTCTACACACTAGAGACTAGATTCAGCCTGACTTTTGCTGGCATAACATAAGCTCTGTGTGCTGGTGGGTTCCTTGAAAGACATCTGCAATACATTAAGACCTTTCTAGTGAGGCTCACGAAAGAGAAGTTTTTATACTTTCACTCAGTTTGCTTTAGGGAAGGAGCCATATTCATGCACAAAGCCAGCGAGGTGTAGCACACAGAAAGCTGTTCAACTCTAGCAATGTCTTCCTTAATGCTACCAAGGAGTAAACTTCAAAGTAACAGGTCAGGCAGCCCCAGGAATATGCATGGGAATTGCTTCCCAATTACAGTGTGAGGGGATATGCTGATGTGCAGTATTAGTGTGACCAAGACAGCGACCTGTCACAGATCCTTGCCTTCTAATAGAAAAGCACATTGCAATCATCAAAGTCCTACAAAATTTGCTGGACAAACTTTGGATGGCAATTCCTGTTGGTTTACCTGGTTCACAGCTCACTGCAGCCACAGGATCCTGTTCACTTAAGACAGCCAGAACTCAGACTCCATCTCTTCCACCCAATTTCTTCTGCTCAGCTATTACACTCCATGCATTAACATGCTGCATGCTGCCCGATGGCTGCAGCAACCAGCTTATGAATTTTGATCGTTTCATTTCTGCTTTAAAGAGACACAAAGTACTGGCAAACAAGGAAAGAAAAATGTCCTGACTCCCCTAAGGCAGAACATGCCAGGTTCATTGGCTACACAGGGCATCAGTGTAACATGCAGGGATCTCAGCAAAGCAGCACCTGCGGCACCTGGGTGAGAGCTTCCCACAGGAGCTTAAGCTGGAGCACTTTGCCATGATTGCTAGTTACAGTGTCTCTGCAGCAGGTTGTATAGGATGAGGCAGTGCAGGCAAAGCCCCACTGAAAGTTTAGAGGCTTTGTACATCATTGTGAAACACGTAGAGCACCAGAGAAGTTTATTAAGCAGAAGAACAACGTTTTACTTTCAGGCTTACCAGGCATGTGGCTGTGCTTTTGAGCCAATTTTTGCCATCTAGAGGTGGTTATTTAAAGTCTGTATAATATAAGCTAGAGGGGATGGAGGTTTACCAGTGCCTAGTCAGGCAAACTCCCACCCCTGAAGGCTTTACAGTCTGATCTAGACAGGAACAAACAATTATGGACTTAGTTTCAAAGCAGGAAGTAGACTCAGCAATGGGGAGTGCTAAGCAGGTGAAAAAGCAGTGTGATTTTTGTAGGGATTCAGAGATAAAGTAGATTAGACTGTTTCTCCTGGGCACTAAACATTTGAAATGTATTGGGAAACAGAAAAAGCACATAAACATATATTATGAAACATCAATGACTGCCCAGTTGCAGCACTTGGTAGCTTCCAGCATGGACTAGGTAACAATTAATCTTCAAGACTATCATCATTTAGTGCTTTTCTTTCTTTGCAGAAACCTACACAGATCATACCATCATCAGAGGACAGTTACAATATATAAATGTCAGAGGCCAATCTAAAAGCACCTCAGCAAGATAATAAAAATCATCTACAGATAATGGATAACTGATTCCTTCTTCTTCTTCCTCCTTTAGAGGGTTACAACAAAGAATGTACGATAATGTACAATAAGCATCCCAATTATACTTATGGACCTTCTCTATCATAACATACAGAAATCAGATATCTAAGATATGGCACAGGATCCTTTCCTTACACATAGAAAACATACATCAGTTAAGTCTATAGGCTTTGTGCCAGAGACAGAAGCAGGGAATTAGCTAAGCTATTTTTCACTATGCTGCTGATTTCCAAGATATTAAACCATTTCTGTTTTAAAATGCTCAATAATAAGAAATTATCCTCATTTTGCTGGCATGAATCTGAAGCAATGTCATATCAATGGTATTGGGTCAGCAAGCAGCATCTCTCCTTAGTTATGGGTGAGTAACTAGACTGGAACAAATGAGTTAATATTAACTAATTGGCAACAGAAAGATGGTTCTCTTCCAAATAACTCCAAACAAAGACTGATAAAAATCAACAAGATTTAATATCATCCACAACTTCAATTACATTCTAATGCTCCAAAACTAAGTGAAAGGCATTTACATGTCAACCCCCCTAAATGTTTCCAGTTATGACTGAAGCAGGGTTGACTCTTCACATCACCCCACCAAATCAACAGCATAAAACAGATTGTTGTGCTACAAACAGTATAAAAACAGGTCAAAGTTAAAAAATGCAAACTAAACACGAATCCCAACCCAGAGCCATCTAGTCTATAGCCTAGGGTTACATTAATTTTGACCTGCTATTGAGGTCTGTACTTTGCCAATCTCCTGCATTTGCACTCACAACAAGGTGTGACTCAGCTCCAACTCCATGTACCAACTTTTCCTCTCCCGTATCCCTGGGGGGAAATGTGGTGCTCTCAGCTGTGCTGCTCTGCTGATCCCAGACCTTGCTCTTTAGCCATTGCAAAGACCCAACTGTCTAAAGACTTCTGCTTGGACTTGGAAAAACAGCCAACTATCCAGGCAACCCAAAATATCTAACTATGCTACCACTGCTTTGATACTTCCAACTCTGTAATCTGGAATAAAATCATAGACCTTTTCTTGTTTAAAATAAAAAAGAAACTTTAACTAGATATCAGCACTCAGCTGGAGAGGGGGTGATATTTGCTGCTTGGTGAATACGTTGCTTTTGTCATTTGATGTCTCCTGGCCATGCTGAACAACAGCAATGTTGGAATTTGTGTAGGCAAACAAACCTTCCTGATCTCCAAAAAACTGCCTCATACTACGACTTCTTGGAGACAGTACCCTTAACAGTTCTATTCAAATTCCCTTTCCTTGGTCACTTTAGATTGAGTCTCTGTGGGTCACATATAATTGAAAATGTGAGCAGTAGCTGGGAGAAATTAGCAATCCCTGTGCTAATTTCCCCCGCATGAAGGGGAAATTCAGGTAAGAAAGACTGAAACATTTACAGCTTGCTCAAAACAGACATTTTCTCCTAACTTATACGGCCTGTTGGACACCAAACTATCAAATCATAACCAAGGATCACTTCTGTCTTCTGCTACAAGGCAGAAGCAGTCCAGAAACATAACAAACTGGAGTGACATCTTATCAGGACATTACTGACACAAAGATTAACCCTTTCCCAACTAAATTATATACCAGCTTTTCTTGAAATAGTTCTGACAGTCCAGAGGAAGATTTGATTTTATGTACTTTAAGGACAGTGCACCACTCCCTTAATACTGCTCTGATATAGTGAGAAAGAAAGCTGTAGAACAGACTGCTCAGAACTTCCTTTCCCTCTTCAGCAATCCTTTGAAAGTGCCCTTCACTCACAAACTGGTGAATCCTCATTTAATCTCCTGCTCGGTGGGATCCAGTCAAAGGGCAGCTCCTCCTCCCCTCCTGGAGACAGCAGTGCTGCAAAGTCAGCAGTGGGAGCGAGCTGGAGGGCCACCATGGGAAGGGAATTTGTGACCTTCTGGCTGTAGGCTATGAGTTTGACCAGCTGAGCCATGCCCAAATGATCTCTCAGTTAATTTTTCACAGACTTAACTGAATCAGCAAGTCCCAGCTACAGGTAAAACTACTTGGAGCATATTCCCAGGTATATATTTAGCCTAGCTCATGTGGATACTCAAGTGCAGGTACCTTTCTTAACTTCAGGAATGCTGATACTCTCAAACTACTGACAGACAGATGATTTCTTTCCTGGGCTGCATCATGGTTCTGAGAGCCTCATTTACACAGGGATGAGAAAATACTCATACAGAGTGAAAAATCCAGAACCAGTGCCCTCACTTATACAGCTGTGCACCTGCAACAGATGGCAAACAGGAATATACCTGCAGTGTCCTGCTGTGACAGCTGTCACCCAAAGGTCCCACTGCAGCAGCTGATGTCTCATTATGAAGATGCTGTGCAAAACCGTGGCAAATCAAAGCCACACTATGTGCAGCACAGCAGCTACTTGCTGAGCACAGTACAGCTCAAGTATTCCATAAATAAGTGCCAGAACTCCCACCTCTCATTCCTGGTTTGAGCTAATCTTTCTCTGGTCTTCCCTGGGAGGCATCTCATGCAAATCCTAAAGGACTTTTCCTAAGCACAAGATTACAGAAGCATAAAGCATGGTGTTTTCAATATCAGTCTTGATTTCTGTAAAACCCACCAGTCCTACAAGGACAGTGAATTCTGAGGGCATTAAAAACAATGCCAGGGAGAATCTGGAAAGGTCCTACTAGAAACATTAGTTCTGGAGGATTCTCAGCCAAAAAATACAAAGGGCACTGAGTCAAGGTGAGCTGAGAAGCATGCAAGCAGGAAAACTTGCCAATAAAAGGCACTCCTTCAGAACATAATGTTTTGTCTGACTGCTTTATCAGAAAATCAATTTACAACTGCTTCTTACTCTCTCAACTGAAAATGACAGGGGTGCAAAGGCTCTAAATCAAGAAGAGGAAGGTAGGCAAAGTAGGGGGGCCCTCATTCACTAAAACATTAAACATTTTCTACTTTTGCATTTTAGAGAAATCCAGACTGTTATTTCTTTTCCCTGAGAGTGTTTTTTGTTTTGCTGTTTTGATTTTCAGACAGAACAGTTTCTGCTACCCATGGTTAAAATACCCTTGTGTCAGTCACCCAATGCTCAGGAGCAGTCTGGTCTATTTTAATAATCTTTTCAAGGCCAAGTATCTTCAGAGATGCCTAAAACTCCTAATTTAGAATAATCCTGTTATTGAGAAGAATAAATGCCTTAGATTTCAAACCAAGAACTTTGGTAACAAAATCATCACAGACTGATAGGGAAATTCTGGTAGCACTTTCCAGAAGGTTTAGTTCAAACTTTCAACAGACACAAGGCAGATTAAAAGATCTAACTTGGAAATAAATCTACAAAGATTAACTTCAAATGTAATTTGAATTGATCTACTTAAAATGTTATTGTGTCCCTTTATTCTTGCTTTACTTCAGAATACTTTCAGTTTTGTATATGAGTTCTCTCACAAAAAGGAAAATGCAATTCACCCTTCTCTTTGCTTCTTCCTCTGCCACTGCAGCATGGCCTCTTTTGTCTACTTTCTCCTGTTACTCACCAGTTCCCAATTTTCCAGCACGGCCTAATTTCACCATTCAGTTTTCACATACAATTCTGCTTGAACACGGCCTTTGTGTTCTCCAGTACATTTTGTATTCTTACCTGTACACACAGAGGCAGCACGGTGCCCCCAGCATGCTCTAAAAAGTAATTAAACATGCACTTTTTTCCTACCGTGTCTCAACCTCTCCCAGAATGAGCAGGGAAATTAACAAACAGTGGCATACCACTCCAGACAGCTCCAAGTCCACATAAATAGCTCTGACAGTCTCCACTTTTTCCCTCACTGTTTCAGCATGTAAAAATCTTTGTCTCTTCATACTTGGGACATTTAATACTGATTTGTTCCAAGATGGTTTACCATGTTTGCCTGTTAAGTCTCACGGGTCTTACATTTCTTCAGCAGGTCCATATTGCTTTTCCAGCAGCTGAAAGGTTCACTCACCTCCTTGTGGGAATCCTTATGTGCTTCCAGTGTTTTCATGATAGTCAACTCCGCGTAGTTCTTAAACCTCGCCGGCTGGTTCCGTAGGATCTCCCTCAGGACTCGCAGCGCCAGGGCTCTTATCGAATGCTTTGTTGAGAAAAACAGACATTAGAAAAAAATTGGAAGAAGTTGCTTCTCAAAATCGTAGTTTGAAGTGAATTCTCATGGCTCATCAGAAATTCACATGGCTCCCTACACCACCAGCTCCAGTGGAGTGAGCAGTGGGATCAATGTAACAAAACTCAGAATTGGGCTCCTTGCTTGCCCTTGTACAAACAGCCATATAAAATGACTGTTCTCACATATAAAAGAATCAGAATGACTACTTTCCTAAATTCCATATTCTTTTGGCAATGAAGTACAAATTTGTACTCACAGGAGGACATCTGCATTACATGAATCTACAAAGAAGGGCAGATCGTGTATGTTTTGCCTTTCCTCTTTTGCTCAGCTTGGCAGATATCAAACTGGGCTCCATCCATGCCACAAAGCTGTTTCTCATGTACTAAAGCAGTAAAACTGACTCTTCCTGTAACTCCTATGGAAATTACTTTCAAGGACTTAAGTTACTGTAGTCAACACTGACCTATCTCTTCATCCTTCATATCAAAAGATCATGAGCAGAAGGGATTTGTAACACCTGTTTCAGTTTCATAACTTACATTAGATTTTTGACCTGTGGCCACTCCAAATAGAATTCATTATTTCAGGAGAGGAATACATACTTTACTTCATCCTCTGCCTTTAAAATATGTGCTTTGCTATTCACCTGCAAAATTCATACATAGCACAATTCACATGTACTTAAGACAAAGTCTCGAGACCTCCTGATACTTGTGTGATGGTGCTATCATTAAACATGTAGAACTAGAGCAGTTCATGCTTAAACTAAGAACAATGACTGAGAAAATGTCAGCCACCTACCCTGCTTCAGAATTAACATTTCTGAGAGCATGAGATATCTTTTACAACGAGTATAAGAAATATGATAGATTTTTGAATCAGATGAAACAAGAAAATGAACTGTGAGTGCTTTGAAGCCTCAATATTGTAACATTCAGATGGAGCGTGGCTCTGATGTGAAGGTGCAGTGGGGTGTTGAGCCTTTACCAAATATCATTATGCTGAAAGCTGAATAAATATCCCCAAATGGAAAAAGGCCTAGCCTGTAAATTAACACTTTGATCAACTACCAAACATAAAGCTGTGATAATAACAGGTTTTTTTAACATTTCAAAACAAGATCCCCTCTAAAAGCAGCTTGTTCTTGCAACATTTTTACAAGAGACAGAGACCCATCACATGAGATCTAATACCCTGGGTCTTTATAATAACCACACAGGGAAAAAAATAATTTATTCTAGAATGCCCTTATTCTCCTTGCTGGGAATAAACTCTTAGCTATATTATACCTAACAGTTTGTAACTTCATCCTAACTCTGAAGAGAATAAGTCTTGACAGTTTTTTACTAGACTAGAACTTCTTTTCTGATTCTAGTAATTTCCTAGCTATTTATTAGTAACACTGGAGGGAGGAGGAAAAACTGGGACATTTTGGAGTAACTTAAAACTCATCACTGGAACAGAGTGAAAACTAGAGTTGTCACCCTTCAAAAGAAAAAATGAGCAGTGCAGTATCACTGATGAGTGGCAGGTTTCATTTAAACTGGTGTGTAGGAATTTTTACCCAAGATAAAGCAATGTACAGGAGAGTTAAGACAAAATCTACATCTCACATCTTTGTCTCCAAGCGTTTCCAGCAGCAAGAGCAGAATGGTTTTGAAATGTTCCTCCCAAACTCCAAGATTATCTTCCCTTGTGATCTTTAGCAATTCCAGGAGAGCTCCTTTCCGCTCCTCCACCCGCTCGTTGTGGTTGGAGAGCTCTTTCAGAAGATCAGCCACCAAATCCGAATGGTCAATGGGTACTTCTAGGACAAATGGCAGCAAATCATTTGGAGAAATGGGGAAAAGATCAAAGGTGCCAAGATTGCTCACCCTCTACAGAGTAAGGTTCACGTACCAAGGAGCCCCAAAAAATGCATCAAATTCCAGATGGCCTCAGTCAAGCAGGCAACAGAATCTGACTAGCTCATAATTTAACCTGAGTTTACAGCATGGCTCATGCATCTGCACATGGGTTCTAACGAACCAGGAAGAGATGATAACTGGATTTCTTCCAGTTCCAACAATTACTTCTACAAGATGAGAACTGCCGTGGTTTTTCCCAGACATACACACCCAAAAACAGTGGTCACATGTATGACCTTAAGATTAAAGTACAGTGACTCATCAGTGTACTGCAAAAGAATAAAGCTGATGTGTAGCTGCAATTAAATGAAGTCAAACACTCAATAACAACAAGCTGTTGAGTGAGGCATTTCAGCCATGAAAAGGGGAAGGTCCCAAAGCAGTGTCCCTACAGATGCACGTGGATGCTTAAGGGAGTAGTCTGCAGGAAATCCCAGCAAACAAGACTCAAAACCGCAGTACTTTCTCAGTAGCCACAGATGAGGTTCTGCTGGGACATGAGAACAAAGGGTATTTCATACCAAGCCTCGACTTAGATGCAAGGTAGTACACAACACATGCACAGGCAGGCATGTATCTGAGGGCACCACCTATACACAAATGCACCAGAAAGGCAGCGAGCTGCCTGCAGTGCCGCGAGGTGAGCTGATACAAACCATCCCGAAGCTGATCCATGTCATCATCGAACACTGCTTCCTTCAGGGCAGTCTTGTCATAAGTGTTAATGGTGTCAGCGTAAGGGTAGGGGTTGTATTCCCGAGCACGGGGCCCTGAGAAGGCGCGGGGAGGCTGGGTGTTCAGGAGGGAGGTTTTATTATCCAGAGCCATCCTTCCGCCTTCCACAATGTCACTGCTTCCACGGACATCACCACTAGGGAGAGCAAGGCCACCATCTCGAGACACCTGGGGGAATCAAACAGAGAAAAAAAAGGTATGTATGAAACTCTATGGAAACTGTAAGCACTTTTGGAGTTCACCCACCAATACGAAAAGGCACAGAATTATTTACACATATGATTTATAATACTTTAGTAAAACTTTGATTACTACCTCTTTCTTTCACACAACTACACCTGCTCAAAAATATCTCATGATCACAGTTTCTGTAACTACTCTTGCAGCATAAGATACCATATAAGCTGTGCACTTGGAGTGATCACAGGTCCTAAGCCTGTGAGGGAAAACATCCATGCATTTAAGAACTATCATTTCCCATTACAGACCTGACTACACACACTCCATGGCAAAAGCCTTCACGGAGCCATGCTGAGCCTGAGGAACACTAGCACTGCTTCCATTCTTCATGGGACTCATACAGAAGCCCAATGAACACATTCCACAGGAGGCCAGAGTTCAAAGGGAGCCAAGGGAAACAGTCAGTGAAACCCCATAATTAAGGTATAAAAAGTTAACAACCAATAAGCAGAAGATGCCTGTAATAATACAGCAAGAGTAACTGAATTTTGTACACTAGCAATCCACAGACAGGTTTGATCACAATGTTTTAAAATTCCATCTGTCTGGGGACATTAATCAACGGAATACTTACAATGTCACAGTCTTTCTTTCCATCACGTTTGATTGGCTCATTCAGGTCCTCTTGACTACGGAAACTAAATTTCTCAATCGCTTCTGTGACTCCACGAAGAGAGCTGTAGATTTCATCAGAGTTTAGGTTCTCCGTGTCATAATCCAGCATACTAAAGACCAAACGTATATGAAATGTTACAAATGAAATTGGAATCCGCTTCTGACTGTTAACAAAAACAAGCTGGAGACAGATGGTTTGGAGTACCCTTTCTAACAGTGACTTATAACACAACATGGATGGAATCAAAGCAGAGTTCAGGTCTGAGCTTCCCCTCAAATGGTGCTAAAACAAGGAGAACACATTGCTGTAAGTGAAGGGAAAACAGATCCACTCTTTCTTACACTCAGTAAGTGTGTAAGAGCCATAAGAGCTGTAAGAGCTACCTTCTGTAAACCAAAAAAACCTATCCCCAGTGTGGCAGTGGTGTAATTTAAAAAGGAAAATAATATCAATCACTATGAGAACTCAAAGGGTTGTGACAGCTGGTGGAAATGAAATCAGTGAAATTTAAGTTTAATAATATATGAAACTATGACAGATTTAAATGGAAAGGAAAATGTAACTGGACATAAACCTTAGTCTAACATGGCCCATTTTAATTTATAAAGCAGTAAAACCTAATTCACTTGCACAGTGCCTTGATAAAAAAAGCATTTCAGTATTTGGCCTAAGTTTGGGAATTCTCTCACTCAAATCTGACACTTTCTTGCAGTCTGTCTGTTCCTCAGAAATTTCTCAGCAACATAAATCCTCAAAAGTTTTGGGATTCCTTGAGGAGTTATCCAAAATTCAGTCCCATGATAAAATGCCTTGCATGCAAGGGGAGAAGATCTGGCTAAAGAGAAGTTCCTACAAGCTTCAAGAAAATAAAAAAGCATTATTGGCAGGGCTTTGCTCTATCTAGGAGAAGTTGAGTTTGTATGACAATCACTAAATTAATAGATCCAGCAAGAGAGAACAATTTCTGGCAGAGTCTTAGATCTCAGTAGAGCCAGAAGCAAATAGACTGAATCAGACATTTACATCAAGTTGTTTGTCAATAAATGGCAAGAAGTGGCTCCCTACAGTGGTGAATTACTGTTTCATAACAATTTGGGAAGAATGACAGGATGGGCTTGGAGGCAGATGGCTGAATTGAGTTGTGTTCCTTTTCCACAAAAGAAAGATGCTCTGTGAGGTGGGTGGGGGAAAAACCCAAACAAACAAACAAGAAAATCTCTTCTGAATTTTGGGTACACAACTATTATTTTCAATGGAACCAAAAGTAGGCTATTAATTATATATTAAATATCTAGAACCACAGGTTTTTTTCTGGAAGAAACTTGGGAACTTCAGACAGAGGATAAGACTGGCTGCCCAATTTCTTTGGGATTAACACCCTGAAAATAGCCATAATCCCTGGCTCCCAAGCAACGTGTTCGCACTACACTCACACAAGCATCAGCACCATATATTCTGGCAAAGAAACCAAAGAACAACTCCCCCAAACAGTGTCTGGCAGGCCAGGGAGAATGAGAAATCACTAAACAGACCAAGATCAGGAAACAAAAGCTGTTCATAAACCTACAGAAGTCAAAGTATTTAAGGTTTTTCAGACAGCTGAACAACAGTAATGCACTGTGATGGCTTTCCAGACAGAAGGCAAGGCAGTTCTTAGGTTCTTTAGAAATACCAGTCAGGAATAGGAAAATCTTTGTTTCATGCAATCTCAAAAATATATGTTTTGAGCTCAAGCACGTTCAATTCATAGATCTTAAAGGGTTTTTCATACAACTTTTAAGTGGGCAATGAAACCACCATTTGAAATGGTACACATGTGACTGTACCTGTGTACTCACACCAAGAGATGACATGACTTACCAAAGGTCACACAATTAAATCCATGGCAGAAAACCCAAGAAATCATCACAAATATAATACTGACACTAAATCTGCTGAAATCATCACTTCTTTCCTCAGGGATGAATTTTGCCCTACACTGTTAGCAAAGAACAATCAAAATGCAGACTCTTCAGTGCTAAAGAACTACGGCAATTTCTCAGAGCCACCAAGCTGATGCATTTGTCAATGCAAACCCCACATTTTAATAAAAATCTAAAGAATCCAGTGACTTCATATGTTAGGAGTAAGCCTGTGTAGGAGGTCACATTATGGCTGTGCTCTACATGAATGAAAATTCTACAATGTGAACACGTCTCTACTGACAGTATGTGCACTGGAATACTTCACAGACAACACAATGGAGGGAATTAAAGTAAAATGGAACTACACTCACCTTTCAGGAAAAAAAAAAAGGGCACAAAAGGGGAAAAAATTATGACCCATGCAGAAAACTAGAGGGAAGGCACAGGATGAATAAGAAGTGAGTAGAGATGAGCAGTGTTTAGGGATGTCACAACATTATTTTCCATCTGCTGCACAAAACCAGTGCAGCTGTCTGTAAGTTTATCAAGATACAATTTGGCAGTTTGCCAGTCTGGCATGAAATACATTTTACTTCCATAAACTGTTATTCAGTTTCCAATCCAAACTATGTGTAAGTAATCCACAGTTTAGCATCTTCAAGCAGTACACAGTAACTCATGTCCTTGCACTTTCAGGCTCTGGGCTGGAATATATGTTACATTATTTCAAACCTTATTATCTGGTATCAGATTAAAGAAGACAAAAAAAACATTCTCAACTAGTTTCATTCCAAAAATCAACAGGGATCTCCTCCACAGATACGTCCACAATGTCCTAGCAGGGTCAGAACATTAATTTAAAGCTTTTAATTCTGCAGGTATTGACAAAGGTACCTGCTACTGCATTCTACTTTCTGTCTCAGATTTCACAGGTTCTCAAATTTTGAGCCCTCAAAGAAAAATTTCTTAGCTTTTCTTTAAATAGTTTTTCATTAGGACCTTTTGCTTTATGGGAAGACCATACATAGTCCCTCCTCAGGTAGCAGACATATCTAAGTCAGGAGAAACCACATTTACAAACGGTCTTTTGCCAGGGTTTAAACTTTAAAAAATCCAAGGAATTTAAAAGAGATCTGACAAATTAAATTTGTATCCAGGTTGAGTTTTTTCCTTAAAACCAGCATACAGCTTTAGTCCAGTATTTTGATCCAAGAGCTGTATGCAGACTGGAACAAAATATGAGGGCACAGGAGGATGAATAGATGTCGAAGTTGCGATTGATAAACTCAAAATCTTGTAGTAAGGTAAGGACAATTTTAATTTCAATACTACAAATTCCCAAGATGTTCCACAATCACATTATACAAAGGAAGTTTTATGTGAAGACACTCCATGATATGTGTCCATCTAGAGATACTCGAGTGTCAATACATACTGCAGCCGAATTGAAAGATCCTGCCCCTGGTATTGTAATGCAACCAGTGCCTGCCGAAAGTGCTCAGCAACTGTGTTCTGCATTGGAAACTGACTGTGAAGCATCTTCCCTGCCATCTTCTTGAAAGGGTGCAAGAGTCTGAAAAATCCACTTTTTTTTATCCCACTTGCATGCTGCATCTTTCTCAGTGAGTAAGTGGCTGCTCGTCACCCCTCTCTGAAAGCTATCATCATCTCTTTTCCTTTTCCAACCAAAGCCGCTGCAAGTCCCACATCTGAACAAATCCCATGGTGTGAAAGGTAAATAATACTGTGACACCTCAGACAAGTTGGTTTAACAGGTAGCTTGTTACCTGGGAGAGTAAGAGCGTCTGAAAGTCTTGTGGGAAGGAGCAGTGGGGATGGAGTTAGGCTGAGAAAGGGGAGGGGGGTGCTTCGACAGCCCATCTGCACTCCAACCCCAGAGCCGACTGCCGTGACCAGAGGAGAAATAAAAGAGAGAAAAAACAGAGAAAGGAGAGGGAGGAAAAAAAAAAAAAGAAACTATAATCTGAGTGGCTTAGTGCTGTCATGCTGCCTTGGAGAGAGAAAAAAATTAATAGAAACAAAATTAAACAAGAATATTCCATTGAGCCTTACAAGTCTTTGTTTTGGCCTTTATTATTCATTTCCATTTTTATTCCTAACATAATATGATTCACAAAAAATCCAGTCCCTGCTTGTACTAACCAGCAGATTTTACAAATGGATATAGTCTCTATAAACAACTCCATTTATAATGTTCTACATAAACAATCCCTGGCCACACGTGTATTCAAACACTAAGCAGGTATTTCAAAGCAACAGGATTTCCCGGGAAGAAAGGAAAATTGGAATTTATTTTTTTATTAGACACCTGAAGATACCTTTAAAGTTTGTCTCCTGGTGCCTCTATAAAAGCCTGAAGTCAGGCCCTACACAATCATAAAACCTTTGCAGGGCTTAAGATCTGATCTTGTTTCGCTGAACCCAAATATGCAGCAAGTGAAAGTCAGTCTAGAGTGTAAATGTATCATGGGGACTTGGCCCAGGTCCCAGCAGACAAAGCTGGAAAGACTGGGTGAAACCAGCCTTTGAGTTGATTCAGATCGCTCCTTAAACTTTCACAGGCCTCTTTGAGTTATTGTATGACCCTGTGCCTTTGGGTCATGACATCCATTCCTGTGTCAATTTGTCTAACCTCTGCTTTTGTCCTTTTCCCATTATGGTACATTAGATTTTCAAAATCACCTTCTCAATGAGAACAGATGTTTGAGGTGGTGGAGTATTCACAACACCACTTTGTTTCTATTACATTTCAGCATACTGTCTTGGATAGTTGTATTTGTATATATGCAAGTGAAAGACACTTCACATGAGAAGTGACAAACAAGTCAAGAATTGCTCCAGTGCAAACAGCAGCAAAGCCAGTTAAAAAACTCCTCTAAAGAGCAGTGTCAAGAATTTCACTCATTAAGCAGCAATCAAATCCTACAGCTATTACATGCCAGTATTTTCAAGGAAATACCCCAGACTGCTGATCAGAAGTCTCACAGTTCAGGTCTTACCTACCTGAACACAGACCACCAAACAGTGCAGGCTTATCCTTGTTGTGTAAAGTGGGTGGTTTATTTTAATTCTGTTTCCATGCCGCTGCTTGCTCAACTTAACACTAGAAGTGTTAAAATTTGTTTTTAATGGTATTTTTTATTATCAATGAAACAGCAAGTATGTAAACTTTCATAGCCAGATAAAATTGTAGCCTTTTATTCTGATGCATTTCCTCTAAAGATCTTTGAAGGACTAAATTGTTTCTTCAATTTTGTGTGATTTTTGTTAATTTGTTTTTAATAATCAAAACGAAGCACAGGCTTCTGGGCTACTAATAATGGCAGAAACTCATTCCAAATGTATTCATTTGATATTCTTTCAATTACTCCTACAAAATTCTAGGTGAAAATGTCTAACCTGAATGTAACATTTAAGTTTGCAGAAGTTGATTTACCATTCAGAACGGTATTCTAACACCAAAGGACTTCACAACTTAGTGTTTTCCTTTTTGTACTACAACATAATGTATTAAATCTCAGAAGATTTTCTCTGTCCAACACAAATCTGAGCCATTTTTCTATGCTTTGCTTAGGAAACATTCTTCTCCTTCAGTCTGAAGTCTGGGGTTTTTTTCCTATTATTTTCAGTCTTCCCAAGTGCCCTTCCCTGTTTTCTTTTTCAGAAAGCACATCTTTCTTCCATAACTCCTCTCACCAAAAAATAAAACTGTTAAGTAAAAAAAAAAAGCAGATACAAATGCAGAAGTAACTCACAGATGTAGTGGATATGTTATAGTGACCATGAAGCAGAACTGGAGGGAATAAATAAAGGCAGGAGAAAGGACTCTGTCCAAGACCCTGAAAGCATGCTACCCTCCTGAAGACTTCAGGGGATACTTAGGCAGATGTTATCATCTGGATAGGCAAATCAGCTATTTGCAGAGTCCACTTCAACCAAAATATTCAATATCTATCCAGAGCGCCCAAATACATATACACATAAATACACACACACCAACCTCCCAAAAAATCATCTGGAATACATACATAATACAGTAAATCTGTATCAATGAAACCTTGCTGACTAATGTTAAGGTTATTGCCCACAAACCATTAGTAATATGGGAGAGCAGCATTTTCATATTCCTACAGGACCCAAACATCCTTTCTACACACATCCCAGGTCCAAAGATATGTATGCCTCTGGTCTTGACTCCAATCTGTTAACCAAGAAAAAAAATACAAGGAAGGTATAACCTTCAAAAGCAAAGCTGGCATTAAGAACTGAAGATAATCCTTCCACTGACTACACTCAGGCTGCCTGTGCAAGACATGGGCAGGGAGTAAGCAGGGCCTGCACACAGAGCACCCCAGGAGGCAATGGGAATGCACAAGCTGACTACAAACCTTTGGCAGCAGGCCCCATGAAAATGTAAAGCCAAGAGCTACACAAAGAAACTGGGGATTTTTATCCTTTTCCACTGCTACCAGAATGACTTGGGCATGCTTATGTTCTGAGTTTGTAGAGAGAAAATTGACATGGCACAGCAGTGCTGAATAGCAAATGACAAGCATTTGAAATGGAAACATTACACTGAGGCACCTATACCAAAGAATGCAATACTGCAGCATACCCTACTTACCACAATCTGTCAGCACATCTTTCAAAGCCTCTTCTCAGAAAGGACAACCAGAGCTAAATTCTCCCCTTTAAGTCAGGACCATGCCCGAACTGTGCTACACAAGACATTTTCAAGAAGGATGCAGTCCAGCAGAGCATCAGAGGCCACTGCCCCTGATTTGCAGTACTTGCCACTGCCTTTTCTACAAATGGCAAAAATCTGCAGATACTGTTACATCTCAGAGGGCACTCACCACAGAAAAGTACAGCTTCTCCCTTCCAAATATTTTAAAGGGCTTTCATAGCAGCTTCCACTTTTACCTTCCACCTTTACCTACAAGAGTAACTTTTAAACATCACTCTTGAATAATGAAATCCAGCAAGGAAGCAGGACACACTTCTCGAAAAGACATCTAAATTTTTGATTAAACACCTCCAAAAACTCTATAGAAAATGGAAGGGATGATTGTTTTCTAAAGGAAATTCCTGGCCAACTGCATCCATGGCAGAATGCTCTGGAATTATATGTCCTCTCAAACTAGTCCTTGAGAACAAATCATATATGGAAAAAACTCCTTCAGTTTCTAAATGTAATATGCTAGAAAGCAACAGCAACAATGTACACTGGATGCTTTGATATTTGCCTCCTGACATCCAGAGGTGAGAAGAAAGCAAAGACAAATAGAAAACAGTGAGTGAAGTGGCAATAAACAATTGTGTCCCAATGGCAAAACTCAAAAAGCATGGTAAAAGGCTGTGGAATTATAAAATAAGTGCCACATGCAAACATGGCAACAAAACCACAACGTAACCACAGGGAGACATAGTTAATAATTTCCCATGACAGAAATCAGCAGGGCAACAATGCTCAAGCTAGTCAAAAGGGAAGAAACATCATTGGAACCATTCCCCTGAAACTCTACCACTTAATTTCTTAATGAAACCTTTGTGGAAAAATCTCATAATAGGCAACTCAGCTTTGGCTTGCAAACTCTTGGTTTAGTTTTGAATTACAGCAGATTTAGAAGTCACAAAGATGTATCTAGATATCCAAAATTTTCTCAGAAAATGGCAATGATTCCTATGCTGCTGGAATTAGTATAATTATTCATTAAACGCTAAAGGCCTATACTTCTCCTGATACACTGGAATTCGCAGTCTAAGCATCCCGTCAGAGAGAGTTTTGCAGGTAACAAGGGTAGAGCAACACATTTCAATGTAAACTATTATACTGCACTATGAACTGCAGTCCTCACTCAACATGGCTCCTTATGTTTCTTCCATAGCCTGTCATGAAGAGGACAGGCAGACAAGGACAGCAGAATTTAAGCTTTTCCAGCATGAACCAGAGCTCGTCCAGGTAACAGCTTGCTACTTTCCTCCAATATTTCTATGGTCCCAGAACATACTGTTTATAATGTCATCTCCCCTGATCTAAGTTTTAATGCTGCAAAACATCCACATTTCCAGCAGCCAAGAGTCCATATTGGCTGAATACAAGATTTTGGAGTGGATCAATATATTCTAGGGAAGCACCTGCAGCTTCAGCAGAACATCTGGTTGCAATAGACTTGGCTGGCCAAAAGACCAGGCCACTGCTCTGCTGGTGAGGAGCCAGGTGAGCAGTCTGGGAGGTATTCAGCACTGAAACACAGCCACCACCTCTGCTTGTCCTGCAGCCTCACAAAGAATAGGAGGGGAACAGCAGATACAGCACTTCTCTCAGCAGCACAAACCCTGTACTATAGTCAGAATTGCTGATTACGAGTCCACACCTAAAAAATAGTCACAATCTGAAACTCTTGTTCTGACAGGCATCACAGACTTTATGCAATGACATATGCAATCTCAACAGGATCTTATTTCTAATGCTGCCAATTAATATTACCTTTATTACCCACAAATGTAATTCTGAGGAAGGCCACGACAGAAAACTAATATGATAAGACATTAAGATTACACAGACAGCATGAAGACTAGAACACTGAAGTCAATCACCAGCCACATATTATCATGTTCAAACACTGCTTCTTTGCAGAACTGTAAACTTATTGTCTTGTTTTTGCTTTCAAAATGAGTCATACTCTGCAAACACACACTCGGTGTTGAAATCCTTCAGTATTTTGCAAGGGGTTTAATTAGCCTGCCACATTACCTTGGAGACAGTCCACCATGGGAACAGTTGGTAGGTGAAGTTAAGGGGCTGGTTCTGCTGCTGGAGTGCCGGGAAGGAGTCCGACCAAGGGTATTGCTGGGGGAACCCTGACACAGAAGCAGGAAGACAGGGATTAGCAACGTGTTGCAATGCACAGGCAGGAGTACAACAACAGGTCCAAACAGTGCCTCTGTTTGCTCTAGACAAGCTTAGTGCAGTTTTGATTATGCTTCTTGACCTTAAAATCTGCAGCCATGGTTCATGTAGTCATTAATATGCTCCTGAAGATATGACTCTGAGGATAAAGAAAATGTATATGCACTTCTCTACAACCCACATTCCTGCAATTTAAATACACAACATGTATGGCCTGCAAATATTGTCAGAAAAATGGTTCATCAATCCAGCTTCTCAAACAAGATATGCAAGGCTCCAAAATATGCCCACGATTACCCTGGCAAACTAGTATTCTAATTACACAGCTATTTTCCACATTGTCTAAAGCACTCTGGTTATGCTTGTTAGGAGCATAAGTAAGCAGTCTAACTTACCATTTTTCCACTGGCCTGCACAATCTTTTATACCACAGTAAAATGAGCAGAAATTGCTTCCAATTCTGACACTTTTCACATAGAGTCAAAAGTATTACAGAATCCAGACCATTTGCCTGGAAGCCTAACACTGCAGTTCTAGCTTACACTAAATTCTACTTAGCCCTGTGGAAGTGCAGAGATAGGAGGGTTCAAATTCCAGCAAGTTCACAAGATTTCCACATTAAAAAGACAAAAAATTCCCTAATCCTTGCTGCTCTGGGAAGGGAAAGAAATTTCCTACTTAAATCTACTAACATATTCCTTCGGTGAAATAAAAATATGTAAGAGCTCCATATAAAAGCAAAACATAAGGTAATAGGCATAGACTGAGGTGACTTTGTAGGTCACATTAAAGACCCTGCAAGCTTCTTAACAGACAGTATAACTGCTATTAAATTGATCTCAATAATAGTTATAAGCCCAGAAAATCTGTGGTATCAGGATGTGTTTTAGCCAAAAAGTCATTACTGGCAGGACTTTCAAAAGCACCACCAACTTGAAAGCACAAACTCCACCAATTTTAATGCACTTCTCAGTAATTTTTTAATCTCTTCTCGTTAGGACTATATTAAATTTTAAAATAACTGAGTATTTTATTTTAATGATCCCTATTAAAAGCAACATCAAACAAAAGCCTCTCTTGCCATATTGCTTCAAGACAACAGTTACAGATAATTCAAACTGAACATCTGCAACAGTTTATCAATGAGCTGGTGTCTTTGGGGCTCTGCTGTTTGCAAGGACAATGGCCTCTCACCACACTGGTGTTACTGGAGTTCTTGAGGTGGTTGTGCAGAAGCTTGGTAGCACCATCCTGGAATGTTTTTGGCAAGGCACCAAGTAACATGGTAAACTCAGGAGTGTTCAATTCAAAGAGAGAAATCAGGACTATTTGTGCTGCCTGAAAAGAAGAAAAAAAGAGATCATCAGTTTTTGTTCTTTGAAAAGGGCATGCATTCTCTTGGTAGTGATCCTTACAGTAAATGATGTGTGTTTCATTCAAAAAAAAGACTCTTCTACCAGACAAATCTTTGAAATGTTCTTTGTGATAGGTCATAACGAATTACTAACAGCAGAAGTTAGTCTTCGTTCTTAAAGCTTAAATATATTTCTGCATTTATATCATTGTTTTCCCAGATATGTAGTGTGCAGCTATTCACAGTTAGTGAGAAACTCTTACCATTGTCCTGTCCAGCACATATTTCAACTGAACAAGTTACTGCAAAGATTTACTAAAAACAAATAAAACTAGAAGGTCAAACAAATATGAAGACTCTAGGACTGCAATTTGTCATTCCCGTGCTTTTTATTTTATGTGTGAATGGCATGACTTCTCTTCCCACCCAACCTCTTCCCTTCCTAGAGATCCCAAGTTTGTTTCATCAGATAATCCACCTCTCCTTCTAAGTCTTGACCACTCAAGCTGTTTCAGCAATAAAAAACTCCATCTGAAGTGGAAGACTTATGAGGATGGTGGCAATCACCATTCTCTCAACCATGGACAGGCTAAACCAGATTTCTGAAATTTAGGAGAGTAAGTGAAATCGAGGTACCACTGAAACAATTGATAATTCTACCATTAATTTTACTGGGCAGGGTTTGCTTTATATGCCTCAGAGAACTCCTGCCAGGAACAAGATCTCCCCATATCCATTAGCAAACATACAGCTCTGCAGATCCTGAACTAAGACAATGGAATCAAATGGGAATGGAAGCAGAATAAATCACAGTGTGCAGACCTGAAAAAGTAATTAACATCACATGTTCTTAACTAGACCTCCCCAACAGCATCCAACCTGTGTGGATGCATCAATTCTGTGGGCTTTTTCCCTGACTTTACTTTGAAAGCATACAAACATTGATAAAAAGAACAATAAAAACGAAGCAATGATGAAGGACCTCTGACAGTCTGCAGCAGCACCTTCTCCAAGGGGGGTGTAGCCATTGACACATCAACTTCCAGAATACATATCTGGACACAAAGCAGTGGCTTGGGCTCACAGAATTAAGCAGCAAAGCTACACACGCTCTTATCTTGGAAAAGCATACACATATGCTTAGGAAAAGCAGACATTTGGGTTTGACCCTTTCAGCAACTTTCTAAAATCTCCTGAAAATGAAAAGTGACTTTGGAAAGGGTAAAAACATAATTCACTGCTGTGGGGATAAATGTATATTCACACTGTTCTCATCACTTTAAAGAAGCATTTTTTAGTAAGTAATGTGCTTCCAAAGTTGCCATAATTAATTGTCTCTACAATTCCCTGTGGAGTGGAATTCTTCACACATGATGAACTTGGATACACAAGCACCCTTCAGGGAATCACAGTACCTCATTGTTTCAGTGTGCAAACTGCAATTCAAGCTATACTGTTTCTTCTGCCATCAGCAGCAACTAGCACAGCTTTATATATAAAAACATTTTCTATCCATGAAAGTTTGGTAAGTATCATCCCTTTCATATCACCAACAAAGGAACCAAGGCCCACAACACTCAACAGGCTTCCAAGGACTGCAGCAAACAACAGGTCTTCAGACTTCATTCCAGATGGATCATGCTGCTTCCCCTGTCAAAACTCTCACTGACGTGAACAGAAACACAGTATGTGATTATTCACTCCATTCTAAAGATCAAAGGATGAAAGAAGTGGGGAGAGAGTTTTCCCCATGGCTTTCTCAACTCCATCATCTACCCTCCTCTGACCTGAAGTTTTGGACAACTCTGCCATGAAGCCTGCCTGGTATCCAACAAGGAAGTGTATTTCTGTCCATTTTGATCCAAGAACTTTAAAGCTTTCACCAGCACAGTATTTTCTGTAATAAAAATATTACTACACAAGAGATCTCAGAACAAGGAACAGCAAGTTGAAGTGAATGTAAAGTGACAAGTCATGCCAACGCACATTCCCGTTGGTGAACAGCATGCGTATCCTCGATAGTTAGGAGTGGACACATGCAGATCCTCTGTGTCAGAACAAGCAGGTCTCACATTCATTGAGATAAAAAACCCAAAACAACAAAAAAGCCAAAACCAAAAAACCCCCAAACCCAACTCCACAAAAACTGGTCAACAAAGTTCACAGATTGAGAGATTGCTTAGAGATTAGAATATCTGGAATTAACAACTGGTAAGTCAGGAGCTGCCCAACAGAGATGTTTGAGATAAGTCTCAGAGATCTGAGTGAAACCTTCAGCAAAGCTCCACCACAAACATTAACAGCACACTGTCCTACAGGATTAGCTGAGAGCAGTTTCAGGTCTCAGAGGTCACTAGTTTTGTTCCACTTATGCGTTTTGGCTTTAATAAAACCAGAACTTCATCTGCCCTCCCTCTTTGCACAAAATACAGCTTGTCTTTAGGAATGTCTGCCAGAATTCTGTATACTTAGCTGCTCTTCAGCAGCTTTCCTGTCACCTGTAAAGAGTCACTGGGCTTTGAATGAAGTGCTTAACAGTAGCTCCCAATGCTCACAATCTTCTGTGGCCTCCAAGAAAACAGACCTAGAGTTTATGTCTTTTGAAATAAAGCCAGGGAGTACTACATCCTGAGAGTGGTGCTCCAGTAAAAGTCTCAAAGGCAACACTGGAGTAACATGGGTAAAACCCTGTCTGTGCTCTTTCTAAATTGTCCTCAGACATGCAACAGCACTTCTAGGTTTATTTCAGGCAAAAGTCATTATTTGAAAGTGCATCCATAATTTCCTACTTAATATTTAATACACAACGGTCTTGGTCCCTGCCACCATAAGGTCAACATTGTTACTTAATGGCCTGAAACGCTGGAAGCTTCATGCTAGCTTGAAATCACATTTGTAACATGCTCTAAGTTTCACTCCTGCAATGCTTCTAATACAAGTAATTTTATTTCGGTAATGAAGAGCATCAGGAGCAGCATTTCCACATCTGTTGTAATAGTTAGATCTGGACACACTTGATAATCCTCTAAGTTCCACTTATTTAGCATATTTTTACCTAATCAAATGACATCTTCTACAGATAATGTTTGTAAGAATTTTAAATTTGTGGATTTTCAGCTTGTGACAAACCAGAGACATTTTCATAATCTCTGAATTTCTGGACGTCTTCTGAAAATCTTGCTTCATTAGATTACTGTCAGAGTCAATAAATATAACAAGCAACAAAAAATCTTATTTCTGTACACAATGTACAAACATTCTCCATGCAACATTCATGCTTGATGATATTTAGTCTGAAGAAAGTCATATCTGAATTTTTCCTTGCCTTTGTGTCCCTGTACCATTAGTACAGAACACTAATCCATCTCCTTCAGTGACATATAACGTAGACCCTACAGATTATCTAATCTTAATGAAGCCATTCTCTGCTGGCTTCAGCTGGAGAAACTCCAGTCACTTCAGAGCCTGACTATGCTAGAGAGGGGGTCTGGCTCAGTGTCAGGTTCTTGAATCATTTGCAAAGGACTGCTTATGTAACTTCATTATTTTCCTTATCACAATGCAGTGAGAGATCAGATTCCATAAGCCAGTAGCAGCTCCAAAAGTTTCACACTTAGGTCACTGCAATTCCTGCTGTCCAACAGTGCCAACTGCTAAAGAGACACAAATGCTTCAGTAATACCTGGTTTTTGTTTTTACCTAGACTGTGGATGATAATCAGATTTATCAAAATCTGTAACTTTTTCAACTTGGCTGAATTATAATAGAGTGTTTTTGAAATCTTTTGGGCTTATTAGGCAAATAGATCAAGGCTAAGCAGAAAAATCCATTAATTTTAGAAAGGAAATGTGGTCAGTGACCTAAGGTTAATAAAAGTGCCTTATGATTGCTGTTGCTGCTGCTCCAGTGGACCAAGCAGAATAAGCAGATAGTTGCTTGAGCTACATGAAGGCAGTTTCCAGTTACTCATCTATTGGTGATGGGCTTCCAACACTGGCAGCCCCATAAAAGAAGGGGACTTTGTACCCTGATCCTTCATGAGGAACTATACAATAACAGAGTTAACACAAAAACACATCAAAGCCAAAAATTACTTCAGACAGACACACTTTTTTCAGGCTCCCAGTCCAGGTCTCTTTACACAGCTAGACAGTTGAGTTGAGACTGCAAACACAATTAGTGTGATTAGTGCACAAGGCTTTCAGTCTACCTGTTTACATTTCTCTTCCAAGTTTCCTTCACCAGGCCCTGAGGAGGCTGTAGTTGTCCTAGCTGGCAAATCCTCACCCACCCAACTATGCATCGTCTGGGTTTGACAAACAGGAAAGTTGGTATTATTCAAAGAAAATACAGATTTCAACTCAATCACCTGAACAATACACAGGTTATCTTTTTGCAGAAGAATTTTGATCAATTTCTTGCTTCATTTCAAGTAACAGAAACTAAAAAATCATTATTTGATGTCATCAGAAGAGCATTCCTTTCGGCAGAGGGCAGCTGAAATTAAATTCTTCTACAAGGTTTTGCTTTGGCAACCTCCTAGTTGCCTCCACAACCACTCAAAAGCCTCTGCTGAGGTGCACAGCCTAGGCAGTGCTGAAATGATGGCACTTGCATCAGGCCAGCCAGGAATAGGGAATAGGTGCCATCTCCCTGCACTTGCCCACACAGACATCTCTAAGTTCAGAGGAAGTTACAGTTAAAAACTTGCAAACTCCCATTGCCAGTCTGGACATCAGTCTGATGGACCCACACTGCCTATAAATACCTGTGATCAGTCATGATATCATGTGATCAGTCTGGGGAAGAGCATCACTAACATCTACTACTCATTTTTGACAAACATAATCATATTCTGAATGCATCACATACTTCACCATTTGGTCTAAGAAAAATGTGCTTTTTAACAACTTAAGGCACAATGGAGCAGAGAAGCTCTCTCTCATGTCACTTTGAATTATACTGAACTGCAGATCAACTGGAGATCCACTGAGATCAAGGGGCAGCACTTGCACATTAGGCAGCTTGTATTAGCACACACTGGCACACGGCTTCAATTCTCCAATGAGTAGCTGGTGTTAAGTGAGTTATTCACATCTACTGAGAGTCTGCAAGCTCTAAACAAGTGTTATTTCCGTGTACTTTCCAGCAGACAATTAAGTATTTGCTGGCACTGAAGAGAGAAACTATCTACCAAACCAAACCTTCTTCCTGTTCTTTTTCAGGCCTAGAATCAGATGAGCAAGGACATCCACATTACAGACATGGCAATGTGAAGCACAATGGCTTTAGCAGTTTATACATTATCCAAGCACGTTAACTTGAGTACAGATTTTAAACACACAGTTTGCCCAAAACACTTGTATTAGCATATCCTGTTCATATCCACATCCTGAAAAGGAAGAATTTGTTTAACAGATTTAAATACAGAAACAGATTAAATCCATATTGCTATTCTGTTTTACACAGTACATACTTTATACATCACAAATGGCTTTTACAAGTCAGAGATGGCTGCACTGCAAGTGCCAAAGGCATCTTGGAAAGTGATGGCAAAAAAGATGCAGCACCAAACCACCCTATGTTTGGAATACTGCTCCATAGCTGATTATGACTCATGTGTGCTGTTGTTTTGTGACCTGGGAATAGAAAGGATCATGGCAAAAATGTTCATTATTTCTTGAGAACCAGACATTACCCCAGAAATCAAATTTGATAAAGGCTACCCTGAGTAACTTTGCTCATAATAAAATGGCAGTTGTTGCAAAAACAGCTTTCAGGACTAGAAACATAGGTTATCTTTCATTAAAAACTGAGAAACTTTACTTAAAAACCTGGCATGATAGAAGTCTGAATTCTCAAGCAAAAGTTTCCACATATAAAAACTAAGAAAGAAAAAGGGCTACTGAAATCATATGGTTTGTAGTGCAAACATGCACTTTAATCTGCATGGATTTTTGAAATGCTAGAGAAAGTATGGCAGGATTATCTGTCACACTGCAAACAGCTCTGCAATGCATCACGTAAACATCACCTCTAGACTTGATTTTCAAAATAGAAACATCACCTATACCTGTGTAGGTGTGTGAGTGTTTATATAAATGGCTTGTACACACAAACATATTGTGCATAGACACATAATGTAAGTGTGAGTATACACATTCTGGGAAGCCATTTCTTCTCTCGTATTACCAAGCCCTAGCTGTTCTAGCAAACAGAGTACGTGCTTATATTCAAACTATTTTCAGCTCAAAGCATCCCAGAAGGCTGTATAATGTGGAGGGATGCCGTTTAAGAAGTCCACTGCAGCACCGTATTTCCAACAAGCACATCATGATTTTCAGCCACTAACATTGGGTGAAAGCCATTTTCCTTACACTGCGTACACTAAAAACATCTCAGCTCTCATGGCTCTGTAGCATCAAATTCAAAACAAACAGAAAATGAGGAATACTATTTTGGAAACACAGCTAGGACATAGAGATCCTTTTTGTTAGCTTTAAATCAAGTAAACACTACAGTCCACCAGGTGCCATTTTTCACGTATTACACTATTTTTCTTAACACTGACTATGTTTTAAATGCCTGATAGAAGTTCCTTTGGGCATTTACATTGAGTTTGACTTTTTTTGGAATGTTCTTTGGCTAAAAGGCTGACCTCAGCAATATGGACATAGTACTATTTAAGATTCCATAAGCCTGAAATGAAATTCTAATGCCCGGTGCTCTGATAACTTGGCTCATCATGGAGGCCATGAGATGCACAGATCTGGTGTAGGAATACAGCAAGAGTGCTAGAGAAGCCTCTGACCCAGAAAGGCAAGGGCCTGTGGCTGGAGAGTACTAAAATATTTTGCCATTCAGAAGTATTTCTGCAAATGTCCTCTTCATCACTGCTACTGGAACAGGCCATGACCAACAGTGTTTATTGCTCAACACCAGCACAAATAAGCAATGCTATTTCAGCTCACTAAGAGGCTCTGAGAGTTCTGTACAGTGACACATCTGTCCCAGAGCAGCTGAAATCAGACTGATGCTAGCTGGATGATTAAAACTTCCAAGAGTTTTTAGAGGTCTCATGGCATCACCATGCACAGGAGCCTAATTTCCTTTTCTTAGAAGGGTTTGCTCTCCTGTCACTGGTCGTCCTACAGATATCACAGCAACATTTTATCCAAAGTTGCTTGATCTAGGCTTTACTGACAGATAGGTTTTGCTTATCAAAGTGACGATATCAATATTTCTCAAGGAATGACCTTGAGGATTACTAGTTAAAGAAGTAAATACATCTTCATTGCCTGCTTCAGCTTATGAAGTGTCTGCTGGCCTGCAGTTTTCTCTCTGAACTCTTCCTCATAATTCAGAAACTGTTTCTCAATCAGTTTTGGTGAAAAAAAATCTGACCCCAAACTCATTTTCTTTGGATATCCCTCAACTTCACCTGCAAACCAGTGGTTGCAATCCAAGGAGGGCCTTCCCCAAGGTACTCTCAGGAGGTCTTCATCTTCATGAAAATTAGAGCAACACAAGCACCCTCCTGGGCTTTTTGATTCAGTGCAATGGTTCTAGTTTCTTACCAAAACCCATCCAACTGTCTGTATTCAAGGGCAGCTTGCAGTGACAAGTAGGGCAATTGAAAGAAAAAGTTTTCCCAGTTACGTAAGTGGAAGGCAGAACGTGATGTACACGTGACACAAGGCTGCCCATAACATGTAAAATGCCTTCAGGCTTGAAAAATAAAACCACCATAGGAATGTTTCATCAACAGAGAAGCCAGTCAGGATATTTGGAACAAAGGAAAAAAATTCTTCTGCCTTGAGATTAGTACTCCAAATACCGATCGTCTTGATTATTTATCTTGTTATTTATCAGATCTTCTATTTATCGCTAAGGCCAGAGCTGGGCTGATTAAGAAGATGGTAAGAGCTGTCACTGGCCCTTCACCTCAGGAGGCCTCATTCCCCTTCAGCCTGTACAAGGTCCTCCCAAACACTGAGATCCTGTGTGCCCTCACAGTTGATTCCACACCCACAAATTCTGGGCACTCATGTTAAATAAAAGTTTCCATTCACACAAGCCTTGGACACGAGGTTTCTGTAGGCTTTGGCCAAAGTCAAATGAGAAGCCTTATTCTAATTTCCATTGTCAAACTGATGGCTCTTTTCCAGGATCAAAGTATTTTCCCACACAGAGCCCATGCCTGTCATCCAAATTCAATCAGCCCTTTACCTACGTAAGGATTGCACAACAACTTTGCTGGCAATATTACAAATAAAATGGGGAAGTTACTGACTTACAATGTCCTCACAGACCAATCATCACAGCACTGGCATTCCCATTGTCTTCCTTTTCTGTGTGGTAATTAACTGGCTTTTGTAAAATTATTTCATCAAATCTTAAAGAATTTCCAGTGGAAAATCAGAATTAACACTCTGCTACAGCAGCAAATAAATCAGTGCAGAGAAAAGCCAAGTACCTCACACAAGGTTAGATGCTACTGCAGTCAAAATTATAGCTCAGTTATCTGAAATCTTGATCTGTGCCCTGCCCACTGATAAACTCTTCTTGGGGAAAAAGCCACGAGCTGGCTGCATGTGCAGGAATCCCCAACAGGTGCTCTCCTCACATTGGAACCACTTCCCATCCAGATCCCCACACAGCACTGCAGGACCTGCTCCTACCCTGGGGCTTTTGCTCAGCATGGAGGGCAAATGTCTTCACCTTTCTTCCAGCACTGCTTGCAGGAAGTAAACCTTAAGCTGAATGCAGGGTAAACACTCACAAGTACTAACAATCTTTAAAATGAGACAAATATTTACTCATAACACACTGAATATCACCTTATTTTAAACCTAAAGCTTCACAATAATTTTAACTGCACATAGTTCGTGGCTGCTATCAGCAGCTAAAATTGTTTCTGCCCTGAGAGGGAATCACAACCTTTTGTCAATGCACACTTTGGGATCAATTGCCTGTTCCTCACAGGACATCATGTTTTCCTTGTGATAACAGAGCTTATGTTTAACTACAGATGTCATTCCATACAGGACCACAAACTGTTTTATGAAAAACAGCATTTCTTTTGCCTATTTCTGATCTCGCTAGCTACAAAACATGAGCTGTAGTTCAATTTGTGTCAGATTGGTTAAGTGTGCTCCTTAAGTGTGTTTAAATGTTGTCACAAGAATACACAAAGTTATTAATAAGGCTGTAGGATTCAATTTGAAAAGGTTTTTGGGCTAAATGAAATTTTTTGTTCTATTTTTTCCCAGTGCCTTAACACTTTGTGGCTGGGACCTTCATGACCATCACACACAGTAAGTAGTAATTATGGAGAGACTCACTAACAAAAGGATAATCTCAGTATAGACTGAAAATATAATCAATTTCCTGAACAGACACCTTGACTGCCATTACAGGATCAGATTTGCATGACTAATTGCCACGTGCACACAGCAGCCACATGCCTTCCTCACTGACAGATATCACCAGTGTGAGGAAGTTTGCTTTATCTGCCTCTGTTCAAAGGTAAGCCCCAGAGAGAACAGCAGGGCCGCCACACACAGATGTTACTTGCATTATGATAGAATTCAATAACTCAGACTTGGGTGAAGAGGATATTGGCTGTGGGACTCCATTTCTTAGGGGAAATAGTCAAATAGTCCCTGCCTCCATGAGTACCTGAGCAGCAGCACCACTGTTCCACCAAGTCAGCCACAGTCATACCTGTAAATTGGACTGCACCACTGCCATCTCCATTTTCAGGTTGTCACACTGTTTACAGGGCATGGTCTGCTTTGCATGTAGAAAACCACAGATCTTGAAGGCCACCATAATACCTTCCACAAGGGCAGAATCTTCTGATGCTTAAATGAATCATCTTGATATTAAAAAGGTAGTCCTTTTTTCTTTTTTTCGCCAAGTTATATTGCCAAAACACCACAGCAATATTTGTGTTCTTCAGAACATTCACCTGCCTAGACTGGCTTTTGATAATCCAATTCACTATTGCATAATCAATTTCTAAGTCTGTTAACTACAGTCCTGACAGAGATAATGGCCTTATAAATCCTTTGCTGCACTGTTTCTTTTAAAGCCTCTGGTTTGTACTATGTTCTTAATAAAATCATAGTACAGCAATGGTATGATGAAATACAGATCACCTATGCATTTGTTTTTAGTAGCCTAAATTAGCTTAACTGTGTAATAATTTATCTGAAAACTACTGGCACCAAAGGCAAATCCAAGTCACATGCAGGTTTAATAAAAAGAATTTTGATTCAGTAATCTCTTGCCAGCCCCAAGGCACTTGCCCAATTACTACTCAGTCAGTCTGCTGGAAGTTTTGCCAGAGCTGTGCAAGCCATTGGAACAGACAGAAGGATGGACACCACACAGTGAGCACCTGCTTCCCACAGCCCACAGGGAACAACATACATCCAATTTTTCAGCTGCAGCAGACTCTCTCTTCTTCCCTTTGCACGTAGCAATGATGACCCCTAATGGTGGAATGTTTCTCCTGCTGAGCAATATGAAGAGATCTTGCTTTTCAATGCATATTTCTACTTAAAATAATTACAACTTCCCCCTCACAGCCCAGCAGCAAAGTAAACTGCTTGAGATTCACCTGAACTGTAACACAGAAGCAGCTGCTTTGCCTGATCAATTCTTTCTGACTTTGGACACGGAAACATTAAAATGCAAATCCATATTCCAGATCTAAGTCCAGAATTTAAAGCACCCCTTTTTTCCTGAGGGACACTATCTTACAGAAGCAAGTTCCAGTTTCACTGCTGTGAATAATCCCTGCAGGGAGTCTTCAGAAATGAGGATGCTCCTTTTTCCCCCCAAACCAATCATTCTATGTCAGCAAGCAAAGAGCACATGCCCAAACAGCTTCTTTGAAGCCTTTCTTCAGCTGCTGGATGATACTGCACACGTGTGTGGCAGCACACTGGATACCCAGCAATCTTTCCATCCGAATCAAATAAAAGTAATTTTATTATTTCCAAAGTTATAAAATTGCAGGTTATTCTAGTATTAAGTCAACATTATATGTGCATATAGTGTTAAGTTCTCATACAATTTTTACATTCTGGAATTATTAAAGTTTGGCTAGGCGTTTTTAAAATCCAATTACATCTCAAAGCCTTTGACTCCTACTGGAAATAGAAGATAATTTTAAATTGAGTTACAGACACAGTTTTATGTATGTGACCACATAAAACCAAGTCTTGCTTTTCTCTTGGGAGAGATGAGTATCACTACCTGTCCCATTTTAGCTTGCCTGACACTTGCATAGAAAGTAAGATAAAGAACAAGGTAACTATTACCCAGGCCTGACCTAATTGTGTCATTTTTTTCCAGGTAGAGATAAACATACAGCACTTAAAAGGGAAGGGTTGAGAGCCCCTGGCAGCTTACTGATTTGTTTACTTTCTTTTGAAAACATTATAATACTGAGGTTGTGCTAGCTTTCAGGCTACAAAGAACAAAGCCTTCACTTATACAAAATACAAACCTAGAGATATTTCCAGAACACTCAAGAAAAAGCACATTTTCAAACCATGACCTCTTTTTGTATGGTAATAGTAGTTAAAGTCACACAAGTACTTGCTAGAAAAAAAAAAAATGAAGACACGCTTCGGAATTGTGTGTGGACTGAATTGACAGTTTTGTTTGGACAGTGAGGTATGTAGAATCAGGGCTTAATTTACACTCTAACCACTGAACTTTTCATTACCT
Source organism: Illadopsis cleaveri (assembly GCA_013399915.1). Classification (NCBI taxonomy): domain Eukaryota; kingdom Metazoa; phylum Chordata; class Aves; order Passeriformes; family Timaliidae; genus Illadopsis; species Illadopsis cleaveri. The sequence goes on from VXBB01011456.1 coordinate 869,376, forward strand.
TTATGACAGGTTTGTTTAGTTTTTTTCTCCTTCCTGAAGAGCAATAATTACTGCAAATACTTCATTGTCCTGGCTTACCTTTCTCACATCAGAGCTCTTTGGTTCTGTAGTCCAAGTAATAATTCTAGATACAGCAAGTCTTGTCTCACTGGAGTTCACAAAGTCTGTTGGATCCATCTGTCTTGCCAAAGACTCAATATACTTCAGGATAGCAACTTTGACCTGAGAAATGAAAAGGGATTTGTGAAGCTCGGGATTTGGCAAAGATGCATTTTCTTCATAGGAACAGATCCCACTACAGATTGACAAGACTTACATCACATGGTGGGGAAGAAGTATCTCTGGGACATGTCTCCAAGTTGCCAATATAATTTCTACATCATGCACATAATACAACAATTACCTTCTCATGGGTTCTATGCTTTATGGTATGCCTGACATGACAAGCTAAGACAAGCATGTTGATGCTTTAGTGAAATAGCTTTTGATACTGACCTTCAGGTTTGGTGTCTGGGTCTGATCTACAATAAACCTCATCAAAATGTTAAATTGCTGATCAAATGGAAAAGAATCCCTGTCCAAAGGAAACAAAAGTAAAAATGTAATGCAACATAAACTAAATTAATTAGTAATTCAATACCTCAAAGCTGACATAAGAGGTTTCAACACACTTTTCTTCTTGGTAACTTTACCATCAGTAAGAGAAACACTAAGCTTAAGGATTAGCTAGTTATTGACACACTGGAGAAAATTGCTAAATCAGTATCTTTACACACTGTTACTCTACTGTCTGTACACTTTTGGCATGCCTGTCCACTTCATTTCAGACTCTGCTTTGTTCCCTTATCTCTAGTAGCAGCTTGATTTATCTTGTCCTTAGGGTTCATACCTGGTTTGACCTCTCTCCTCTTTTTTCCCCACTATTTTCTCCTAGATTATTACTATTTTTTCTTTTCTTTTTTTAATTATCGTATTTCTAGAATGAGCCGAATTTTATTGTAATAGTGTCCTGTCCTTTGAAAAGGACATGGAGTACAGAGTTGGTGTGAGCACTGCAGTAGCATTCAAAGTCTTATCCTGACCTGACTGTTATTTGTGTCTGAATGACATGAAAGAGGTGCTGAACTTTGTGGTAAAGTACCTTTCATATTCTGAATACTTCAATTTTTTGGGTATCTGTCAATCAAAAAAACCTGATATCTGAGCACACACCCCACAAAACCCTAAAATTAATCAGTTACACATTTTTAAATTTATGCTTTAAAGTTATTTATTTAGAAGAGAGACAGGCCTTTTAACTGAATTCTTGAAATACTGTGACATAACTTTGTTCTCCTTTATTCTTATATTCATCAAGATTGAGCCCTCAAAATACACAGCACTGTTGGATTTCTAAAATCACACCTTCCTGTAATCCCAAAAAACCCTCCACAACATTTGCCATCTGAGTACTCTACCTGGTGACATCCAGAGCTTTTTGAACTTTTGCTTGCACAGACCCCAACAAATCTGCTCCCATTTTCTTTAGCAACTGGGTCAGGAGAACAAAAAGCCAATCCTGCAAGTCATCTTTATGAATGATGATGAAATCAACCAGAGTTTCCAGAAACATACTGAAGACCTATAAACAAAACAAGTGTCAGAAAAAGAAATACCATTCTTAAAATATAAATATTTAAAGGGAAAGGGTGTTTACAGTCTGAGTCTCAGGATGATTTTGTTATAAGTTTCATGAATGAATGATTTTAGTGACTACATTGCTCAAGAAAAAAATAATCAGACAAGACATGTCAAAAATGTGCTGTATTAAAATACCACATGTAACAAATGAAGGAAGGGGTAGAAAACACTTACTCTCTGTTGTGAATTCCACGGCAAAGCAGGCCATGCAACAAAACAAACCACTCGTTAGCACACAGAGTGATCAAGGATGCAGTTCTCAAGAGATAAAGACACATTCATTGAAAGTTTACATTTTCTTAAAACACAATCTCTTCTCAGCAGGGTTACTTAAAACACTATATACCTTGGATCAGATTCAGTCTCCTCAATCAAGAATATAACTGTATATGTTTATATACAGTTATATGAACAAAGCTACGTGTGTTTAACACCACAACTGATGAGTTTGTATCAGTAATTCTATAAAAGCAGTGAAGATGACAGATCACTGCTGCCACAAAGGACATACTTGAGCCCAGTGTGCAATAAACTCCCACCTTACTCAGAAAGTGGAAATATTTTGCAAACAAATAATTACACCTCCACCCTTTCTACAACACATACCTTGGGGAACCAAAGCATTAAGAACTTACAGGTAGGTAAGCTTGGTGAGACCTGTGGGACAGCTGGTCCACAGTATAATTAAGGCCAAAATCGAACATTTTGAGCAAGACCTGTGACAGACTACTCTGCCTGCCCATGGAATTCCCACCTGGCAATCATTTATTAAAACTGGTTTACCAAGAGGTCTTGAAGTACAAAGATTTATACAACTTATTCTTTCTCAAACCGAATTCAACCCAACTGCTGATGTTTTTACAAAGCCATTACTGGTTTTCCTCAACGAGCAAAACTCAGAAAAGGGCATGGAAGTCCCTATTCCTTCCTCCTTGCTCCTCCTTAGCTGTCCACAGAAATCCATAGTTCTGAACATGCCTATGGGTCCTACTTCCCCATTCTGTAGCCCACTTCTTCTTAAGAAATGCCTGTAAATTCACGCCACAGCCTTTAACTTCAAAGGTCAGTGTTCTAAGGAAGGCAGAGTAGCTACATTAAAGACCTTGATTATGAGATTCAGAACAGTATCTTGGTGAGACACTGGCTCCCAGGTGTACACAACACACAAACCCCAGGGGCTGTGATGCTCATGACCCCTCATGGACCACTCCTCCCTGTGCATCACCAAAAATACACTCTAGAGAAGTGCAAATCAAACTGAACTTCTGGCTCCAGGAGGTGACCTCTGAAAGGCATTAGGCTGCTCCTCAGGAAGCATGGAGTAACCAATTCCTGGCAATGTAACAGAGACTGAGACACATCCCCTCCTTGTAAAACAAATGAAAACCAAGGAGATTTTTAAATGCCAGTTTTCCCCAGCAGATGGCAGGGGTAGAAATACAAACCACTCATCTTGGAACAGTGTCAAATCTGCACACACAGTAATGTAGGAGAGCGAGCCAAGGCTTTGTGATCTTACCTTGCTGTGTGGGTCAGCAAACATGCGAGTAAATATTTCACACAGCCTTTTTAACTCGACTCGGCTAAAATACAGAAATAAAACACAACGTTAATGCTAAAGTTTTAGTTGCAGAAAAAAAAACAACACAGCTAATAAATATTTACTGCTGAAAGATCTAATCTTCTTTATTTAAATGTTACTTCAGTCACACTTCTGAAAACTTTGTATATCTAGGCAAAGCCTTTACTGGCACTTCAGTTTAACTGCTGGGATCACCAGTTTTACATTAAGAATCTAATAAACTTTTTTTTTTTTAAATCTTTAACCAGACAATTGTATTTTCTGCTGCTTTTATTTTCTTCTATATTCTGGACTCCAGAAGACAACTTCAATATGCATGTTTGCAAGGCCCTTAGTTTCTGTCTGGGTCAAGGTCGCTGAATCACTGAATCATTTCAGCATTTTTTTCACCTTAAGAATAGGTTTTTCAAGTCTCCTTTGTGTCAAGGATTTCAAATTTTCAAGCAAAATCAGAACTTTCTGGTTATATACTAATTAAATCTTTTGGTTTAAATTCCCAGTTGCTTCAGAAGTATCAGTTGAGAATCAGAGATTATTAACAGATCAGAACTGACTCCAAAGTCTGACAGCAAGCAGGCATATTGAGCAGCCAAACACATAGAAATGGAAGAGATGTTAACAAACGGCAACCTATTAAATCAGAAGATAATTACATCAAGGAATAATCTAAGTTCCTATTAGTAAGAGTTTATTAGGTGCTCAGTAGTGCTCTTTTTATGGCAGGGGGAAAAAAGAATGATGCATGAGATACTGAGTTGGAGTCAAAAGCAGAACTCTTTGGTGCCAAAGCTCTTATCTGCAATGCATTGAAAAGTCTTAGCTTTCCTGCAAGGCAAACTGGCAAAAAATACAGAAGCTCTTCTTGTTTATGGTGCAAACAAAAACAGAACAAGGCAGTTAAGTTACATTTCCTGCATACGATGGATGCAAATAAACATTTTTCACAATTACTATAAAACCAGAGCAACTAGAGAAATGAACACTGCCTGCTCAGAGAAGAGTTATTAAAGATTTTGACTATAGGGAATGTATTTCCAGACCAACATTAATTCTACAAACCATCAACTTCTCTCTTTCTAAAAGTAACCTTCAAACAAGCCAGAATAAGGCAGTAGTCTACAGATATTTTATGTTAGATTGTTTCTGGGTAACACAGGAATTTTTTTTCTTTTTTCAACAAATCTATGCATGAATGGCTGATTAAATTTTAAAAGGGCAGAAAACCAATGGGTTGAATAGCCTGGTAGGGAGGGAAAAGTCTTTGTAACAACATTGCAGTACGCTGTCAGCTTAATTCAGGGTGAGGCTGCACAGGCTCAAAATGACTACAACACTCTCCTGACATCATGCAGATTGCAGCTCTCTGAATGAATCCCTATTTATTACTCTAATGAATTTTCTTTCTGGACAAAGGTTATAAAGTCAGCACATACATGTGCATCTGTTTCTAAAAGCTCACAGACCCAAAGTAACAATGCAAGTACTAAACTGCAACAGGCAGTGGAAGAACATTTCCTTAAGGGACTCTTTTGCCTTGTTTTATTCAGAAGATGTTATGGGGAACCCTTAAAAAAGTAGGCCACATGAAGCTGTAAGAAACAAAAGAGGATGGGTAAGTGCCATTCCACTTTGCATGCACGTCTCTGGATATGCAAAACCCAGCTAGCACAGGATTAGCCATCCTTCAGTTCAGAATACTAAAGAAAACCCAACCACATCACTGCCTCTTATTAACGTGTTACACCACAACAGAAGGTATCAGGTTTAATTAGGAGACAGACTTGCCCCTTGGACTAATGACCTTGATGATGTTCTCAAGATGCCGTGGGAACAAGCAGGATGATAAAATCTAATCATTAGAACAGGCACCAGATCAACTCTGAACCAAGGAGGAAGCAGATCAAAAGGAAATCAAAATGAAATACCGAGAACTAAAACCAGTATCAAATAAAAAAAAGAACTGCGCAGAGGTGTAGTTTCTGGGACAGATTTAAAAATTATTCAGGATCAAAGCTAATATAACTTGCCAGCTTGAGGGACTCGTGACAGCACAGTACAAACACTACAACCAGCAGGGTTGAAATCAAGAGTTTAATTCCACCAGTATTTCTGCTAAGATCTACTGACCTGGATAAACAGCCCATCACCAAAACTTCTCAGCACCTTCTCCCTCGCAACTATCCCCAGCAGCGCTCCAAACCTTGCTTATAATACTCACACACTTTTGTGGCAAAATCAAAATCTCACCCAACTTTTTCATACAAGTAATGAGGTGCCACAGTTTTTCCAGACAGTTTGTTAAAGAGAGAGAAAAAAGATAGCATACGCGGTGTGGAAGCATCTTTTAAGAGACTCAGAAACAGACTACATCAAAAAGCATCTCTGATCTAGAGATTCTAACTGCCCATTGTAAAAACCTGTAGCACTTCCCATTTAAGGCCTGTATCACATCATGTGAAGTGTTAGAATATTTTTATGATGGCAAGTAACCAACTTTTTCAGGCCTGCTCTCAGTACACTTTCATTCAGACTGCTAACATGAACCATCAAATTGTTTTCAGCCAGTGTGAAGCCCTTTTAAAATGGAAACAATTACACAAACCTAAGTAAGGAATCTCTAAACAACCACTTATAAACTTGGCTATAATTTAAGTATATATGATTCATAACAGAAAAATAAAATTGTCACAGCTATTTGTAAATGTTACCTTCAAACGAGCCAAGAGATAAACAGCTTGTTTCAAACACTTTCTCCATAAACTAAGGGGGAAATATCTATGGCCTGAAAGCCAGTTGTCTAGTTAACATGACCTGTGGCCATAGGGAGTTTCCACATGACTACTGGATAATTCTGAGACCTACTGGACAATTCTAAAACCTCTTTTAAGGTGTGACATGCCAAAGGTGTTTGAAGGGGTGCCGTGGTTCTCAGCAAGGGAAAAAGGTCTCTCTCTCCTACCATATGCAGTTTCACACCTGGTACACATAATTCATTGCCCTAAGAAACTTCCCTTTACATTACACACTACACCACTTATAGGACACAAGTTTCTGATATAATATTTCTCAAGAGTTACAAACAGGAGCTATAATTACATCTAACACAGCCTTCATAAAGAGTCGAAGTGCAGCCAACGCCAGCACTATCTGATCTCAGCTTTGAAACACACCCCCCGAGTCATTTTAGAGTAAATGCAATGTTTGCTTCACCAACTAAATTGCTATGGGAAAAAATATTGAAGGTTCAAACAGACTAATTAATGTAAAAATGGCACCACTCCTTGAGTATGTTTACAGTAGCACCACTGTGGGAAGTATCACTGTGCTGCAACAAGCACCTGCCACTGGAGGTCTTCATGAGACGGATGAAGGCTAAGAGAAGACAGCATGCTTACCTGAGCCCTTTCTACATTACTGCCACAAATTATATTGATGACACAGCAGAAACCTTTCCAAAAGTTAACTGCAATCCCACACTGTGGAGACAAAGCCTCCACAGCCTTGGAAGACACCACCCGTCACCAGGTACACAGTACTGCCTTTTGGCTGTTGCCATCCCTAATGAATTATTGACATCAGAAAACTATGAAGTCACCTCAGTGTGCGTTGGCTTTTCAGTAAATTCTGAAGACCTATGAGCCCTTCTTTCCTCTCAGACCAGTTGGAGCTGGCGCAGTGGTTCAGCACCTCAGCCACATCTTCAGTCTGCCTCAGGTAGTGTGGAATGCCCCCGTTCCTGGAGCCGTAGGAGCGCTCCGAGCAAGCGCTGGATGCGTCGCTGTTGGCATCGTCATCGGAGTACATCCCATAGGGCTCGTATCTTCTTCTCACTGACTTTTTCTGGAAAAGGGCAAACCCAGACTTACCAAGTTATGTACAGTTACATCGATGCCAAAAGAAAAACATTCTATTTGCAACCACTAAAAGGAAGATTAGTGCTACTGTTATAGTGATTGAAGTGTTTTAAAGACGTCACCGTGCATTGCCTGCTTACCCCTCACAGCAGAGCAAGACAGACCCTACTGATTTCAATGAGACTGAGTGACTCAGGGGAAGAGGGCCTGCCTTCCCCAGCCTGAAAATGATTTATTTATGCCCAGTAGAATTAAGGTACAGGTAATGAAATTAAATACAATAAATGTTCTATTGGCAATAATGGTCAGTTGCATTGTTACAGATACCATGATGATACAATTTCTACTTTAAAAAAAAAATAAAGATAATGAAAAAATAGCTGACAGAATCTGTGCTGGCATGCCCAGTCACTTTGGTATTGACACTGAAGTGACTCTAGAAATGCACTGGATACAGGAGATGGCAATTTCTCTGTTAGTTTGGGCTAGGATTCTTTCCAGAGGCTGCTAAGGGAGTTGAATACTCAAATCCCACTCATTTCCATAGCATGGCAGTAGAGGATCTAATTCCCTTCAGTACATCTTTGACAGCCTTGGTCTTTACAGAAAGAATAGTAGCATAATTATGGCAGCAAAAAAACCCCCCTCTTAAATAAACCTTAAAAGAACAGGGTTGACAAGATGTGTCAAAAAAAGATCATCTATATTCTGAAGTGTTTGCTACAGAATCCCTTCCAATGTCCAGTCCTACAGGTCTTGGACTTGTGAAGCCAGCAGAGTTTTGCTTCCACTAGGACTGGAGGATTGAAGCATAGAAATTAACTCACGTGCAGTATCATGGGTGTTAGCAACAGGGTGGGGAGAGTTGGAAAGTAGAAATAAAAAGTCAAGAAAGCACTAGTACCTTGCTCCTGGAGTCTCCTAACAGCTGTAGGCAGGAAAATATTGAAGGGTGGGAAAAAGCATAGAGAATTATGTCAGAAGCTTATGTAGGGTTTGTTTTTGCAACAAAAACGTATAGCAAATGTGTCTTAGCAAATTAAAAAAAAATACAGTTTTTGCAAAATAAAAGTGGGTATAATAATGCCTGACTTTATCTCCTAACTGTTGCACTACTCATACTGGCTACAATTTCCCTTAGGGAGCTTGGAAGTGAGAATATCTGTTAAAAACTTTTTTAGGAACAGATCTATATTCAGCACCTCTTCGCTTACTGTTCAGAAACCTGCAATGAAAGATACCAGAGATTTTGGTAGTGATTTCTCTTTCCCCACATATTACTAGCAGCGTTTCATTTTAGAGTCTTGCAAAGAAATTCTGATGTGAGGAAGCCACTATCTACAGTACAGCACATTTAATCAACTTCACTTGCCAAGTTCTCTTTCAACCCACACTTCTTACACCACACTGTTTTGAAGATTAGCTTCTTTTAAGACCCCCTGGTTGGCACCACTGGCTTAAAGACCTTACTTAACAGCAAAGTTTCCATCACCCTTTGAGCTGTCCTGACAGACCCAAGCACTGATTCCCAGTATAGACATTGTGGGTTTAGGCCATGTCCAGCTCAAACAGAAGCAGTGGATCCAACTGGAACTGTACAGAAGGAGCAGAGGTCACAGAATGACCCACCATGTCTTGTTCCAATTGAGGATTTGGCTGAAGCCATCTTTGGAGAACTTCTTTTCATTTCTTACTACATGGAAAAGACAACTCTCTGAAAACAAGGTTACTGGGTAAAAGCTGGCATCACAACACTCTCAAAAGGAGCCTGCAAAGGCTATGTAAATTGCCTGTTGTCAGAAGACAATGAAGGGAAAACTGGGGTGGTGGGAAAAAAGAGATCAACAAGATTGTGTTGCATCTCCTGACGCCGTACAAATTCAGACTGATCAACCAAGCCTGCAGCACCAGCTAGTTTCCAGCTAGATTTAAGTATTTCCCTTTTAAGTGCTCAACCCTTCAAAATTTTAACATTTCAGTTTAATGTTATTTAACTTCAAAGCTGGAATATTTAAAAGAGCACTCTGTAAATCTAGTTGAAGATTGAGTCACACCCAAAGAAATCTCAGGGCTCAGCAGTCAATTGAAACACTGTGACACTCTCCTCCCTTAAGAAACCTGTATTCAGCAGCTGTTCACATGCAGGGATAAAACCTGATTTCGTTCACACAGGTAAACCACTGTCTGTAATTATGTCCTGAACTGCTCTGATAGCAAATTTGAGGTGCTGTGAGCAGAAACTGGCTCACAAGCTATTACACTTGGTAATGAAAATGCTCACTAGTGATTCAGCCCACCAAATGCAACAGTGCCATCCATTATATACTACTCTACCTTTCTTTGTTCACACTTTGTTTGGAAAGGTGAATTTTGTAAAAAGGGCGATTTTTCTAGAACTACTCTAATAGGTGCCATGAGCTGGGTGATAATCAGACATAAAAAGAAAAATGCTAGGCATCCTTGGGGAAAGTGAACTAGGAAATGGAGAAAAGCCATCTACCACAAATACTGGTGACATGGTTCATCCTCCTTAAAGTGCATCTGAGACTGATTCTGACTGATCTGTCTCAAGATACATCAGGAAAACCTTCCCTCGTTCAGGTCTAGCGCTGGAGAAGACCCATGGGTACCCAGCTAGCACTGTACAATAATTTATCCTGCCTCTACACATCGTCTCTCCTCCAAATATAAGAGGTACATACAAAGGCTTAGCATGTGCCCTCTGAAAAGCAGAAAACACTTTCTGGGTTTTAACCAAGAGATACCATTACACAATAAGATTATACAAGACAGCAACATTTCTTAAAATTACAGAAAATTTACTAGGAATAGCAGTGAATGAAAGTATAAGCAGCAAACTGGACAAATACAATTCAACGTACACTGTAACTACATAAGATGGTACAGATTCCATGCAAGCCAAGTTATGAGCTCTCTGAGTATCTACCCAGGTGCAAATAACACAGGGCAGAAACTTGTTCTTGCTGAAATCTGATCAGGAATTGGCACTAACAGAGAACACCGTCTTTCTGACAAGATCTTCATGCAGGTAATAGAACTGATGGAAATCTCCAACTCCACGAGTGCCAAGCACTGTCACAGTGCTGGGCACATCCTCTGACAGCCAAGTGAAAGGCAAACAGCTGATTCAACCCATCTTGCAGTTGTAGCACCAAGCCACAGCACTCTGTCTGACAACAAAGAACTGACATGGAATAAGGAAAAACATACTGCTGCCAGTATACCCAAAGTCCAAACAGCAAAAGGTAACTCTACAGCATCAGACACACTGGCACGATCAGAATAAAGCTATTTAGAAAGAGAAGAACATACATACAGGTAACTTTAAGCCACTTTCCGGTGTTGGAAGCATTTTGTATTTTCCCTCTTACCAGTGCATCGGCCACAGCAGCCTCCAGATCTGTGCTGGTGCTCAGGACTCGCATGGCATTCACAGAAGCAGGCATCCTGCCTGGCTGTCCGAGTCCAAACCGGTCTGCACAAAAGACAACAGAGAAAGGGATTGTTAAATGAATTCACATTCATTTGGAATCCTAATCAGGTGCCCCAGTAGTTCTCCCCATGGACTCTGGGAACTCACACTGCTTTTCCATTAAATGCCCTTTTACCCAGAGCTCCAGAGAGTCTGCCATTGGGGCAAGAAATAAACTATTGTTTGTTAGGCGTTGGAGTCAATTTTGGATCCTCAGGGCAAATTTCATTTATTTATTTTAACTAGGAAGCAGGGTATCTATTTTCTATTTCTTTTTACTCAGTTGTCTCAAAGTTTTATTTTAATGTCAGAGGCAGACATGCCCATCCCAATCTGGCACTCTCAGAAATCAAGAGAGGTTCTCATTAACTTCAGAGAGACAGGACCATGCCCAGCATCAGAACATGTAAATACCTGAGCACTCATCTATCCTGCAGCCTTTTCTCTCAGGCAAGGATGTGAGACTACCAGCACCAGATTAGTCTATTTTATGTCTCAAGGCTTGATTAACCATTAGAATATACCCCTACACCTTCACAGTATAAAAATTAAGTTAATAACTCACTTGTGAAGTGACTCCAATTTCTGGTTCACTTGAGAAGTTTAAATTCCAGAGCTCTATATCAAAACTGGTTTTGAGCAGACAATATCATGTTTATTTCCTTTGAATTTGATGGCAAAGCTCTCAATGGCATCCAAAGCAATGGTACGGAGTCTAAAATGCCATTTACAGTCCTAACATTAATTAGTTTACTTTATCATTTGCCCAGTCTACCAAACAAGTTACTAAAGTTAGTTTAGTTTCCTTAGCAAAGCCAAATTCAGAAAGGTCCACTAGCAGAGCTATGACAGAATCAGTAACTTAAGTATCACAGGCCAGGTTCTGGCAGCCGAGTCCTTCTAGAGGGGGGCAGATCAGATAGCAGATACTGGGATGCTGGCTCTGGTCCATAAGCAGAATGACTGGTTATGACATTCCAAGTGTTTTTTTTCAGTGTGGGCTTGTGTTTGCTCACGGAAGACTTAAAATATCCCTCCTGGAACAGATATTACACCTCTGTCCCTGTACCACACATGCGAACAGGAGTTTTGCCAGCAAATTCAGTGGTGCACAGATCAAGCTGCACGAACACATTTAAGAGACCTTCAGCTGATCCACATCAAGCAGCAGGAGAGAGGGGTCAAGTCACACAGGTCTTTTAATAGTTCATCTGTGTTTTATTTAACAGTGGAAAAATACTGCTTATCAAATTACTGAACCAGATCGTGGATTTGCTCTAAACTGAGGCCAAACATGGTATTCAGTAGCTTAATGCGCTTTTGAGGAAAATACTGCGAATCACAAAATTTCACTGTTTTTTTCTTTATGAACCTACTGCACTATCTTTCAGGGATTAGCTCACAATGACATGCAAAATTTAAATCAGAGATTGAAGTTGGCCAGTTCTACTGTCCTAATTACAAAGCTTTATTAAAGATTAAGCTACTGTGGGGAAATATGGAAGATTTTAAAAATCCAAAGTATTTTGAAAAGAGAAAAACCCCTGCAGACTAATATTTATTTCAAACAGAAGTGATATCTATCAAAATTTACTGTTTCTTAGAATTACATACCCAGACAAGACATTTCTGATTTACAACAAAAGCACATTTTCTACAAAACACATTACAAGGGAAAAAAAAAATAAACAAACTTCTTAGAACTACTGCCAAAAAGTAATCAAATCATGACATTTCACGAAGAAATAAAAGTTGTATGTGTTATTACTATCCCCTTTTTTAATGCACTTGGGTTGAAACATCACTTCAAATATGAAGATGGAATAGTGCTTTGTTTCTAAAATGGAAAAATCTGTGCACTCTTAACAGAAGCACAGAGATAATAATGCATTAGGTGTGACTGAAAGTGACTATTACAGAGATATATACACGATAAAGCTGTACAGAAGACAAGGATTTTCCTAAGTGTAAATGAGATCTGGTATAGTACAAGGGCTGTAAAAGTTGAGCTAAATTGTGGACTTGGTTTTATATTTAAAACCAACTCAATTATGTTCATCAAGTGTTACTGAAATCAGATTTTGGCTTTAACCTTTGAAACTACACAGCATGAAAAATGCCACTGTCATTTGTTTTCAAATAAATTTAGTAGTACATTAGAAAAGGGAAGATAGTTGTTTCGGGGTTTTTTTTTAAATGAAGAACAAAATGACAAAGTAATTCACTTGTAGATCAGTTTAAATACCCAGCATAAAGAAAAAAAATTAAGCTTTTTTAACACGTTAAGTACAGTGTGGCATGCTGGCTTCTATATCCATAGCTATCAGGAATCTTCTGAACTACTTTGTTCAGTGATTGTTAAATTTGCAATACCCAAGTTACTCTGGCCTTCTCCCCAAGACACTGTTGCCATATTTGAGTGCAGAAATAAGACCACAGGAGAGACCTCAGCATATCTCTGCTGTGGGGCTGGGAACACACCTGGCTCCAGGAATAACCACGACACCCAAGCCTGGTGTTACTGGGCAAGAAATCTGCAGATTATGCTCTGGCCACGTTCCCTCATCTCCCTGGCTAGATTAATTCACTATACTTGTTACAAATTTGGTGAAAATTTGCAACTACCAGTATTAATCGTATTTTGCCATTTCTCAGAAGATTTTGGCCTTCTGTAGTACACAGGTAAACACAGAATATTTGATTATGCTTTGTAACAAACCACAGGAGCCAAACATGAAGTGGCTATCACAGGAAGCCAAAAGCAAACAAAGCTTACATCTGTATTACTGAGCTATTTTAAATATTTTTAATTATTTTGATTAAATTCAAATTGTTATCTGAAAATGCCAGTCAAATCAGCTTGCATCATTTCTACTAAGTAACATGATATGGGAAATGTTTTGAGAGTTTTATTTAAGTGATAGCCATTTAACCAGACTCATGAACAACCATTTTTCACTCCCTATTTGAAGGGTGTTAATTAAATAACTTTCAGTACAACAAATTCCTGATATGATTTTAGCCTCTAAGGAAACACTGAAGCCCTCATCTTCTACATTATCTTTGTTCCCACAATTAAGTCTCTATTGTCCCAAAGCTAAGAGCCCTCAATCAATTCTTTTTAAGATTCCCAGTAAAATATCCTTTTTTCAAAAGGAATTATGTGTTCTCTGTAACTGCAAATCCAGTACAGGGGTGGGACAGAAGCAACTGGAATCCGCAGATTTTTCTCATTACCTGTAACCGTCACCTTATGCAAAGCTCAGTGAAATTAAGAGATTTTTTTTCTTTCAGAAACTTCCCTGTACTTTGGACAAGGCCTTCAGAATTACATGAAGGATGGATCAGCATGTGTTATGCTCCAAAGTTCATTTTGAAAGCTCATCAGGTGCTTAATTTTTGCTGCTCTTGTGTATTTTGGAGAGGATCCCACAAGGAACTTTCATTAACAGAGATAGGAGTCCACAATATTTAGTAATAAATGGGATGAAACCCATTGGGATCCCATCCTAGTCTCTGTGCTACACTGCTACAGAGTAAACAGAATTTGCAAGTGCTCTGCATCAGTCAGGATTTAGCCCATGCTGCACAACTGATCCAATTTACAGGAGAATTGAGAAAGCCCTGGATCACCCTTTGTTTAAACACTGTTCATGATGTTCTTAAAATACACAAAATTAAAAACATCCAAAAAATGAAACTCAAAACAAAAAGCCACGTTGAACAAAACCAGAACAGAAAGCCCCGCAGTGGTGAGAAGCACATGCCAAGTGCTGGCTGATGCACACGATGGCAAATGTTAAGATGGTGTAAAACAAGACTACGTATAAGAAGCGGATTCATGCAGTTAGCGCTTGTTCACCTGACTGCCCAACAGAATCAGCAGTGGAGAGAGCACTAGTGGACCTGGAATGACGTCGAGAAGCTGCAAGTAGAAGGAATGGCAACACCCACAGGATTAACACACATTGAACCCGAGACAGAAAATGCCACAATCCAAAGGGGATGCGTGTGACCGCTACCGGCAGAGGTGTTTCATAGTGACAGGGAATGGCGCTTATGTGGATGCGTAACAGGTACAGTGCAAGCCCCACAGCGACGCCTCCGCCTGTAGCTTTCCCCCTTCCCCTCGTGACCATTAACACGATGCATGACAAAACTCATTTGGAACAATCCCAAACTAGGTGCAGCTCAGCAAAAACACCCTGATGCACATCAGTCATGTTCCAGACCTGCAGGTCTGGCAGGCGGCCGTCACGAGAACGTGGAGCACATAACTACAGAGAAGGGTTTAGATGTGTCTGATCTAAACCCCAAAGTGAAGCCATGAGGAATGGTTACGAATTGTGCTTGCAGGTATTTTTCCACAACATTCTAGCCTATGCATAATAAAACCAACGTTAACAAAGAGAATGCGTAACCACATAAGTAGAAAGAGTCATACAGGGAGGTCACCAACCACCGTAGAGGTCCTCGGGTTGGTTTCTTTTCCAAGAAAACATATGTACACACATATTCAGGTGTTGCTACTTCCAAAGGTCTCTTGCTTTTAACAAATTTTGCATACATGTTTCTTGAACCTCAGTATGTACATGCACAGCTAACGAGAATATGCACATCACACACCCATCTAGAATGACACATGTATACAAGTTGTTAAAAGCAATGGAGCACACACAGTAGCAGAGGAGCCTAAGCCAAATATAGCTCCCACTTCAATTCCCAGTTGTTAGCAGCACATCAATCACAAAATGCCTTTGGAGAGGTTTTCAGCTCTTGGATTCAGCATACAAGTGAGTTCTTTATGAAAGCAAATGAAAAATAGGCCCAGTCATTCCCAAATTACAGAAATTTTGTCTTTCTAAAGAAGTTTTCCCTAGGTCTAGCAATGACATGCTCACCAGCTCAAAGCAACTGACCCAAGAAACCGATTGTTCATTTAAGCAATTCATCACCACAGACTCACTGAAGGCCTTGCTGCTTTAACATCATAACTAGTACTGTCAAGAAACTGAAAAAATAAAGCAGAATCACCTTACAATACAAATAGGCTTTGTCAATTATGCACATAAGTGTGCAGCAGAAAAATTCTAAGTCTTCTGTTAGAGCCAAAGCATTCATAAACACAAATACTAATATAATGAAATAGGAATCAGCAATGTGAGAAAAATAAAATTTTGTGGTTTTTTGACTTTGAGAGCTTCACTAAAAGCTATATGCAATGTGGCCTTTGGCCATTGAGAACACATGCATTTATTCAAGAGAACAATTCCAGTGACATCATGAGTAAATTCATGAAAGATTTACATGATCAGTGCAGGATTATGGACTGAACCTCACGATTAAGGTTTGTAGGCTGCTTCCCCCCAAGCCATCTGCTATGCCCCTGTGGACACCACTGTAAGATCAAGGCCCAGGGAGAAAAAAGAATAACAAAAAAATTTTAAAACCCCACATCTCTGCAAGGAGGCTGAGTATAGATTCACTCTTGACTGTTTTTACTAACTTAGGAAGCAGGACTCATGATACACAGACATGCATACCTGCACTGCGGCCCCAAAACAAGCTGCAAAACAATAGGATACCAGTGCTGACACTGACCATAACACCATTAAATCCAAGAATCTTGTCATTTACATTTAGTTACTCTGAGCATAATTCACAAATATACAAGTTAATCTTTATAAGCAAAACCAGACCATGCACAGCAGGATTATATTACCTTTGCATTATTGCAAGATAAACTGGGTTCTAAAAATACTGTAAGAGAACCACATTGTTTTGGCTTAAACTAACATACATAAATTTCTTTGAGATTAATTACACATCACATAATTAACAAGTTCATGAACATATGTGATCTTAAAGCATTTCAATGAAAACACAAGAAAAAGTTAATTTGGTTACTGTTGTTACACTGATATTTCCTCTCCATGTAACCTTTATGACCTAATAATAATGTATTTCTAGAAATGTATTACTCTTCAGGTAATTAAAAATCATGACCTAAAATGAGATTACTCTTTCCTCACAGTTTCCTCACAATGAAAGTGTAACACACATCTGTAACTGAGATTTTATAGTAAGAGTCAGACTCAGCTCTGGTGGAAGTACACAAAGTTCCATGGTTCTGATACACTGCATTTGCTTTTCAGAACAAGGGCTCAAGACAGTACTTCAACTACTGTATTTTCAATAAAATAAACAAAGCACAGCACAGTGACACAGAACACTGACGAGTTAACACTGAAATCCAGCCTACTTATACATTTTGGCTGGAGGAAAAAGGCTTCATCCAAAATTGAAGCTAGGCAGGTTAATTATAAAAATAAGCTACAGTTGTGGATCTACTGTCCTTTTCCTAGATCTGGCATTAAATCAGCTTCATTTAATCAATAAAAAGTTCATCTATTTATCTTAAAGAGCTGTGAACCAAGTTATGAATCAAAGTTGAACTCCTTCCATTTTTCACCACAAGCTGAGACATTAATGTAAACAGATAATTTTATAACTCAATATAATGAAGTCATTGAACCCAAAAGCTTCTCCAATATTAAAACCTGTGTTATGTTCCATTTACACACTATATCATATAACTGTATTTTGTCACTATGTGCAAAACAGATACTGTAACACCATTCTTCATTAAATTATTACATAAACGAAGAGGGCCTGGAGATCAAGTGTATTTCATGTCTGAAATGGCAAGTTTTGATACAAGAAGTAATGTATTTGGTTGAATATATGACATGGTATTCGATCAGAAACATTAACTATATTGCTGTATTCAGCATTGTGCAGAAAAACTGCATATGATAAGTGTAATGAGATTTTCTATTTGTACTGTACACTTTTAACTGCAGTTCAATGATGCTCCTTTAAGTCTTTCCCTGGTTTTACACTGCCTGATAAAGTTTCCTACAAAACACAAGCACCTTAATTGATGATTGACTGTCCTGTAAAACCTCTACAAAAAGAGAGCTGCTATCTCCACTGAAGGATTCAGGATAGAAATTATACACTGTAACTGTATCTAGCTGTAAGAAAATCGAATCATGAATAATTGAGTCACTCAACAACAGGCTACGATGCTACAGAACTACTTCACTGTGACCTAGAAAATCCAGGCTTGCCCTCCCATAGATTTCCCTCAGTGTTACTAAGCGAAGCACAGCAGCCCAATACAAGCTGATTCAATGAAACTAAAAATTGCAGAAGTTCAAACTAAGCTATTTCCCTGCTAACAGTGAAACGCTGAGAACCAGAATTGAAGCATGCAGAAGAAAACAGAAGGGGAAAAAAAAGGGGTTGGAAACGGGGAGTGTCAGGAATCCAGAGGACAGAAAAGAGCTCATTCCACCTAGCAGTGTCTTGAAAGGGCAATCACAACAAGGGAAAAAGGAAAAAAAATATTGACCCTTAAAGCTCCAATGCCTACATGTACTCACCAAGTGGAGGGAAGCCCCGAGCAGGGCTTGTATCTCGACTGCTCTCACGGCTGGTATCACGACTGCACCCCTGACTCATGCTGGGTCGGGGGATACGACTGCTCCGTGCTAGCATGCAGCATGGAGAGTTTCAGAGAAGGTGAACAAGTTTAATGAGGACAGAAAGCTCAAAGTCAAGTCACAGTTCTGTTAGTTATGGTAATTAGCACATTAGTAATTACAATTTGCAGCAGCCTGCTCAGACTCTTTACAAACCAACTACCTTACATGCTGAGCTGTGTTTGTGATGTGAAATTTCAGCAGCATTAATGTCTGGCTGACAGTCTGCTTTTTTCTTAAGCAATCCAAGTTTTGTTATTCAAGTAGAGCAGGAATCTTCAATCATTTAGGGAAGCTCTACTGTTGCAAAACAGATGAGGCTGAAAGAAACCCTTCTGAAATATTTCCTCCTTAATGCTAAAATAAACACTCTTCTAGAACAAAATAGCAGACAAAAATTTCTTTAAGTAATCACAATACTGATATGATATTTTTACATAGATTTGCCTTTCACAAGGAGAGTTTTTTGAACAAATGTCCTAAGGAAAAAAAAGGTGTACTGCACAGACTTGCAGAGATACCTTTCTCCAATGAAAGACACTGGGAAAAAACATTTAGAACCTGAATACCTGAAAGACAGGTTAAAAAGTGATTTGAATTTGAAGAGAGCAGTAGCTTCAGATATTTAACAGAAGCTAACTTCTGCTCCTCAGACATTTCTAGAAGCTTATCTTTATAGTTTTATATGCACACAGTTTGAGACATATGCACACTTCAGGGGAGCTTTAAACTTTTTTCTTTACTTGGACAAAACCCTACAAGCTTGCAGATGTTTGAGACCCTACATGTTTTAAACCCTACAAGCTTGCAGATGTTTGAGACTCTGCATGTTTTAAACTCTGCAGAAAGTTATTTAGTAAGCTTTATGCCTGATAAAGGATACAGTATTTTCTTGGGGCAAAAACCAGCAGTTGATTGTCAGGAGAATTTAATGACAAGAGGGATTTCCCTAGCTGTTTTGAAAAGGCAGTAGCATATTTCAAGTGTTCAGGAATCGCCATTGAGGAATTTTCTCAGGCACAAAGTAAAACCTAATCTACCAATTTTGATGACCACACAGCAGAGGTGCATATGCATAACATGAATGTGCTAATACTCCGTATCCTCGTTTTTATAAAAATAATGTCATTTGCATGCTTCAGAATATATATATATATTCTTATAAATCTCTATTGGTTTGTATACAGAACTTAAATGCCTAGACTCAAGCTGAAGTTCCTCTGCAGTGATTCAGTGCTCTCACATACACTGGATATATTAGCATCCTTCAAGCAAAACAGTACAGAACAAAATAGAAACCTTCATATTTAGGCTTTAAAATTCAAATAGAAACTTCTGCCAGATTCTTGGTTTCTCAAATCCCGCCCAGTTTTGCAAAACCCAGTTTATATCTCTCTGATGACTTAATGGTTCTGATGGTCGACCTCTGATGTCAGACAATGCAAGATGAACTATCCACCAAGCGGATTAGATCACCGTAATGTCTAATGGTACTGAGTTAGATGGTCTTACAATAAATAAAACAGACTAAATTATAACAATTGGATGAAATTAGGGTCCATGAGCACAGTAATCCCATCTCAGATGTACAAGGGAAAAAGCTGACAGGTGAACCACAGGCAAAAGTAACACTCAAGTTCTTCACACAAATACTTGGTTTGAAATTGCAGATTCTCTAGAAGCAAACTTCTCATTCTTGGGTCTCATGCTTAGATGTAAATAACGGCAGCCTTTCACATCAGGTTTGCACAAGCAGTAATTTCTCTTAAACAGAGAAGATCTGCCCATCTTTTCTATAATACAACCCTACTAAAAACAGTAAAGGCTCTTTAGAGAGGGAGAGATGTGAATGATTAAAAAAATTAGTGGATGCACACAATAGACTCTCCTTCCATACCAGCTAACAGCAGCAGCATGAAGTATGAAGAAAATGCACTTTAACTGCATTGTCCTACATTAGTAGGACAGCGCTACAGATGAAGCATAATACTGACTGCACAAACAGAACATTCAAAGCCAAACACTGGGTATTTCAGGATTAATGGTCAAATAAAAGGGTTGCATGTTACTGGATACAAAAGAAAAGCAAGAAAAATAAATGGATTGAAAAGAACTGAAGGATGAGTCTGCTGTGGACTCCCAGGCACCTGCCTCACATTTTCACCATCATGTTGTGTAGAGAGGATTCTGTATCAGCTACTCAGACTATTTCCTTTAGACACTGCCAGCAGTAAAGGCCAGCAGTGTTGTCATTTAGCTAAGTCTCTCATACTGTGACAGCCTGTCTCTGCAGTGCAGGGAACAAAAGCAAAGAAGACAGACCAAGTCTCAATTTGAGAATTTTCAGCCCCCAAAAGCTTGGCAGAAATAAAGTGAATGAGTAGCAAAATCGATTGAGAGAAGCAGGCAGCATGAAAGCCGACAGTGTGTCCACAGCCAGTTCTGCTGTGAGAAAGCCTGGGACAGGACAAGGATGGGTTGTTTTCAATAATATTCCAACTTTCTAATGTGTACTGTACATCTAAGTTTTATCAATTTCATCTGGAAAGTCAGAGCACTTAGACATGGCTCACGCCATTATTAAAACACGCTATTAGGCAAGTCTTATGCCTGTGGAACCCAAAAGATGCAAACAGCACCAGCAGCACATGAAAGTGCCCCTGTTTACCAATCTACCACTTGGAAGAAGCTGGTATTTCATTAGGGTGTGAATTTTAATGATTCTTAAGTAGAGACTAAAAATCAGCAGACGCTTTCTTACACCAATACCAGCATTTTAAAGAGTCTGAAATTCTGCCAAACAGCCAAAGGAAAGCTCTGCAGTGGGGAACACCCAGTCAAGGCAAGTCAAGAACTGCCTGCAGATTTCCAATAAATGTGCACATCATAACCCGAACAAAAAGAGTGCTGCTACATGAAACTCATAGGCAGCTGTGCTTGCTCCACTTTTTGGGGAATGGCTGTCTTGAATCTCTCACTGCTTTCAGATCCAGCTGTGCCATACGATCTGCAGAGCATCCAACAGAACTAACTTCAGGCTGATAATTTTCAATCCATGGGAAATGGATATCACCTGTTTGAGAAGATGATCTCCTTCAAGGGGCCCAAAGAAACATTCAAGATTAAGTGGACTGAACTCGTCCTTCCCCAAGAGGGTATCACCACTAGTAAAACTCACTGAGCAGATAGCAGAGGTAAGCTTAAAACTGAAGTGTCACAAGCAGAGCCATATAAGTGACCACACAGGATCTCAGCACACTGAATGTGCCTCATTGTGCTGCCTCTGGGGAAACAAAACCTTCTTCAAGGTTCCCAGTACACAGAATGAATCTACTTCATGGATACCTGTAGTCATCATGGAAATCAAAGCTAGCAGACTGATGCTAACAGGCATCCAACATGCAGAGGGCTCTATTACTGCTACTGCCCCAGGAGGGCCTCGAAAACTCCAGGGAACAGTTTCTGTATTTGGAATCAAGGTGAGTGGGAGTCTAATGAAATGAACAAACAAAATGAAATATCAAGGAAATATAGAGACTGAAGCAACAAAATAAGGAAGCATAAAATACTGTTAGCTACCATGTTATAAAGTAATAAGTACAATGGAATAATGGTATACAGCTGACAGCTCAAAAGATATTTCTATCTGGGTCAGTATCACAACTTTCAAAATCCAATAAATAGACAGAATTTCTGCAACTGAACAGTAAAGTGTCAGACACTCCTGTTCCCGTAACAGCTCAACCCAGGCTGTGTCCATCAACCTGGGGGGAATAGGTGAAAGCCACACATCTGATACATGTCAGAGCTCTCTCCCACTCTCAAAGAACAAGCACTGATTGTGTTCTCAGGGAGCACATCAGAGAAATGAGATACAAATTACTCTTTCAAAAGCATTCAAGGCTCTTGTAATATACCTGAAAGCAGGCAACCCAAGAGTGAGGATTTTACACAAGGAAATTTCCCTTCAGGTGCTCAAGAATGTTTCAAATCAGACCACATAATATGACGATCAGCTTAAGCATGTGTGATGTACCATCCACCATTCTTTGCTTCCTCCTAAAAAAAAATGCTCTTCTACACAGTGATAGCAGAACAATTGCCTCTAGTATTTGGGAGGCACTTTACATTTTAAAAGCAATGACAGAAAAGCACAATGTATTTATACAGAGCAGACAAGAGAATAACACTGAATTTGGAAAAGCAGTCACAATGAATATGCAATATTTTTTATGAATCATAATGGCATAAACAGGGGCTTTAAACTCATTTCAGTATACTGGAAAGAATGAATAAAATACTTCTTTATTAACAACCTCCTCTAAATAAAAATGCAGTCCAAATGTAAAACATAAAACTATTGCTAAGGCAATAGTTATAAATTTAATTGCCAACAATCAGGCTACAATTTCAATTTTCATCTACTAATAAAGTCTTTGGAGATAAAAAATAATTTAATATCAGTATCATTTCAAATGTTCTTCTCCATTAGCTTCAAACTTATAAAATAATTTCTATTAAAAAATGAAAATGTTCAGACAGCACGCTGAATACCTTTTCACTTCAACAATACCCAGTTTTATACACATGATATTTACTCACCTGACTTCAAAAAGTCTGCTTATAGATTTGAAAATAGAAACTATTACAGAATATTTACAAAACAGTCACTGCAATGAGAGTATCAAAACCAGAACAATTAATACATAAGTCTAAAACGTGTTTAAGAACATGGCTCCAGGATATGAAGGATGAGAGAAGCAAACCATTTAAGATGCAAAATTTCTAAAATATTCCAAGAAGTGCTTTTTGCTCTTGATTCCTTGTGACTGTAAAGACTGCTCAACTCATTTTAGGACTAAACTTAAACGAGGTCTTTTTGCTGTGATGGTTATTCACAATTGTTCTTGTTTCCTGATCTAATAATATTGCTCATGTTGAATTTCGAACAGAAAACACGTCATGACATCTTTAGGCTTATTTTGAAACCATAAGGTCAACCTGGAAAATTGAAATTACTCTCCTATAAACCACAATCACATTAACTTGTCAGCTGAAGAAGTCAGAAGAATAACAGTAACATGAACAGTTTCCTAGTCAACAGGACAGCCCCTCCTCCAAGCACCCGGGCCAGCCCATCGCTGCAGTGACTGTTCTTACCTAGGCCTATTCTGTTGGGACTCGTCTCCCGGCTGCATCCCTGGCTCCGAGGAATCTTGCTGCGCTTCTCTGAGGATGATGGCACTGGCTGGACTCTGGATGTTCCACTGCTCAGGCCACCATAGGAGCTTCCTAAGAGCTTACCCGGAGAGCTAGACCGGCTACCAGCTAGAAGAGAACCAGAAATAAGGAACAAAACAATTAGAACTCCCCAAGATTTTAAACACGCTGACAGCAAAACTGGAACACAATCAGCTCTATTTAAGAATTTAATCCAAATCCCTCAGAAACCTAATGGGAGTGTTCCCTATAAGCTTTCAAGAAGACTGAGGAAAGCCTGTGGACAATGAACACTGACATCAGCAACCCTCTGCTGCCCATGAAGATCAAGCCCAAAGCAGACACTGCAGTGTATGAACACCCAAGTTGGCTTTAGGAGAGCTTGTGGAGGTGTTGGGGCAGCCTTGCTGCAGTAGCAAGGGATTCCTAGGCTGCCTCACCTCCTCACAAAGCAACACCAACCAGGCTGTGTGCAGAGCTGTGCTGCAGTGCCCTGGCTTCTGGCACAGGTCACCTGCTGCAAAGCAGCTCAGGTAGCTTTGTGCTACACTGCAGTGGTGGCATTGCTTTTCTGCAATGATTCAGTGAAGAAAAATAAAAAACCCACATCTGAACAGATCAGCACAAAAATGGGTAAACCCCATGAGCCTCACACTCATAGAAATGTTGGCTTACTTAGGTCTGTCTGGTTAAACCAAAGTTACTTATTTTTCACATGAGGAAAATTTTTAGCAAGTTTAATAGTTGGCCTGTTTTATTTTTCCTTGTCTGTTTGAATAGTCCACATCAACTTTACCTTTCTTCTAAGAAACGAGTACGTGAGTCCCTGAAAATCTGGTGTTGCCATTACTGTTTCTGACACTAAATTTATTTGCTGGAACAGCAAGGAAAAGTATATTTGAAAAGGTTGCAAGATCATACTCAGGCAAGCTTACATTTTGAAGCAATATTCATACCTATTTCTTTCTGAAATGCATCTACACATCTCACAAAAATTTCATTTCCAGATACTGTCACAACTAGTAAGAGTTGAAGGCTATTCTTCTGTCTTAAATTAAGAAGATATGCAACTCTATTAGTCTCACGAACAACACCATAGCACATGTATAAACTTACTTGCCCACTCCGATTTCTTGGCCAGAGCCATTCCAAACCAATCAAATATACTTCAATATTGTACATGGTGCTGGCTCCATTCTCCCCACCCCAAAGTGACAGGTGCCAGTCTTCCACACAGCACCACGACCTGAAAGTCATCTCTCTGGTGTCAGCAGGGATGTACTGAAGGAACTGAGGGAAGAATTCAGTTCCTGGGGTTTGAGCTGCAGCAGTGAGCCAGCTTTGATATCAGAATGCATGCTTACCATGTCTGATTAGTGGGAGAAAGCAAAATCACCTGCCATACACATTTTGATTTGTGACTTCAACAAAACATTTTTAAAGTCTTACAGTTAGAAGGCAATGAGGAAAGCTAAAAGCTTAGCAGTTAAAAAATGTGAAGGAAATAACGTGAAAAAGCAAGAAAGGGAAAAATGTTTCTTACCACCAGCAGGATTAGCTGATCTGGATCCTTGATTATGAGGGCAGACCAAGGGACAGGCAAAAAGTGGATTAAAAGACAGCAAGACAATACAGCGTTCAGCATGCGGTTTGTGCTATACACAATACAGACAGCTTTATTTACAAACATGTCACTCCTAAAGCCTCTGCAGAATGCAGTGAGTTAATGTGCAGATGCAACTAAACTTCCCAAGGTTGACCAACTTTTCAGCAAAACGTCAAGCAAGACACCAAGACCCAAGTTCTGCTCTAGCTGCACCCCAACCCAGTCTGTGAAATTACAAATGGCTATCCACCGTGTGGGCATGGAGAATTTGGTCCTGTGACTGACTCATTGTATTTGAATTTGTAAATTATTCCATGTAACATTTGGTTTAAGAATAAAGATCACATCTGGTTGGTGTAGGCTGGAAACTCAGCAAACTAGACCAAGGCAGCAGGTCCAGATATGACCATCCTAAATCTTCATAAGGCATTTTATAGAAAAATTAGGTAATCTTTGAAACCTTTAAAGAATAACTATTTTTTAAATACTTCGGACACTTGCCTCATCTGGTCTGACTATTTTTCACCAAACTCAGTTTAGGGAAAAAAGGACATTTCTGGCTTTGGATCAGTTCTAGGTTCAACACTGAAGAAATCAATTCACATTAGCATCCCAAAGCCCAAATGTATCCTTATGACCTCAATGTAAAGAGTATACTATGTCTTTCTGCAGTTCTCCCAGCCTAACACAAGACCATAAACGGCTTTTTCATCCCTCTAGCATGACAGAGCAAAGCAATGAAAGACTGAACAGAGAAGGGCTTTCAAATAGGGGTACAAAGCAAGACAAGTCCTCAGAACACACAGGTCCTTCCACAAACCCAATCTCCTATTCACAAGGCTGAAGGTCTTCATAACAGGGAGTTTCTCCCTCCCCCCAGCTCCTTTTTAAAATCTGACTAACAAAATTCTCCTCAGATACACACGACAAATATGCAGCAGCACCATATGTGTGGCTCCTAGGAGAAAACCATGCCTTGCCAGGAAGCCAGAGAGCACAGATGTGTCATGTGAATCAAAGCAGAACCCTTTTTCCCATATCTACACAAAATAGGTAATGTCCTATTTTCAACTGATGCCAAACCCCATTAATTTTAGACAGCTCACGTGTTCACACATACAGAAATAGAGTCACATAAGCAGGAGAGGCTTGGCAGGGCAAGCAGTCAGCTACAGGCACAGGGGGTGTCTCAGCAAGACACAGTGCCAGTTATTTAGAGCTACACATCACAGTGACATGAAATTCTGCTGCACAACTGGTAAAAAAAGGCCACAACTGAGCACTTGGATTTGGGGACCTGTTTGTCAGCAGGAGCACACACTGGCTAGGTGAGCATCCGTTTTATTACATGTCCAAAGTGAGCCCAATTCTCTGATGGTTCAATTCAAGAGAAACACATTAAAACCTCTTTGTTCTGCTCTCAGGAATAAAGCAAAGCAATCCTTACGCTGGGACTGGGAAACTACTTTAGCCCGGCTGCGGCCTCGAGTATCAGCAGGCGTTGAGGTGACACTTGTGGCACTGCCAGAGCTCTGTCTCCTGGTGCGAATCCGACCTGAGGAATGCAAAGACAATCAGACTGTTAACAAGTTTCTTACAAAGGCAGCAGCAGCGTCTAACACACTATACATACAATTACCCGGGGTACAAAAGAAATTGATGGGGAGAGGTAACACCTTTTATTAGGCTGGCTGAGATATAGAGGAGGGAGTGGAAACAGCCACAGTCCATAGTCCAGGAATTTCTTTGCTTTCTGTAAAGCTATAGGCCAGTTTAATTTAAAAATATTACCTCTACAGCCTTTGCTCCTGTTCTATAGTAGCTTTCTTACAAAAGATCAACAACAAAAAATTTCCATGTAGCTTGCTGTATCAAATTATTACTTTCTGACAAGGTGATCACCCTTTCAGAGACAGGTGTGACAGATGCCCTCCCAAATTCCATCGCTGGGATTTCCAACAAGCTGTCTGGTGCTTTATATCCTGCTCCACCTGCACAGGCTGGCATGCACTCCTGTGACAGTCTGTCAATGCAGTCTGACCACACTTTTATTTCAGGCTCATTGGATTTTCCCTGCTGTTTACACGTCCCTCATATTTATCCAGAGATCAGTGCAACTTTACTTGCAATAGAGAGCCCTATTTAACATAATCAGTGTTGAGGAAAACAGATTCTGTGTGCCTTCTCTCTATTTAAGCAGAAAATGGATATAAAGTCTCAAAGTGTTCTCACTTTTTGTTCTGTCCTTTCCTCAAGGAAAAGTCACAGAAATTTGAGCTAGGAAAGCTTACGGGGTCATCGGTTCATCCCCTTCCTGGGGCAGGGTTGTTTCCTACAGAATGTTCTTTCCAGTGCTAAGCTTCAATTATCTGTCTCCAGTTAATGGGAAAGAAATGGTAATTAAGAGTAACACGAAGAAAGGCTCCATCAATACTTTTCAACGCGTCAGTTCTTAGCCAAATCTGAAGTTTTTTTTTTTCTCAGGACTCATGCCAGTGCCATCCTGCATTCAGAGGATGACTTCAAGTTTCAGGCACAATAATGAAAGGAAAAAACCCACAGCAGGTAAGAGAAGTCCAGACAACTGCATCCACTGGTTATAGATACTCATCTCCTGCCCTTTGTCTCCACCATAAGCATACAGAAAAATATGAACAGGGAGACACACACTTCCCACCCAGAAAAACCACTTCACGTAAGGCACACATGCAGGACAAGACAATGGCAAGCAGCCCAGACAGAGCGATTGGGAGCTGTGTTCCTTCTCTGAGCCCTCAAAACATTCATAACACTGCCTGAAAGCTTCTGCTAGACACAAAGTGACAAGGAGATGCTCAACTTTGAGAAGAATGGGCAAATTTGTTTGCAAGGGAAAAAGCCTACAAGACAGCACTACTTCAAGCCTCTCCACCAGCACTTAGCTTTAAAACAGCTCAGTAGGCAAAGTACAGGTATGTAGATTCAAACAATTGTTTACAGATCAGACACGGAAGCAATCATCAACATAAAACTGGGAAAACACAAACAAAACTTTTTAACCACTGCCTCAACTGAACAAGCTCTGAGCATATCCATGTGAGTTCAACAGCCATAAAACTGGCTGCTGATGTCTTCTTTACCACCAGCAAGGCTGCAGATTCCTCTGCTCTAGGGCATTCTTGCCCCTTACAAAGGGTCAGCCTGATGCACCGCCAGAGGCAGCTCTAGAGCAGTCTGCCAGCCAGATCCCACCTCATGCCAGTTTGGCACAGCTACACACAGGTGAGCAGAACCACTCTGTCACTTGCTAATGAGATATGGACCCAAAGCCCAACACAAGCTCCAAGGCAGGTGGGCACAGGGAAGGAGGAGGCAGACACCATGCTCCTCTCAGAAGCCTCAAGTCTTCCCTTCATTTCTATCAGGAAGGCGTCACAGTAAGACAAGAATGTAAACCTGACCAGGCTTAGGAACTAGTAATGGAATTCATTTATATCCTTCCAGAAGGCCCATGGGAGGCCTTGGCATTGCAAGAAGTCCTAGGGGGAAATCAAGCTGAAATCCAACACTACACACAGTAACAGGCAGTACTGGAAGATGCATTTAGTGATGTGCATGGGCCAAGAATGGGTGAGAAGGGACTAATGTCTCTTTCTCTTAAACAAAGACCACTTAAGATCCTCAAAATTTCCAGGATTTTTCTGCATCTACAAAAGCTTTTTTCTTTCTTGCATCTTCATCAGTAGGTGACTAAGAAGGGGAAAACTGGGATGTGTGACTTTTCCAACTTAAGAAATAAAAAGCCTAAAATAATATATAAAGTGAAACTGACATTAGCCTCTGAAACCAATTTGAGAGGCTTTAAAAAATAAAACAAATGTAATGCAAACTTAATTAACGTGATTATCAGCAGGATTGAAAGAAGAGAACTCAACCCTATTTGGAAACCCCTGAGGGCTGGTGGATAGATTCCTACCAATTTCAGCAGTTTCTGAATGAACGCCCAGGAAGAAAATTCTGATTCCTTCTGGACTGGTACATTTGCACTCTGATTTAGGCCTATTGGGTGTCAGAGAGATCAGTGTGAGAGAAGTTGTTCTTCCACAGGAGAAGAGAGTCCCAACACTGATACATTTTTTCTCATCCTTTAAAAAATGCTGACAAGCATTTGAACTAACGCTGCACTGGACGTGCATTATGCAAATGGATTTTTAATATATATTATACCAAGTACAGCATGCATATATAGTAGTTAATCCATACAATACAAATGTGTCTTCTACATTCCCCCAGGAATTTCATTTGCAAACAAGAATCTGCACTCACATCCAAGTGTTATTTGCAAAAAGGACTATGTGTGTGGCTTTATCTCTATCATTCCAACCCAGACAGAAAAACTAATTCCAAGCAAACAAAATATCAAATAAGTTATTTAGACTTTTTTGTTGCTCTTTAATTAAAGCAAACACCTCCCCTCACAAAACGTCTTTGCTTTCAAGTGGGTTTGCTTCCATACCTAGCTCAAACTACAGATGTAGCAATCCATATTTCATAACTATTATTTTTCTGATACTTTTAAAAGCATTGCTGCATCCTAACAACAACACAGCAAAGGAACAGATAAAGACTGCCCCAACTAGTTTCCAAAAACCATTACAGTATTTCCATAAAAAAGCCCTTGATCAAATTTGACATGTGACACACTCTTGTTGATACAGAAAAGATTTTCAAAGACTCCATATAAAGGCGTTGTATTAAGAAACCATTTCTGGATTTTTAGGAGGTTTTGGTTTTATTTTTTGAAGTTGTCATTTTTACAACAATGGTTCATAACCAACCCTGAAATGCCTAACAGATGCCTAAACCTA
Source organism: Illadopsis cleaveri (assembly GCA_013399915.1). Lineage (NCBI taxonomy): Eukaryota > Metazoa > Chordata > Aves > Passeriformes > Timaliidae > Illadopsis > Illadopsis cleaveri. The sequence continues at coordinate 899,205 of VXBB01011456.1, forward strand.
GAAAGGTGGTTTTGTTTGTCTGCTTGGGGTTTTTGGGTTTTTTTCAGAAAAGGAACAAATTAAGGAAGATTCCATGATAACACTTGTGCTTTACAACAGGCTTCACCTGGCAGGTGGAGCCCTCTGGGTGGATACTGCAGCATCCCCTTCCCCAGTGCTCAGAACAGTCATAGGCTTTGTGACAGTCTGCACATCACACTGAAGAAAATGGTTTTCAAATAGTCTAGAAATGGTATGTAACAGCTCCACAACTCACTTTAATCAATTCCATGCTATGAATAGGGACACCTACAACCACACAAGTTATACATGGACGCACTGGGACGGTGACGGTCTCTCCAGGGATCAGGTTAATGCATTTAGGTTACCCAGCACTGTGATTTTTGTCCCACCTGGAGAAAAACATTCCTGAAAGAGCCTCTAGCCCTAGCTGTATCACTGCTAAATAACACATGGATGTGGGAGACACACAGAGATCAATTTAAAATATGCTTTATAAATAATATTTAAAAAGCCTTTTACAACCACCATCAGAATGGTTTCCATGCACTTCTCCAACATCAGAAAGTGCTGACTCTGCACCATGATTTTCCCTGAGAGGCACTTGATCCTTACTGGAAACCATCAGGCTGTGCTGCCTCTGGGTTTTACATGAGATCTCCCTCCAAAGCAGAGGGCTCAGTGAACAGTGCATTGCACAAAAGACCTGCACAAACCTCACTGGCATACAGACTCACCTACCTTTCCATAAGAAAGTGCATTTCTACAGCATTTGCCAATTTTTGGGAGGTCACAACTTAAAACCAAAGGGCTGATACTCAGCTCTTAGCTGGCATTCTTGCCACCAGCATCACCTACTCTATCTTGCTCCTTTGTTTGAGCTGCTTGACTCCAAACCAAACCACGAGGAGAACCAAGGGCAAAGCAGATGGGAACTGCCAAGTCCACACAATGCTGGCTCCCAGCTGAGGGGAATGAGCAGAATTTTACAATGTAGCTACAGAAAGCCATGATGGGAACCAGACTGCAGATTTAATGTCAAGCTGAACCACACAAAAAGACACAGGAATTTTCTCTTAAATTACTTACTGGTGACCTGCAAAAACCCAAAACAAACCACGGGGGCAGGACTGTAGATGTCATTTTTGCTTTATGTTCATTTCCTTCTGTTTCCAGAGCAAGAGGATGTTTTTCTCTACCTCCACCCTCTTAATTTTTACATTCATGTCAAGAATACAAGGTTTTATCTTCCATGTAGTTAGTGACTCAACCTGCAACATCACAGAGCTGGCAGAAGACCTTACTCAGCTTCATTATTCAGCAAAGGACACAATCCTGAATAAAGGTTTTTTTTCTCTGAACTATCTCAAAGGAAAAAGATGAAGAGTTTCAAACAGTGATTAAACTCATTCTTGACATATTCTGGCTATAGTGTACTCTGTAGTTTTAATTCTCCCTGATCTTCCTCCTAAAAAAAGAGAGAATCCTGCAGCAAAAAGAAGGTATAAGACTTGGTATTTAAAACTTAGGGGATAGCAAAGTCAATTTCTGAAAGTTCATCAAAATATTCCCTGCCCCAAGCAACTTGTTGGTTTCTATTACAGATTTTTACCAAATCAAATCTGCTCCTAATGTAGCTGAATTGAAAACAGTAACCAAATAAACCCCCACCCTTTTGCATCATGACAATGGAGTATTTAATAAACTAAAATAGAGGTATTCCACAGGACAGCTGTTGTAACAAGCCTTTGCAAACATTATTATAGCCAAGAAGAGGACTGAAAGCTGCATATGGTATTTCACATAAAACACTGAACCTTCAACATTTCAAATGTAGGCCAAAAAGATAGGTTTGAGAACTACGATGAAAGAAAGAATTAAAAAAGGGTCAACAAATAAAAAAAAGAAGATCAGTTATTATAACAACCTGCAATTTTCATCTAACTCATGACTTACAAATACAGGTCTCAGGCCACCTTCATATTCCTTATCACTGACAGATCACAAAGCACAAATACTTCCTGCTCAAGATGCAGAGGTCAGCTCATCTCTCAACACTAAGTACCATTTCCAAAAATGGTACAGACCTTTTCTTCCATATAATAAATCAATGCATCACTAATAGTAAGGAAAATAACACAGATGTCACAACAGCACACAGTGGCACTTCTCAGTGGCACATCCAAATACAAGCAGCCATCAAAGATACAAGCACAGTCCCACAAGACAGTAATAGATCCCTTGAAAAGAAAAAAAAAGCTTTGCTGGAGAGTGTGGTATCTTCATTCTGTGTAGAAAACATTCTTGTTTTCAATTCCTGTCTACCTCAGAAAAAGTGATTTCCCAGTGATCTTTTTTTGCTGAAGAAATAAGAAATAAAGAACAAGTTTTGACAATGAGCCAGAAAAACAGACTGGGATCCTTCCCAAACTAGCAGGCTCAGTGTTATGGTGAAAAAAGTCTTTCCTCCAACTGTCTTTGGTGTAAGCCATCTCACTCAGACAGTTAACAACAAAAAGAGAAGGTCAGGTTTAAAGAGGTTGAACTAAATATTCCTTCCCTAGAGATCATTGTTTACTGTCCTCATTTTTCTGCCATGTGATCATCTCATTCAATTCTCTCACTACCCAGTCTCTTCCCGAAAGCATTTGGCAGTTATGACCTGAGCTTTGGATGGAAAAACACAGCAAACCATTACACATCAAGGAGAAAAGAAATCACAAGCCTTGTGTTGTTTGTGAGGTTTTTTTGGGTTTTGTAGGGTTTTCTTTAGTCTATACACAGGCCACCTTCAACCAAAAGCAGTACTTTAAATAGAGAAACCCACATAACAACTTAGTGACCAGAGTCATAAAAGCAGACTAATGTTATTAGCAGGGAGGAGCTCAAAGAGAAAGTGAAGAATACCCCATGGCATCAAAATGAGCAGGACAACCATGCAACATTTCATGCAGGTCACCAGTGAACATGGATGAGAACCAGGTAACACTGTGAGAACAGAGACCAGGTAGGGTAGTACGACTGTGGACACACCTCAGTTACACAGAGAGACTGCTTACCCTCAGTTTTACTGGTAGTACCATCTTTAGGCAAATCAAAGAAAAGTAAGGACAGGGTTAATAGGGAAAAATCAGTAACATCAACAGAAGAGGGCACTATAGATTAGCCACATAAATATTCAAAAAAAATTAATACAATTAAAGAAATGAAAAAAGTTGGACCGAGCAGCAAATCCAACCTGAATGTATCGGAAGAAAACACTTGCAGGTTTTCTCTCCTGCAACAACCAACCTTTGCCAAACTCCATTTTCATTGTTTGCCTCATCATTTCTCTCATGGGAATGTGCAGGTGATAACTGTCCCTACTAGCTAAAAAGGAAGCAGGACCCTTCAGGAGCAGCCATGTTTATATCACTTAAGAGCGAATTTGCTACTTTTCTCCTAGAGCCTGGTTAAAGAACAAGACTGACACTGGATCCAGTCTCTAAGCTTTAAGGACCAAGTCAGCTGTAAGTAAACACTTCCTCTTCATTCTTCCTCATGACATAAGACTGTTTGAAGCCAATTTAGACACCGAAGCCAGAGTGCAGCACAACCCAAAAAGTGGCTGCATCTGTAAGCCCACCATCATGTGATCAATTTCACATTCTGTAATTACACTTCCACTACAATGTATCTGCATCCTGAAACAAGTATGAACAATTTAAATCAGAATAAGAATTCAACTTCTGAATTGAATACAACCAACGCTTCTAATCCAAGGTAAAATATTTCAGATATGAAAGAAACCTGCCTGAAAAAGGAATCGATAAAAACCATCCCTATATAGTCCACCACTTACTTTTTAACAGGTTAAAGATCAAATGCCCTACATTAAAAGAAGAAACTCCTCAATCAGCTCAGTGAAGATAATGTACACAGCTTAAATCAAGAGCACAGACCCCTGAGTTTCTTCCCTGTTGTAAAGGCAAACTGATGACAAGTCTAGCATTAGATTAGTGTGAAACCAGCAGAATGAGAAATGAGCTCAGATGATCAGCGCTGCTCACAACCAAGATGAAGCTCAGCAAATACGGTGTCAATCACTGCCTGGCATTTCCTCCTCCGTGACTCCTTCGACGACAACTCCAGGACAGAAAGATCCAATGCAAAGTTTGTTTTAAGAAACCCTGAGATACCTGAAGGCGACATACAATGCTCTGAGGGAATAATGTGACATGTGGCTATAATCCAAAGAATCAGCATAAGGAACAGATACTTATATCCTGTCTGATGACACGGCAAGGCTGACCTCCTCTTTGCTTCTCTATCTTTCTCCTTTGTGAAACAGAAAGGGAGCAAACTCAAGATGTACCATTCAAAGCATAAAACAATTAATAGAAAACCAGTTTCAGGAAAGGAGGGAAGGAAAAGAAGGAAAAGAGATAGGGGAACATATCAAAAGGAATAGAGCAGCATTGTCCTCAGCAACGTCCCAGAACCATAACATGTTCTGCTTTTCCCCAGAAAGAAGAGTGAGACGCAGATTTCACACAATTCAAAACTGTTGCTTCAAGTCAGTTCTGCTGTATCTTTTTTTTCCTTAATCCCAAAGGGCAAGAGATCACACACTGATCCTGGAGAGCTGGTAACTATCTCAGAGGTACGTTCTTCTAGTCAGAGTTTATTATTCCAATAAAACCGCAAGGCACCTTCTGCTACTAAAGAACACTAACTGCATGAGTAGAACATGTAGATTTACCTAGTGATGCGTATGACCCTGGGGGCAAGGCTGCAGCAGAACTGAAGGGGGTGGATGCTCCAGAAGACGTCACTTTTGACTTGGCACTAGCTGCTGCATTCACATCGACGTCACTGCGGGATCGCTGCAGAGATCCTGGTGTTGACACAGATTTTGTACTTACTGTAGATGCTGCAGATGGGAGTGGGAGATCCAGAATAAAGAAGATTAATTTTTTGAGCTGTGTGCTTCAAAGAGCCTGACAAGCAGTTTAAAGTACTATTTTTAACACTCCCTGCTGGCACTGAAATACCTCAACTAAGAATGCTTTATCAGGGCAATGTGGGCTTCCCCACGCTGCCTGCAAAGATACTTCATCAATGCTGCCCTGATGCTACCTCTAAGAACTTGTATCAAGTTCTAAAAGCCTGAATGATAAGATCAAAAAGGCTGTCAGGCCAGTAAAAAGAAATTTCTAACAGAGTCTAGATGGGAAAGTTCAACCACAGTACCCATCACTGGCGTGTGAGAGTTGCTGGCCAAAACAGACCTGCAGGTCCTTCAGTCCAGGTTCTAATAACTTCCTTGCCAACACCTCATCTTCTCATGAGGATCGTTGTTCCCATCACTTGTTGATGCTCACCCTCTTAAGCATGAAGCTTGACTACTCAGCTGCAAGCAAACATGCATTTGTGTGCACAGTCAAGTAGGTTATACAACATCATCTCCTTGAATCAAAGGTCTCAGTAGGGTGTAATTACATACAAACCAGCTAGAACCCAACCTTGGTCAGGTGTAAAAGGCAGCTTATCTCTTACCAACAAAGTTTTGTCTATTATATTCTATATTAAAATGTATTATTTAGATGATTGCATGCATTTACTTAGGACAGAAAAGCTGTACCTAAACATTCCATCTGACAAGAAAAACAGATTAGCAATGAGATGGAATTTAACAATGTAGGACTTCTGTGGAGACACCTCCACTAAGTGCTAAAACCACCAGAATAAGTAACAAAGACTGTAAAACTGAAGGCACTATTAGACTATGTAGCTGCATGTCTTAGCATCAGCAGAAGTTCATTCAAGCTATTACAAAGCTAAACATACCTTGGCTACAATTTGCAAGGCTTTTTAGGCTTCCCTTCAGGTGTAAGAAATTATTGATTTACTAACTTCTTTTTTAAAAGCATTATTTTATCCGCAGCTGATGCAGAAAATATGATGTAAAATCCAAAAGTAATTAAAATTTCTACATCCTGAGCTGCCATTTTAGGGAGCAGTAAACAGGAATCAAAGTTGGTTTTTGCGTATCACAATGTCACACTTCCTCAGCAACACCTGAGCACTTTTTCAGCCCTGTTCTCACCTCTTGATGTTGTACTTCCAGTAGGACTTCTTTTGGCAGACAGTGGACGGCTGAAAGTTAATACAAACTCTTATTAAAACGAAACTTCTATTTCAGTCATCAAGAGCAGTACAGTTCTGTTCCCTCAGTACACAACTAAGTTAATAGGAAATCATTTATGCACAGGAATAAACTACCAAATCTGACTGTTTAAGAATAAATACAGCACCACCATGAAATTATTTATAAAAGCATTAAGAAATAAATTAGCACTCACATTATTTGTGCAAAAAGAGATTTTTAAGAACACTTTTTGTAGCTTTAAAAAGTTACACCAGTAAGTTATGGATATTTTTCATACACATCTTACGCTTAAACCACAGACATTTGGAGCGTAAGTTCATCTGAGAGTAGCTAAAATACTCAATGTAAGATTTACACAGTTGACTCTGAGTTACAACTGCAGTTGACTCTGCAGTTACAACGCAAGTTTAATTTAGTATTTTTTTTCTTTTGTCTGGAAAGAGACAGACTTACACCTCTAGGATTAATGCTAAAGGCAGAACTTCAATCCAAGCACTCTTTTAAGCACCTGAAAGGAGTAACTAACAGTATCTGCTGAGCACAAATAACTTCCTGGAGAATTATTTATGGAGTCAAGATAATGATTATATTTTAGAGCCAGGGTTTTGTTATTCTTACAGTGTTAGGTAAAAATAATAAATAAGTAAATCTATTTTGGAGTAACCAAGTGTAGAGTCCAAATAATGACCAGATGAGACAAAGCAATGCAATGGCTCCCTTCAATTCAATGGAGCTGTCTGTCAGCAATTGTTCAAATGGAGAGGTAGTGACCCAGAAAGCCTTACTTGAGACTCTCCTGGGAGCTGGAGGAGGAGCGATCCGACTGTGGCAAGGACACGATGCTGTCAGAGTTCTTCAAATGTGACTGCAGGGCTTTCTGGTAGGAAGACTCCAAGGTGTGGTACAAATGCTCTGCCTCTCGACTGAAGTGACTGTGGAAGCCCCAGTAGCACCTGGAAATGACACACAGCAGCGTGAACACACCCTCGGCATGTTTTAGGGGGCTGTGGCACAAAGGCACAGCCAGAGCCCTTCTCACTATTCCCATTAGTGGGCTCGTTAGCCCAGTCATTTCAAGCACCTAATGCCCTGCCACATTTAAGACAAACAACTTTTTCAACCATTGTATTGCTCAAACAGCTGTACAAAAGACAAACCAATTAAAGAATCATTTGGTGCATCTGCTGCAAAAACAGGAGTAGCCAACAAAGCTGTATTAGGGAAGAAACCCTCACCCCTCCAGCTGTCTACTGTACACAGGAGACATGTAGGCCCACCAAACTGACACTAGTTTGGGACTGGGAGTGCAGTAGTTACTTCAAAAACATGCCAAAGGCAGAACACACATAAATGGGCCTGATTCAGGAAAGCACCAGCTGCTGTTTTCTTCCTTAAGTTTAGCAACAGCTCTTCAAGAATGCTGCAGAGTTACATCTCTGTACCGATCTGAGGCTGCTGCCTGTCTTTTTGGGAAAAAAAAAAACCCACAAAAACAAAAACAAACCCACCAAAAAAACAAAAAAAAACCCCCCCAAAAAAAGAAAAAAAACAAAAAGGAAAAAACCAACCAACAACAACAAAAAAACCCAACAAACAAACAAACAAACAAAAAACCACAAAAAACCAAGGAAAAGGAAAGAGATGTTCACATGGACTTCAAATCACTGCCATGATGAAAATAAAAGAGCATTTTAAGATGAGGGAAGAATTCCTCTATGGTCCAAACCTCCTGGCTGATGGTTAACACCATTCACTCTTGGTGCACAAAGGAGATGAAGATTCTCACTACTTTTCAGGGGACAACTAATGGGCAGTTTAAAAGTAAGATCATTAGCTCAAATGAATCAAGAATTGTTTGTGTGTGACAGCCAGTCCTCAGAGAAGCCACATGCATTCTCACATCACAAGAAGAAAACAAATTTCTGTCTCACAATCAGCCACACTGCTATTTAATAAACATGGCAAGACAGTATTAAGCATGCTCTCTGAAGTCCCCTGCCATTCTCCTTGCTGTCTGTTCAGCTTAACTAGTCACCTGCTGTGAAGTCTCAGTGACTACTGTAATTTTCAGTGATGGACATGCTGCCTTTGCAAAAGGATTTAAGTAGTCCTACTGTGAAACACCACTGCTTAAAACACAGCATTTAGATTAATAAAATTTATTGTTCATTGTTTTCATGTTTTACACCATCCTCTTTCTGCAGAAAAACACTCCTGTAGTATTCTGCTCAGAAGAGCATGATCCTGGTACACCAGCATACTACCATAAGTATGATCATATTAATGGAAATGCATGAAGAATAAGATGTGCTTCAAAAGAATAAAATTAATTGCAAATATTAAAATTTCCTATAAATTTACACCAAAAAAAATTCAATGTCATAAAATACTATCTTAATTTAGGATACCATTTAGCAGTGTACTAGCGTAAGGACTTTAATTTCAAGAGTAGCAAATAACAATAGAGTAGGCTACTTCAGTGAGATGGGACCTACAAGAAACATCTAGTCCAGTTGCCTGACCAACTCAGAGCTGACTAAAAGTTAAAGTCTGTTGTTAAAGACATTGTCCAAGTGCCCCTGAAACAGGTTTGGGGCACTGACCACCTCTCTAGGAACCCTGTGCCAGTGTTTGACCCCTCTCTTGGTAGAGAAATGTTTCCTGATGTCCAGCCAGAACTTCCCCTGGCAGAGTTTTAAAGCATTCCCAGGTGTCTATCACCAGACTGCAGGAAGAAAGGATCAGCATCTCCCTCTCTGTTTCCCCCACCCTCAGGAAACTGTACAGAACGGTCCCCTCAGCCCTTCTTTTCTCCACCAGCTGGGAAGTCAGGACAACGTATTTTGTCTGGATTTCTGTCTCAACCATGCAATACCACTGACTGACAAAACAGAGGCAAAGAAGGAGAGGAAGAAGAGACACCAGCATCAGTTGCCACTTACTTTCTTGCCTCTATCCTGGCTTCAGAGTCTGCATCATGAATTCCCTTCTTTATTGTTTCAGCTAACACTGATATGTGTCTGAAATAAGAAAAAAATATTATCCAGCAGTTCAGAAAGACGTGTCACACTTTATAAACAAATGACTAATTTGATTTTGCCTTGGTTTCTGAGAACAAACAGTTCACCATATCCTTTCATTTCCATCAAGGATCTCTTGTGACCTCTATTTATTCATTCTTACAAGTAAGTTTTATTTCATCCACACTGCTGTCTAGGAAACAGCAAGCAGCATTCTTCAGAGACGTGTACTTAGTTATCCAAACTGCCTGGGTTCAAGAACAGTCTCCTAAGCCCTAAATAGTCTTGTGCCATCTAGGGCTAAGGAAATTGTGTTCCAGACTCTCTTCACACAATTACTTCAACTGGTCACTAGTTTGAAGTAATGCAGAAGCCCCAGAAGCTCCTGATAAGACATGCAGCAGACTTCACCTCATCCTCTCACTTCAGGGTGCAAAAGGAAAAAAAAAATTGTTAAACAAAAGTTATTGAGTTCAGGGATTTGCTCAGCTGGGTTCTCCAAGGCTGGCATAGGAGACATACCCACCAAACTCTGACAGAACTACAGAACAAGTGGTGTATGTGCATACACGCCTCTTTTGGGTGGCAAAAACATCTCTACCACAGCTCCCTAATATAATCTGTCCTAAATGATCCTTTCTCCAGAATGATCCAGAAAATGATCTCCTTCTCCCCAGATAAGTAGGAGAGAACAAACCCACTTGTATTCAGAACTTACCTTTCTAAGGAGTGTGTTTGCCACTCCTGCAACAGCAAGTCTAAAAATTCAAAGCAGCGCCTGAGAGGAGAGAGAAGAAATGCTGAGTTTAAGTTAACTGGCTTTGCCATACCTGACTCTAAACAACACCTTTGCTTAGGAAGCTTTTTGGGACATCAAAATTCAGTGTTGACCCCAATAAACATATCAACAGCTGTAAAAAAACCATTAATAAACAGTCTGAAGTATTAATTAGAGGCAGCTTGCCACAGAGAAGCCTGAAGAGAGGGATTGCCATGAAACAATCCTGGAAGCTTCCTTTTTCATTAAACAGGATACAGGAGATTCACACTGATACTCTGTACCTGTTAGTCTGGGCTTCATACAGAAACCTCACAGTCAGCCTCATGTGGGGACAGACCTTTCTGACTTCAATCTCTCTTGCTCACTTCAAGAATCTTAAGGCACAAGTGTTCAAGGTGTGTCACTAAATACAGCAATCACAAAGCCCTTCTTTTTGTCTAACTTGAAGAGAACCAGTTAATGTATATGGAGGAGACGAGAGTATCCCAGTGAGGTAGTGGACTGAAGCTCTTAGATTTTAAGTGCAGGACCACTAGACCATTCAGTCCAACTTCCCTCCCAGATGATGCTTTCATGTAAGACTGATTTACTGGCTCAAAGAAAACAAGTCACTGTAACAATCAGCAGTGTGGAATAGGAACGTGTCTGTAAAAATGCCAAAATAATATGTTGTTATAACAACGTGTAAGGACAACAATTAGTTTAAAAACCACTTCTCCTTATGGAAAAATGCTTTCTCCTCTCTCCAGTGATGCAGCTTATACAGGTTAGCTGACTTTGAACTCAAATAATGGAGAAGAATGAGATTCATGTTATAATAAGTAAGTGTGTTTTCAACCCTTTTCACCGACAACAACAAATACATTCACATTTTCTGAAAGTACCTATTTACTAGTAAAAACCAGTAAGTGCAAACTAAATTCTCACCTTCTAACTGCAACAGACTTGGAGGTACAATTACTGGTTATGATGGGTATTAACCGAGGGATGTGTGTGTGCTGGAAGAAAACAAACAAGAACAGGAAGAAACCTTTACACAACAGTTCCATAGAATAAAAAACTGTCTCCTTCAGCCATCTGAGTTCAGTATTCAGATACTTATTGTTGCTCAATTCTTAAAAACAGAACCTCTAGATAAAGGAACACCAACAGCTGTGGACAGATTTTTAATATCAAAAATACTTTACAATTTTTCAGCTAAAATACCTTTAACAGATACTTGATTTTCTTCTATAATGACACTGTCTAGTGAGTCAAGGAGCTGAAGTCACTGTGGGAGGATCTAAACTGCCAGCGGTGACAACTTGAGAGACATCAGGCTACCTACAGCTTACCCAATGAATCACTAGGCACAAGTCACCATTGTGAACTAATAGTTTTAAGAAATAGGGACAGTCTGTGAGGTATTTTAGAGCATAATTAAGAGGATGAGTCTGTTGCAAGGCTGGTCTAAAACCTTTTCAATGAAAAATGTTTGCTCAGCTCTTAGAGGGATGGAAATATCTTGCCCTGCAAAAAGAATCACTTCCCCTACTATTTTGGCAGAGCTTAACAAGCATCATCTGCACAAGACTGCACAACATCTAAGACAGTCAAGCCCAGCACTATCAGGAAAATAGATTAGGCCCCTAATCTTATTTTCATTGCAGCAGCATTCATATTTCACCAGAAACACTGCTGTGTTGGGAAATTATAACACTGTTCTCTTTTGATGCATACTTACTCGAATGATTAATCTAACTGCTACTACACCAGAAGTGGCCATGACTTTGGCACTATTTGGAATTAGATTAAAAATCGTTGGCATGATGGCTTCTGCCCCATGGTCAAACTTGTTTCCCAGAACTGATGACAAATGTCTGAAAAACAGAATGAAGTCATGCTGGTAAGTGAGCTGAAGATAAAGCGAGTCAGACTTGTACAGAACATCTGACATAAGCACATCTGACATCTCAATCTTTGCAACTGTCACGTCCTCTCCAACTCCAAAGGACAGATAACACCATGTTTCAAAAAACAGTTCCTTTCCTTTCTTTTCAAACTTGTGTCCTATATTCATCTGAACCGTGAGAAATGGTAAGGTCAGCATAAAATAAAGTAACTAGCACAGCTAAAAATTTATTATCAAACAAATGGATCAAGGTGCTAGAATATTTTTTCTTAGTTTATAATACAACTTCTCTGAAGCTCCCTGTTTTGCCTTAATACATACATATTAAAAAAACCAGAACATGTCAGAAACACTGCAGCACCCTTTTTCTTGAAGTATCTCACAAAGGATAGACCATCAGAAATAAAAACTAGCTCCATCTGAACCAGAACAAAACATCAACATTTTCAGCTTTATTGTTCAATGCTTCCCTACTTGTGCATGAAGACATGGCTTGCTCATTCATTCTGTGTATCCCACCAGCATTGTTTAGTACTCAGGAACACGGCTTGGCAGAATTACAATTAGTGACCTACATGATGGGGTTTGAAACAGATGCAGAAAAATCATGTTCTACCTTTAACTATAGAGCACTAGCAGCACAAGCTGCATCCTAATTGTGTTTTAACCAGTGCCTGTACCTTTTCTTCTACAAGACATTTCAAACACACGCAGAAAATAAACTTACCCCAACGTGATACAAGCCTCTCGTACAACTTGAGACCTCAGGTCTTTAGCGGATAATTTAAATGCTCCATCCAAAAGTCTTAAGTGTTGGAAGAAGTTATCATAGTCTGCAGCTCCAGCCAAAAGTAAGGAGCGGATCTTTTTCAGCTGTTAGGAGCATAAAAGAAATCAGCGACTGTTAATGAGCAGCAAATATAAGGACAGTTATGTTCAGGACCAATATCTGATTCCAGGTTTCTTGTGCAATAATTCACCAACATGCATCGAGGAAGATAATTCTTGATGTCCAAGTAATTTTATTATTTCCTACCTTGTATTCAACCCATGCTTAGTTAACACACTAAGTACAATAAGCTAAACACCCTTGCTAACTTACAGAAATCTGGAAGTGTTGCATACAGCTACTCAAATCGTATAGTTAATAACCCAAACAATATTTTTTAAACCAAAAGGTATCTTAAGCATTCCCCTTTGTTCCCTATTTACAGCAGCTTCTAATGTTTAGGTAATCTCACAGCTGACTCTTGTGTTAAAAAGATATCTAGCCTTAAAGGGCATGGTTCACATTCAGGCCTAGGTAATACTGACTTATATCCAGAATATGTCCACTGACTTCATTAAAACAGTTATCTGGCTCTAGCAGAAGTGGAACTCTGACCCCATCAAAATGGGAAATTTCCTATCAATATTACAGTGACCACCATCTCATCCTACAGACAACCATCTGACACCTTCACAGCCCCTCCTGTGCACCACTGCATCTGCACATGGCCTCGATTTCAGCTGCCTGTTACTCAGTACAGAAATAAAATTAAACAGAAGTAAGCTGAATCAGCCCAGTCTGCCACTCAGATCTGTAGTACAGGGTTTGACAGACACGGCAAAGCTGCTACACCAGTGATGAAAGTCTACTGCGTAGACAAGACCATGCATCTGTATCATGAAAACACAGCTCACCTCAGTAAATAATACTCAGTCTTGACATGCATATAACATCCAATTTTCCACTTCCACCCTTCCCACAGTCATATTTATTTATTCAAAACTTAATTGTGTACATTCTTGCTGAATTATTTTACACCTCCCTTTTGCAGAAGTATAAATAAGTTCTCTGTAAGCAAAGTAATTCTGCCTCAACAGTTTTAAGATCTTCTGAATAAGACTTGACATTTTGATTTTAAGCACCTGCTAGCAAATTTTTTTTTTTTGAACTTCCAGTTCAACCTGATGCTGTCTCAACAGACTCTTGTATATCAAATAGCAATTTCCCTCACAAATGTGGCTTAAATTCAGTCTGACAAGGAAACATTTCCCTCAAGTTTGGGGGAACATAACAGGTGCTCACCACTAAAACTACATTCTAGCCTTATTCTGAGGTTCTCCCAGTAGCCTCAGTGGGATTGAGCTCAGTGTAGAAAAAGCTTGTATTAATAGAGATCCTATGTAAATTCAGTACCTACCGCAGAGACTCTCTGTTCCCAGTCATGTTTATCATCTGATAGTATCTCTCTGATCTTGTTTATGGATTCCTCAAGATCCCGGCTGGAATAAATCTACAAATTGAAATACAAAACAGCATCATAATGCACGATTTACTTCATAAAATCAGATCACTTTCCAATTACATTCTTATGTCCTTTGCTCCTCAATGCTTACATATCATGTGCTAGCCTTGGACACAACTGGCTTTGCATAATGCACAGAATTTACACCTATTTGCCTGCAACCAAAAAATTTAAAATTATCACAAGATGATTAAAGGATCATATTTCATTATTTTACTGTAGTTTCACAATTTTAAACAGCATTCCTGCAGCTACTAGTGGCTATATTAGTCAAAACCTACAGAAGTTCATGAGTGGACACATGTGCCGTTCAGCTGTCCAAAACATGAAGCTCCAGTGAAGGAGAGGGGATATGTGAATGCATCTCAGCAAACGTGCATGGCCCAGTTGTCACACTCACAAGAGCAGTGATCCCTGAGACACAAGTCACCTTGCTTTCAGTTCCCAGAGGGTTTCACATAAACTACCAGCACACCCCACCATTTAAAACTTGCCTCCCTTCAACTTCTAACCTGCTTCCCCTCTTAAAGATTTGCCAACACCACAATGAAGCAGAATTTGTCAGTGATTAGCATGAGATCCTATACCCACCTTCTGCTTTTAATACAGCATGGTTTAAAGGTAATTCTACTTACCTGAACTGTTGGGACATCTTCAAATGCCTTAATGAAGTCTTCTTCATCCACAGCACCTGCTCCCTCTTTGGCTGCTGACACACAAAGAAAAAGCCTTTTCAATCTTGTTATCAACAAGAGAATCAATTAAGAAACCACCAGCTATCAAGGCACTTAATCAGGAGAAAGTTCACTACCCATGCAGCCTGGGAGTGCTGCAGATGTAATGAAAGCAGAGGCAGGGAAATTCAGTGCCAGGCACTGGTGAGACATGCATGGCATCCTTCAACTCATAGGCACAGAGGGCACATTAGGGAAGTCATTACAGTAGTCACTCAACAGTTAGGGGACACAGTCTGAAAGATGAAAGGGAATACTTACTTTAATTATATGGGAGACTTTATTTTAAAGGATTTAATCCCATCTATAATAGATGAAGGTGGAGATCTGACAGGTGCACAAACAGACCAACGATAAGGAAGATAAATAGTCTCTGGAATACTAATCAGATTAGAGACTGCCTGGTATAGGGAACTTTCTCCCTTTCTCTAGGACACATACAGAATTAGAGCTACATGCAGAATTATTGCTAACATTCAGAATGACTGCTCAGTTTTCTTTCTGCACCTTCATTACCAGCAATGCCCAAAGGTCTTATAAGAAAACCAGTGTGTCAGGTTTAGACTGCAAGGGCTGAAGTCAGGCATGTAGCTATAGGCAGCCTCAGTACAGAGAGAGTTGGAACTACAAAAGTAAAAATCTACACACTGGAGCACCAGCATGATTTACTCATAGCCCTCAGTGCACAACCACACAGGTGCAACCTCTCACAAAATGCAAAATAAATTATGGGGATGTGGGGATTGCTTGGAGATTCATCCTACCAGACTTTGGTTGTGTTATGCAGAGAACGCAGATATAATGACTGCATAGGGAAAAATTTGTTACTGGATTCTGGGGGCCAGCCTGGAAGTGACTGCAAGAAGCTCAATATGAACACTGTAAATACTTCACAGACACATCAATTCATGCAGGCTGTTGGCTTACTTGAAGACTTGGAGCCCAGAACTGCAGAGCCAAGTCTGCGGGTAGTGCCCATCCCAACTCTGCGTGAGTTTGCAGGGGCCTTTGAAGATGTAGAGGAGCTGGCTGAGGAAGGTCTGTTCCCATCCACAGAGTCTTCATCATCAAAAATTTTATCTGCCAAAAAAACCACACTCAGCTGTAAGTCCAATGAAGCACAGTGATGTCCCAAGGAACATGTCCATGTTATGGCAAACATGCTACATGTTTCCAGCCTGCTCTGCCAGCCCTCATCTCAGCAGTGTCCTCATGCTAGAAATCCAGTTAGTCATGGAATACCATCAGCTGACTGAACATAATCTTTCGCTATTGCAGCCACTGTGTTATAAACCCTTTCAAAGAATGCATTCAGATTAAAAGAATGAACTTCAAATCTACAGCAGAGAGATGCAACTCCCAGATAATACTTGGGGTTTTGATAGTCTGCATCTCTCACATTTATGCCTCCAAGAGCTCTTTTGACATGGACTGTAGTGAAACTAAGAGCACAAGCAAATCCAAGATCCAAGTGTGGAGGGGACCAGCAGCAGAGGCTGCCCTGTCCCACCTGCACCAGACCAAGGATAAACAGTGTCACCCAGGAAAGTTCACATGGCAACATCCACGTTGTTGATGAGCCACAGACCATTAATCACACATCCATCTGGAGCTAGAAATCCCATTTAACTCTTTAAATTAACACCAGAGATTTGTTACAAGGAAATACAAAAAGTTTCCTCAAATTCATAAAAACATAAATATAAGAACCTTCTGTGTACATCCAAATTTAGCCTCTACCCCCAAAGTGAACATAAATTAACCAAAAATGAATTAGAGCCACTTTCATTCTCAGTCAAGGTTACTTCAATTCCAAAGGACTGCTTATATTGCAGTTTTACACAGATTAGCTAATTCACTTGAAAAAACAGCCTTAGGTTGAAAGGTGACAAAGCACTTGAGCAGCTGATATAGATGGAACACGTAATTATCGAGGCCAGAAGGCCAGCTCAGCCCTCATCACTCAGCTTCTCCACAGGAACACTTCATTCACGATTTGAGACCTGCTTCATGTCCGTCCCTCTCCAACAGCCCAAGGTACACACCCACTCTCCACCAGATTAGGAACGTTTCCTTCACAATTTTCACTTGGCAAAAAGTCAAGCAGGTGCTTTAATCCTTCCCTGCTTAGGAAAGCATCTGGGAACATCTAGTAACAAATACAAGCTCCTAGCTAGACACTAATGAGTGAAATTCAACACAGGCTGAGCTTTCTGAAAGTAAAAAAAACCCCTTGATAACAGTATAGGCATATTCCATGGAAGGCAAAAGAACAGCAAGAAAAGCCTGTTTTCTTCTCAGCTCAACCACCTTCAGTTTTCTCTGCCCTAAGTGGCACTGGCTTATTAGCAGCTGGACACAGGAGAAGTATCATAGATCATCCAAAACCATACACACCCCATTTCTGATATGCAGCAGTTCACATGATGCCATACTCCAATCACAACTCAAAACTGACACGGCAGGTACACAAAAGCATCCAAGAAGTTAAAAAAGGCCGACAAGGACATCTCTCCTCTTAATTCTGATGTTCAAGGTGTCTTAGAATATGTGAAAGGGCTAGGGGGAAAAAAGGCAACTCTAAAGGAAAGGGGTAAAATAATAACTGGTATTTGTACTGATGTTCAGGAAAAAGTGAACGAGGCAAAAGTGAACACAAGAACTTTAACTTGGATAAATTTCAGGTCACACAGCTACAGAGAATATAAGCCACAATTAGGATGTGGGCTGTCTCTTTAACACGGTGCCTGAAGGCAGCCATGGAGACCGTGCTATCTCCCTACTGACACCAGTCTTGCTCTGACATATGTAATTCAAAAATAATTTGAAAAGAGCTCAGGGAACAATCATCAGAATGATTAAAGGATTAGAAAATATGTTTTTAATTCAATTAAGTGAAAATTCTCTGCAAGAGATTGTTTAGTCTAGCCAGATTCCTAATAAGTTGCTTGATTATATTCTGTGTTAACACAGCTACTGAAGATTTATTAACACAGTTTTCCAACGTGTTTATTAATATTGTTTCTCACCTAACAGAAAAATATACAGCAAGGCAACTGGTTGGAGGTTAAAAACAAATTAAAATCTGAGTTGCCTTTTTGTTCCTCTCCTCCTTCCTGCTCCCCCCTCTATTTTTTGCACTAATCACAGAGCTGACCCTCTGTGAGGTTAGGAGCTGCATCACCCAGTGAATTCTACCATAGGCAGTTCTTTAAAAAGCAAAATTAATTTTTTTCTTTTTCCAAAAGACACAGTCTAGTTGGAACAGGAATTATTTCAAAAACACTATTTGGTGTGAGTTGCACCAAGGTCAGGGCATATCAAAATAGGCTTTAAAATGTATAATCTCTGAAGCCTCTAGGACAAGGTTTAAGTGATTCAGAAAGACCTGGATAGCCATTCAACCCAAAAATTTCAAAGCAAAACTTGTCCCAGTTGCGCTCATGTCAAAAGTTCCTATATAAATATTTTGCAAACTATTATTTGACATGTGTGTATTAACAGCCAGGAGAAAGTCAGTCAAATTCAAAACAAAAGAGACTTTAACTAGTCCATAACCTCTTTCATCAGGTAATAAAATTCTCCATCAGCTGCATTTCAGGCTATCTAGATGCAGCCTTAGTTAACTCATTTCCTCTTCTATATGCATTTTTAAAGCCTCAGCCCTCTGAAAGGAGAAGAGGGTGTGGTTTGCTATTTCATATAATAAATCAAAACTAAAAAAATCTGGATATTAAAAGGATTGCACTCCTGTAGCATTTTACCAATTTAACTATAATTTCTTTCTAAAACAGACTTTTCTGAGCATTAGCAAAAATACAACACTCCAAAAATCAAACCAGCCCACCCACAGTTCTGGGGATGACTGGATTACAATCACATCTTCCTGTTTATTAAGTCTGCAAACTAAGCACTACGTATTTATCAAACCAGAACATCCCTTCAATAACACAACAGCATTTTCTCATCTGAGCAGTGCAGAATGACAGCACCACATTCAGAACTGCACATCAGGTCTGCCAGCAGCACGTGTGCGGAACAGAAAGAGAAACAAAGAACAGAAAGAAACCTGGACATGGGAGTACAGAAAAGAACAGAAAACCAAGCTACTATACATCATTGTTAAAAAAAAAAACCCTTTTTTTTTTTTTTTTGGCCACTAATTGATTCCTGCTCATAATAATCATTTGAACTGGGATCATATTTTTCAGCATATCTGCAAATGGCAAATTCAGCATGGGTGCAACTCTCAGGACACCAGCTGAGGTGCGCTGAAGCGGAATCAGTACCCCGTTCTAACATTAAATAACCATTGACATTCTCCCATCACAAGACACCCCCAGTGCTCATTCATAAGGACCTTACAGTACTCTCTGTCCAAGACATGCCCTTCTAAAAGAGGCCTTTGTCTGCTCACCACTCTGCTGTCTCAGAGACAGAGCGAAAACAATCTGCTTTACATTTTTCAAATCCTTTACATTATTTAAGAAGAAGAGAAAATTGCTTACAAGTACATATCCTTCTGCAAATAAGCTTCCTCAACATTCCTTCATATTTTCCATAGCGTGCCCAGATGTAAGAGTGCTTCACGAAGCGCCGCGGCTTTCAGTCCCGAACATAATCAATCATTGCCCCTCGGATTCATTAAGCATGCTGTCTTCACACGTGGATTTAAACAGCCATGGCCTCTATCCTCTCTCTACAGCTGCAGATCTGCACGATTCTTATCAACACCCACTTCAGCCCAGGAAACTTCAGTTCACTTCTATGGAGGGAATTCCTTACTGGCGAGGGGAACCCAGGACAAATAATCCGGGATGACGATGAGCTGAGTCTGCCTGGCTCGGCTGGCTTGCACTAGGAACCAGCCTGACTTTATCCCCTGGGAAGCGCTAACAGGAGCATCTCAACAGCTGTCATCATTTGTCCATGACGAATAAATTTAGTCATTATTCATTTTAAAATGTAACCCCTTCAGGTCTGGGCAAGGTGAAAAGTGGGGAGAAGAGGCTGCACTAACTATACAGGAACCATGGTAAACAAGGGCCAGCACGTCCCTTGCTTGCACCACCTGGGACCTTTTAAAGCAGACTCTCAAATGTCCTTTCAAATGAAAAAAGATGCTTTCTGGCTTTTAAAAACTTTAGGATGTCAGATTCAAATCTTTCAGTTATTTGTTTGCAAGCTTTAGAGAAGACAGCTCCTCTGTAGTGATGACAGACTGGGAAGAGAGCTTTCCATCGTACCTGCTCCTAACAAGGATGCCCCACTATGGTCTTCAGATGTGACTACATGAAGCACTCAACTTGTCCTGGGCCCACTGTGCCCGTTCATCATCTGTTCCATTTCCAAGCATCAGAGCAGCTGAAACAGCAAGATGGGTACCTCTTGCATGAATCATCTGCATCACTCTCAGAAGAATCCCCCTTTTGGGAGCAGACGGAAGTGGATGACACCAGAGGAACTTGCCTACCCACCATTCCTATGGCATGCTCCACCAGGAGCAGACAGGTAGCTGTTAAAGCTGACAAACATTACAGCACTTCCAAATTCCATGCTCCCTACAAAGTGGGCAAAGCCCAGCTCCCTGAAGATCTGAGAGCCCTTTACAAGCCAAGAACACACACCAGCAAAACTAGTGATGTCAAAGAAAACAGGGTGTGTTCCTCTTTACTCCCTTCTGCCAGGCACAAGTCCATGAGCACTGGACCACATTTCTGAGACAGACACTCCTTTGACATCTCAGCTTATACCCCCTCCCCCCAGGGCAGCATCTGGCACCTCCATCTCCAGCTGTGACTTCTGCTGTCACCCTCTGTGGGTGTCCAACGGAGACAGCTTCAGCTGAGGTGAGATGCCTCTTCCCATTAGCACACACAAAACCTATGCATGGCTTAGCTGCAAGCCTGTCCAACTTCAACATAGGTTTGTAGAGGTTTCTCCAGGAAAACGAGTTTATAAACCCATTAAAGATAAAGGAATGTGTATATGCTCCTCAGCAGGATTCAGTGTTTAAAAACAAAGGAGTCGCAGTTACAAGCAGAAGTACATGGGCACAGCACATTATTAAGGTTTCCTGCTTGGCCATCTCCCAGTGTCCCCAGCTGCTCTCCCCAGTTCCCAACACAGTTCTTCCTATCCACCCTCCACACCAGGCAGTGTTTTGAGCCTTTAAAATGCCACCCACTTGGGCTCAGTGACCCTGGTCAGCCCCCCCAATGCCACCTGCCCCTCTTTCTCCCACTATATCCAGTTATCCCAGGTTGACCCAGTCACCAGCTCCAGTCCCAGCCCACCCCTGCTGCTGCCTTCTGGCACTATGTGCTGAACCACCTCATCATCCTTCACAACTGGCTTTGAAGAGGAGTCCCAAAAGCCTGACTTCAGCATGAACTGCTCCAAGGGCTGAACAATGACAAGGACATACCTATCATCCAGTACTTTGGCTTTTTCTTTCTCTTATCTCACATGTATCACCCTATATTAACTAGAATCTGCATCATTATGGGTGGGAGTTTTCTGAATAAGGTTTCAACAATGCAAATCTAGTCGATGTATTTGTGGCCATAATAAACAACACAGTTGCCATCAGCAACAGGTGAGATGGTGCTTAGAGACACAGGCCAAGAATGTCAGGCCAGGTAGGTGCAAAATGCTTTTTGCTTTAATAATTCTTATAACACCACATGCTTTTCCTTAATCCCAAATGCTTCAGTTTTCCCTCCTTAAACCCAAGCATGTAAACTACAGCAAGTTCAGAGTATTCATGCCTGCCATCCCTCCATAAGCAGAACATTTAGGCAGTAGAAATCATTTAAAAAGTGCATTTCTGTTAGTGAGGAATCCTATATTTATTAAACCCATACCAGTATGATAAAATTAACTTTACCAAACTGGTGTGAGGAACTTGTTGTACACTTTGACCTGACCACATCCAACACCAGACTAGGCAGACACAATAACCATATGCAAAGTAAATTCCAACTTCAATCTGCAAGAATAAGCAATAGCCCTGGCAACATTCAAAATCTGCTCTCAGGGACCGGCCTGGTAAGTCAAACAAAGTCATCCTGCAGAAGACTGATCTGAAATCATGCAACTTATGATGACTTAAGTTACTTTTCTGAGGGACGTTAAAACTTTCAATCTTGGAACCAGATTACTCCAATTTAAGATATAGCGGGGATGACTGAGAACAGCAGCTTTAAAGACTTGAAAACAAGAGACAAATAAAAAGGATTTAATGAGCCTGTTTACTTCAAAACACAACTTTTTTAAACCATAATGTTGACAGTATTAATGCCATCATGTCAACAAGTCACAGCATGCCCCCTCTAATAGCATCTATGAGCATTAGCATAACTAAGAACACAGCAAACAAAAGTTTTAAGAAACTTCTGTTCATGAAACTAACACACCTGGAAATGGAAGTCTTTATGAGCTAATGAAACTGTCACTTAGTTTTCAGCCATATGGAAGTTTCCATTAGCTTTAAGCAGATTTAGAGAAGAGGCGGTACAAATGTTACATTCCTACAAGTTTTATTAAATTAAATAGGAGACAACATAATAACTATGATACTGAGTGAAAGAGCACCAGCTCAAACAGCCAGAAGAATTCACAAAAGCATCAAACATTGAAATCAATTAATAAAGAGCTAGGATTTTTAAGTTTCACCAATTACTTTACTACGGTTCATATAGAGAGCTAAACAAGAATCAAACACCCATGTGCAAGGAGCTGTGCAGACACAGCCTTTACCCCGTACTGATTTTTAAAAAATTAAATCATTAAGAGACAGATACAGACATGTACATAAGGCAAAATCAAAGTGGAGAAGAGATAGAGATAAGGATTTACTTTCCTCAACGTAATCCTTGGAAATACAATATTCCCACAGTGCTTTTTCCAGCCAGCCACACAGCCTTCTCCCAGACCTCAAGAGCACCAGGAAATCCACAGCACATACCTTGAAAAAACACACCCACCCCAAAAGCCCTTGCATTTACATAAAGATTCAATTTAAAGAGCAAAAGCAGCTTTTCCCTGCCCTGCACTTACTCCTGTGGCTGCCCAGAGGTTCCTCATTATGCCTTGTGGGACACCCACCCTCCATTCACTGCCAGGCTGTCCATACATCTCCCCAGCCTTCACAAACAGCTCGGCTATTTCAGAGCCTGTAACAGACTCTACATCAGGGTGTTGCTTCTGTGTTTCACTGCCATGGCTTTCCCTGCTGACTGTGCTTGGGGGTGCTGCCCCAGTTCTGTCCTGGACCCTTGCAAATACCCTTTATATTGCATTGCTTTATTACTCCCTCCTCACTGTGCTCTCATTAGCATAATCTTCAGAGATAAAAGACACAAAGTGGGTCCCTGAGCCCTAGAGGTACCAACCAATGAGAAAGACTGCTGATCCAGGATGGCTCAGGATCTTTTAGAGTCAGAAACACCTTTTGACAGGACTATGGGAATTAGCCTTGTTGCAGCATCCTGTCATATCTGAACTGCAGATAAAATACACTATTTCCCACTTTAATATTAATCCTCTGTGCTGCACTGCAGTGGTAATCCTAAGATTTTGCCTCAGCCTTACTGAAGTTTAATTATTTATGCAAATGATTATATAAAAGAAAGTGAATTCTTCTGCCTTCATTCACAAGACAGAAAAATTCCATTCTGCAGAGGCAGAGGAAATCCCTCAGGCACCATTTCCATATGCACACATAGCAGGGATGTGTCAGGTTAAAGAGCAATCAATGAACCTTTCCCCTCCTTGCTCTCACCTCCATCTCTGCATTTGCTGGAAAGCTTATGGCAACAGCCTGGACTCCCTGTGTTTGCGGCAAGCAAACATGACGATTCAGGCAGCAGACAAAGTGGGCATCAGCATCACCCAGCTGCTGGTCATCCACACTACACCCAGCACCCCAGGCAACAGCCTCCTTTGCCAGGTCTGTGGTCAGCCTTGCACAGTATTCGCTTTCAAAATTATATAAATGCGACTACAAGGCAGAGCCATTCAACAAGAGCAAGAAGGATTTGTTGTTAATGTGTGAGTAAACTGAAACAGAGCTGAGGGACACTCTCAAGGGTGTGAAGACTTCAGGGCACTGCCAGAGTCTAGATTAAGCTCCATTCCTGAACAGTTTTTTGTACTAATTCCTTTCTCTTCCTCCTACTAAAGATGCAAGTAGTGCCACAAATGTTTTCTTATTTTCCCAATTTTATCTTCAAAACTGCTCTATGCATATTCAAAAAAGGACATTTGCAAATGGCTTGGGAAAAGCAGAAATCAAATCACAACATATTAGGAAAAAATATTTCAATTTATTCTTGACAATTGCTTGAAGCTTAGCCACACCTGAAAATGAGTTCTCTGTATTTCCCAGGGTTGGTGCTACAGGAAAACAGCAACCAAGATTAAACCAAGCTCCCAGGGAGACACCTGCTGGCGGCAGCCTGGGGCTTATTTGCTAAAACCTCAAAGAATAAGGAGATACCTGCGGAATTGATAGGTGATACTTTGTCTTACCTGGACTGTCTATACCCTGTGTAACTTAATTAGCAGGCATACCAACAACTTGAAGCCTTGAAATGGACAGTCTTTTTCACCAGCAAAGAGCAGAACCCTATGTGCAGACAGGGCAGGTGACTCCAGCCCCACAGCCCAGGTCCAAATTTCCAGCTATTTTGCACCATCTGCTGCCATGACATCATAGGGTGAGGCACTTCTTCAGCCTGCACTCCCCAATTGGCATTCCCTGCACAGATCCTTCTGCCTCCTCAGGCAATTATGACCAGTGCAGCTCACCTCCATGCTGACTGCCCCAACACCCATCATTGTCAACACAAGGAAATTGCAGTTTCTACTGTTATCACTTATCACTTCTTGAAGGGATGCTCATTCTCTACACACACAGCACACCGAGGTGTAAAGCACTGACAACGAGCACGCAGAGTTGTGTTTGGAGGGAAAGAGCATCCTGGCGTTTTTAGGACAAAGCACTGTTACAAAAAAAGCCAAAGGCATCTTACAGCCTCCAGTAACACAGAGCACTCTGGAGGGGCAGAAATGCTGCAGATCCCACTTCCAGCCACCACAGAACATCCTGCAAAGCCTGCTAATGCATACAAGTCCTGCGACAGAAAGTTTTCTAGAGATATCTACAAGGAGATAAAAATGCCAAGCTGCAGCCTTGTTTCCTTTTGGGTTAAGTCTCAGAGGATGGCTGGGTCAGTAAAGTTAAGCCAGTAAGCTGTGCTGGAGGGACCTGGGGAAGCTGCAGAACCAACCCTTTCCAGTACCTTCATTTAGGTTTATTTACAATCATTGACAGGGACGTGTTGTCCAGAACCTTATTTATGCCCCTCCTGTGAGATGGTGGGGCATCCTAAACGTCCCAAGCAGCCGCCTCTGAGCCAAGAAACAAAATAGGTGCACTTATCCCAGAACAATGAAGGAAAAAACAAGGCTGTCAGCCCACAGCCTGTACAGCCACAGAGAACAGGAGGCTTCTGTCCCAAGGCATTATCTGTCCAGTCAAAGGCTAATGCAAGAACATGGGTACTACACTGGCAAAAACTGTACAGTGTTACACACATCAGTGACTCCCATCCAGAATGCCTGGTCTGATGCATAATTAATATACTTTAATTAGATGACCATTTAAAATACTGTCAAATGCTCAGTGGGAAATAATAATGAGATAAGAATGTCTTAGACTGAAGGCGGTTGAGACAAAAGAAAATCCACAGAAGGAAAACTAGGGAGCAACTACTTCCCAGCCTACATGCCTTTTGAGAAAGATTATCAACTAGTAAAACAGGCATGACCAGCATGATAACCAGGAATTTCTACTGTAAGTAAAAGCTTCATCTTTATAAAGATGCATATTACTACAGACTGGGAAGACACATATCTAAGCAAAGTTTACAGACAAGTCTTGTTTATTTAAGAATAATTCAAAGTTGAATTGTATAATCCAGGCGATGCTCTATAGTCAGAAATGGTTACCAACCAGTGCTCTGAGATGCCTCTGAGATCCTGTCACAATGGCAACTGAGTTGAAGAGTTGGCTCTGTGATGTCCAGAGCATCCACTGCAGCTGTTAGCAAAGGAAAGGGATGGGGAACCAGACTTGACGCTGACGCTTCTCTGGAGTATTCAGTAGCTCTGCCTGCCTGCCACAGTGCTCTCTCGATAGACTAACAAGCACAAGTTTCTGCCTACTAAGAGTAGGATTTAGGAACTTTCTTGTCTCCCCACCACTTTAATTCAGCACCCTGAGAGCAAGCAGAGCCTTTGAGAAGCTGCATGCACACAGGATCTTACAAAGCATGCCTCAGCGACAGTACACCAGTGCCAATGTCTGCAGCCCACGCCAGCTTTTGCAATGTCTACACGAGCACATTTGACTACAACCAGAGCTTAGAGCAGCAACTCCTTAGAGATGGTGAGAAATACCTAATCCCTACTCACATCACACTCATTTTGGCAAACAGTGGCGGAGGAGAAGCAATGGTTTCCTGACAATCAAGCCCATTTGGTTTTTATCCCCAGTGTCTCAAAGAGAATTTAAACACAGTAAATGAAAAGCTAGCTTTTCACTTTTCTCAGGATCATTGTAGAAATTTTACTGTATTTATTATGATCACTCAAGAACAGTGACTACAATGGTATCATTGAAAATGTTGCATTTTTTTAAGATATAAAAGCAGGAACTAGTAGATAATATAAGACAAGTTTTACTTTTAGTGAAAAAATGCTTGTTCAGTAATTTTTAGAATGGATGTTCACTGGCAATAACTTAAAATACTACTCTGCCCAGATTTGTGTATGATCTAGATAGGACCAGTTCCACTTTTTTGACACAGTGGAAACAAAGGCGAAGTACACGAGGAAGCTGACTCCAGAACATGCAGAAAAGTCAGAATTAGAGCAGAGAAGATTTATGAGAGTATATGATTTCCTTTATTTAATCCCCATCATATTAGGCTAAATTCTGTTTCCATATATACTTGGGATGGAGGTGAATCCAAGAGCATGCAGAACTTTGCAGGATTTTTTTTAAAGTTGCTATTATCTCAGTTTTTATTCTGTATGGTTTCAAAATGCGCATGGAGAGGTTTTAGTACACCAATTAGTAGCCTGTTTGACAGATACTTCAGTACAGCATATGGTTTCCACGTGGCTGGCTAACAGAACCTAAAAAAATCAGACTGATACTTAATACAGCTTCAACTATAAGCACAGTCTGAATGCCTGATTTGCAAGTGGAAAGCTCCAACTCCTGAGATACATCCATTTCTCAGGCCTTTTTCACCCATCCATTAAAGCCTCAACGTAAAAAAACCATGGGCTCAAGGAAAAAAGTCACGGGGAAAAAAGCACCAAAACCAAAAGATGTGTCTCAACTTATAAAATATTAACAGTCAACAAGGCTTCTTTTTTCTGAAGCTTGTTTTGTCCACTCCCCATCACCTTTAAAACAAAAGGTAGACCTAGGTTCCTTCATCCACTTTCTTCCCCATAAAGAATCATCATTAGGTACAGCAAACAGAGCAGTCATACTCAGAGGGAGAAAAGCAGATTAAAACGTGGAGTCAAGACATTGCTGAAACTTTTATTCCTTCTGTTATTAATTGCTTCAGCCTACTAAATTTGATATTCATATTTCAGAAGCAACATGAAACCCCAAGCAAGCAGGGGAACTTTAATGTGGTACAAAGAAGAAAGCATCTTTCCCAAAGTGCTTGCAATATAAATAATGCAGTCATAGCACAGATAAAAATAATTGCTATTATTCAGGCTTTATAAAAAAATAAGTACAAAAAAAGGGAGTTAAAGAAATGCAAGTAGTTACGTCCTAATTAGTCTAACATAATCCTGCCCAACCCATTTTTATTTGGTCTCGGTGCTGCTGTTCACTGTCTCTCCATGGCTCAGCACCCTATTTCAAGCATCCTCAGGTCCCTGCACCTAGGTAAAACTTAAGCCTGTCGTCCAGCCATCCAAAACCATCTGCCATGACTGAAAGTTGGACTTAATAATTGATCCTGATCACAGCTGATAATGTCTTCTTTTGTAACCATCCTGTTTTCTTCCCACATACTGAGTGCACAGTAGAAGACATCCACAGCTGCTCTATCCAAGAAAGAATGATGAAAGAAATCAGTTTTCCCACATAAAGCCACATATTGCATCAAATAACAATATGTCAGGATCAAATAGAAAATTCAAACTGAAAAAATGTGTTGTGGCAGACCAGTAAAATCTCGATTCATCTGATCTGAACTCTATCAATTTCCCTGCTGCATCTGCTGTACCACTTGACTCCAACTCTGAGACCATCTCATCCACAAGAAGAACTAAACAAAGGGACTAAGGGCAGACTAGTGTTGACCTTAATCTCTTAGTTTTAATCAAGTTCAAAACTTGGTAAGAGGTGGTGGAAGCTCTGAATAAACATGCAGAAGATTTCCTCAGGTTCAAGGGCAAAGTCTGTCAAGTGAAAACGAAGGATGAATTTGCCTCAGGACTCAGACGTGAGATCAAATTATCGCTGCTTAACAAGTTATAAGACACCAGCTGAGCCAAAGTAACAGCCCTTGAGATGCTACTAAATTATGGCAAGTGTAAGGTAACATAATTTAACTTATCCCTAAAGAAAGAAAATTAAGCCAAGCAGAATCATTCACATTTACCACAAAGAATACAAACACTAACCACAACCCAGCGAAACATCTTACTCTGGATCTACTCATTAAAGACTTCACAAAACAAATGCTGACCTAAGTGGAATCAGAGACATTAAAAATCAAAGAGGTTCCCATGCAAAAGCTGGGAACACTGCAGAAAAAGCCTGGCACAGCCATTTTTACCACTACTGGGGAAAAAAAAGATGTCAAAATCACTTATCTTTCCTTAGCACTGACAGGTGATTCTGCCAGCTTAGCGAAGCTGATGTAGAACAAGACTGAGACAAGGTGGTGAGCACAGCTGGTGTAAGTCCTACCTCACTCAGAAAGTTACTGAAATCATTATCATCACAGGATACTGAAACCCAGCTGATTTCCATTTATATAGATTTCTGTTTTCAGACAGGCACACTTGCTGCCTCCATGCGAGACTTAAAGAAGTCAACAAGTCAAAACTAAAAAGGAAACAGCGCTTTATGAATACAAAGAACCATTTTCTAGGCAGCTTGGGATCTCTCTTTTCCCTAAGGCAAGTCTGGCTGGCACAGCGACTTTGTACATCTGTGACCCTGAAAGATCACTTCGATGATAATTCAAATGGACAAATTAGATAGCAGCTTCTTCCCCCTTGCACTGATTCATCTGTGCTGTAGAGAGCTACGTCCCTTCATATATGACATTTACACTTTACTCCTAAACTGCAAGCTGTAAAGTGTAATCCTTGTAAAGGCTCAGCTCCTAGAAGCGAGCTGTCCCCTTTTCAGCTGGCTGCTTATGATATGAACACAGAAGTCACTAGGAGAACCACAGACTCCGCTACACTGTGTTTCTGCTTTGTTAAATTGTAAAGATGAGCATAAATATACACGTTGAGATGAACAGTTCCTACTCTTATTTCAATTCTAGGATATACAATTCACTCTAAAGCTTAAACTCAATAACCTTAAAACTTACGAGGATTTTCACTACTTGCCTGAAACACAGATTACCCAACAGAGACAAAATCTAGGTAACCAGAGTAGTTGTATGATACTTGATGTGCACTGCCCAAGTTAAAGTTTGGGAAGATGGAAATAGGCTCTGGAAAGAACAGAGGAGAAGTAGAGATTGAATTTCTACAAACACAGGGAAGGACAGATAGTGAGTAGAGAAAGGAATAGAGAAATTCTTAAAAAACACACATATCAGGAATTAATACACTGTGTGCTTTGTGAGCCATCTCAGGAACCAGTGCATATGCATCTTCTTACTTGTCAGATCAACCCATATCATGCTTAAAAAGCATGAGTCAGGCATCCCTTTCAGTTCAGCAATTCAATTAAATACTTCCTAGTGACTGAAGCCATGATACCTATTCCCCATTAGTATAAAGTTACTCTCCACAGTTTGATGTCAAAATAAAATATCACTAAAATGGTATCAGCCCAAGAGATAATTTAAATGTCTGATATTTTCACTAACAATCACTTCTTGGGTGGTATTTTGTAAGTTGCTAGACACAAGTTCAAAGCCTAGCATAACTAACTAGGGTGGTTCAAGGATGACCAATTTAGACCTTCCTCCTGCTCAGGCATGTTATGGCATGTACTGTAATGCAAGAAGACTTTTAGGTCCACCTGCTCTCTGGGACTTAGAGGACAGAAACTTTCATATTCAGGGAGTGTGGGAGAACAGACACAGAAATCAAGATTAAATGGATTTGCATCATTGTAATTGCCTACCAGTTAGGAATAGAAGAGAATACATGGGCAACCAATGGCAAAACCAAACAGCCCAACATTTGAGCATAAATCTTCATCAGGAGTAACAACAGAAACTAATAGCTTGCTTTAATCCTAAAGAGGCTTCTTTCAAGGTTGTTCAACAAAATAAAATAGGGATGAAGTCTGAGACATTTCTATTTTGGAAACTCTGCAACAGGTTCCCAGGTTGAGATAATGGTCTTCAAGCACTTACTGGGCCTTTTACAGTGCAGTAGCACTGATTAAATCTTTCCCTGAACCCAGGTTTACCGTAAGTGATGACTGAGAAGAAGAAATCTGTTTTCCAAGTGTGCTCTGAAGATACTGATCCCAAGATAAGTATCTGTAGCCATCAGGTCACAGAAGCAGCAAGAGCTGACAGAAGGGAAGTTCTTTGAAGCACCCTTGAAATCATAGTACGATGCATCCTCATATTTGCATGATTTCTTATATCTCCATTTTATTAAGTCTTTATTTTTAGATCATTTTGTTGTCATCTTCCACTCACTTCACATTCTTGTAGAGGAGAAAAGGCATGACTCAGAGAAGAAGAGGTGCAGAAGAGCACCATTTCTCTTTCACAAGCAGCAAAATGGATGATTTTACTTTTTAAGAGTGAGCTCATTCAGTGAACCCCCTCCTGCCAGTCCTCACTCAAATTATGATGCTCTGTAACACATCTGTGGACTGTGTGACAAAAAAAAGTCTGAGTTCAGGTTATTAAAGGTACTTTGTCTCTCATGGGCTGTAAGGTGTAAGCAGACACACCCAGAATTTACGTTCCAGAGCAGGAACAAACGAAAATAACACGTGTCGAAGAATTTAAATGTTTTATTTTAAACACATTTCATTTCAGACACAGGGATGGAGAAAATTTAAAAAATGGGACTAAGTTCTTAAAAATGAAATGTGTGTTACAATCTAACAAGGAAAACAATGGTTCTTCAATATCATTCCTTTCACAACAGCTTCCCACTCACATATGCAAAGCAAAATACACTTGTATTATATACAAATAAAATATATTTGATGGTTTGTATTTATTAATTGTGTAGCAACATCAGGATTCCAGGTGAAACCAAGCCCCTCCTTCTACCAGCTGGAAGAGACACCGAAACCAATCTTCAAATGATAACAACTAGTAACAGACTATATCTGAGAGTTTCATTTCTGAACCTTCAACTTTGGGGCTTTCACAGTGACTCACAGGTGTGCAAATACATTTGCCCCAAAGCACACTTGAACCAGTCCTAAAAACTGTTTTGAGAGCTAAAACTCACTATTTCTATTTATTCATTCACAAGTAAATGGATCTTGATGTGCAATAAATTCTTTTAAAATTGTAATACTGCTTAAGATCATCAGTCAGATTCCAGGCTCTTATGCATTTGCTTTACATTTTCACAAATCAGAAGCAGGAGTGACCATGTGTTACACTGCACGTAACAAAGTGTTAATGCTCACTTTGACAGGCAGAGTTGCTATCTGTTGACACACTGAAAAATCCTCACAAACTCCATGACAAACACTATCAGGTATGGAAGCAGTAATAGCACAGAGGACATGTGAAAGCAGAGGCAGATAAGAGCATCAAATTAGCAAGGTTTTATTATTACGTGTTTCCAGGCATTGCTTAGACTATCTGAAGAACCAGTATGAACATTTAAAAATATTGCAAGAACAGTTGACTATAACACAAAGAAAACAAAGAAGTGTATCAATAGCTGCACATCAGAAAATGTCAAGCAGACCAACTTGCAGAAGAAAAAGCCATATAAATCTTTCTCCACCCACTTCAGTAATTTTTGGCAGACAATATAGGCTGCTGCTGCCTTGTTGTTTAACACAAATTACAGGGAATGCTCACAGGGCACTGCCATCTGTCAGCAGCTGTTACTGAAAACCAAACACAGGGGGCAAGTGAGCAGTTCGCAGCACGCCGCCTCCAGATGCAAACAAAATTCAGAAGAAATAGGAATAAAGTGTAGGGGAAAATAATGTCTTATCAAATGCGTAAACCCAAATTCTATGCTCAAGCATACATAAACCTTCAGCATTTCTGGAGGAGGCAAGTACCAGTCACAGCTTGACCATTTCATTTCTTTCACAAGCAAGAGTGCTGCAGGTCCTGTACACTTGCAGGTACTGTAGAAGTAAGAGATCTCTGTCTAGACATGATTATTCTTCATATATGGCCAATTGCTTTACCAGGTTTATTCTGAGAGAAAAAATATTTGAGGCCTCCTGAAATCAGAGCAGGATCGGCCTGGTGCATCTGAAGCTTCCACCGTTAACCAGCCTGAGCCACCTGAATTGCTCACCTCCATTACAGATCACTTACCTTAACTGCAAGTAGCTAGAATTATTATTTTGTTCAGACTAGAACTGAATGGCTCAGTTACACAACAGCTCTTTACTATTTGTACTACTGTGGCAGCCTGCAGCAATCAGTGACCAGAAGCATCCTGGTTCACTGGATATAGTGCACATCCCATCAGTTCCTAGATGTGGTCAAACACTGAATCCATGCTTAGAAGCCACAAGCCAGTCAGGGAAGCAAGCTTTGAACCATTAGCCTGCATATTAACCAGCACCCAGGGGCCTTTCAGCCCAGCTACACTATGTCAGCTGAGCTAAAAGATGAAATTACACTCACACTGCCCCTCTGGTGAGAGTCTCTTGGCATGATTTGAGGCTAAAGAGTCTGTGAAGGGATGCGAACAGCTTTGCCTCCCAGCACTATGCAGAGAAGAACCCCTATGCCTCTTACAGAATTAATGCGTGTCCTACATGAACTTCTCCGTTCACGTCTGATTGACGTCCCATTCTCGTTTAGGCTCAACAGGTAACAAGCATGGCCTCTTAACAACAAATGACTGAAAGGTCAACACGCATCTTGCTAGAATTAAAAACCCATAAATGAACCACACCACAAACTAAAGATGGTGTCAAAACTTAAGAATTTCAACTTTCTAAATTAAAGTTTCAAACTCAAAGCATTGACAAGAAATCAGCCATACACCTGTCCAAGTCCCACTCCTGCAAACGAACCATCATGCTGGCGAATCATCTGGTTCTCTTTTGGAACCATCTGTGCTTGCCTTCACCTAAAGAAGAATTAGCAAACAGAGGACCGGGCACATGTGAAGCACAGCACGTAACAGACAACTAGAGATTCACTTTTAGTTTTGCTCAGAGATTGAAGGCAAGTAAGATCAGGGGTTTTTAACTGGGAGGCATGAATTCCAACAAAACCTTTACATAAGGATATCCATAAGAAACCAATGCTTCAATTAGCATAAGCTCAAACTGTTTGCCCTGCCTCTTCACCAATGCAAAGCTTCAAGGGTCCCCACTACACACTCCCTCCTCTTTACAACCTGGAGACTGAATTGATGAAGTTTTCACTGAAAAGCAGAACCCAAAAGATGGGCTGGAGAACTTCCAGTCCCTCTTTTTTAATAGTAATTTTATGCTTAGTTTTTAAATATTTGAAACAAGGTCCTTCTAATTCATCTGGAAAGCCTCTCCCACTGACACAACCACTGATAATTCCTGCCTGGAATAGGGGTGCATTTGTTGAGGTGATCTAGGTTAGTCATCTAGATTACATTTAAACTAAGCTTATGTAGCTTCCTTTTCCAAATATTACAAGGAAAGAAGGTAAAAAACCTTATTGAGATGAATAAAATTAATTCAAACATCCTGAGTTACATGAAATATTTAGGTTGTCTACACAGGGAAGCGGAACACAGAGCTCTGTCTGCAAAATAAAGCTTACCATTACAAGTTTCAGGAGACTCCTAATAATAGTATTTTGAAGAATGGCATGTAGATTAAATGGAACAAAATACAGCTCACCTACTAATTCATAGCAAGCTGCTCTTCACAGAAACAATTAGAATATAGCCACATTCAAATATCGAGCTTTAAATTCTTAATATTAAAATCAAAGCGCAGTCTGCATCTTAATGCTTCACTGAAAATGCCCATGTGCAACTTGACAGCCACACTGATGACAGACCAATAAAACTAAAGTGAAGCATTATCACCCATTCTAGCATAACACCAAATCAGCAGAGGATGTGCATTAAACAATACAGGCTGCCATTTATAGAAGTGCCTCTGTTGTGGCTTGCAGCCTTTTCATGCTGACATCAGGTTGTGTTGTTAGCTGAGGTCACATTCTCTTCTGCCTTTAGCCCAGTTACCATTCTTGATAAACTGAAGTGCTGAACAACAGACACAGTCTCAAATGACACTGGCAAACCTTGCCTTCAGCTTACTGACACACACAGCTAGAAAGTACTGAGTAAAAAAAACATTGAATCAATTTGAAGATCTTCCATAACTACTGCATCCTACAGGAGGAAAAATGAAATAATGGCGTAATTTAGGTTAAAAGGGACCTCTGAAGGTCAAGTGACCCAATCTCCTTCCAAAAGCAGGGCTGACAAAGTTGTATTGCTCAAGGTCACATCCAGACTAATTTTAAAAACCTCCACGGATGAAGAACCTCTGGGCAATCTCTTCCAGTGCTCCACTCACCATCTTTAAAGTGATTTAAAAAATAAACTCATGGGAAAAGCCCCCAAGCTGTCCTCTCAGTCCCTCAAGTATGTGGACTATTGGAACCTGCATAAAACCAACTGAAAACCTCTTGATGAGAAAGATCTTAACTTGCAATTCAGAGGTTTTCCAAATTAGTGGTCTATGCATTATAGGTACAGGAAAGTCAAGATTCCAGGCCAAAATTTATAAAATGAGCCGCTCATCACAGCTTTTTACTGGCCTTTGTCCTGTGTGTAGTTTCACAGAAACCCGTTCCATGCCATGAGGGAGCAGAGATCACCTGCTTTCAAATACTGGTCAGACCATCACTGGCCAAGGGTGCAGAGCACCAACCATCAGTTCAGGTACATTCTCACCTCTAACTGGAACTATTTACCATTTTTGGGGCATGTAAAACATGGTGTTTCAGATGACTCTGTGATGCAGCTTTCCTGGAAGAAGCTGGGGAAAGGACCAAATGTAACATGCTCACACTGGAGGCCCTGAAGGGAACATTCTGCTGCAGCTGATGGAGCACCTGGCCTGGTTTGTACAAAAGACACAGGACTGGCACAGTCCACCTCTGTCACAAAGTTCCCAGGGCCCCAGTATTCTGCCACATCTCCCACACTTTCAGGCAGAGTGAACAGAGCTCCTTATAATGTGCTGCTACAAACAAGAAATAGTTAGGACAAAAATAGAGACAAGGCTGCTTTAGAGCCCATAATAATAAATAGGCTTTAGGGAGTGCCATGAAGGGAAGCAGCAAGTACAAAGCACAATGCGCATACAAAGACCCAACACAGAGTCTTTGGAGAAACCCCACTGCAGTGAGACAAAAATCCAGCACACACATCAAAAGAAAAAAAAAAAAAGACATCTAAGGAAAGCACTAGAGACAAGTATGGAGCTTCTTAAGAGGGAGGGAGCAGAGAATAAGTTTCAGTGTGCTGGTGCATAAATATTTTGCCTGTGGAAGCTTTGGATCAGATCTTATTTAAGTCTCCAGTGAAAAGGAGCGTGATTGTCCCTCCACATTACAGAAGCTCCATGTGATTAGAACCCTGTGCAGATTTAGCTCCTGCCCAGCACAGAGCTCAAACAGCAGGAGCATAAATCAGAGTGGAAGTACATTGGCAGAGTTGCAGCAGGAAGTAGTGTGCCCAGCCCTGCCTCTCCAGGGCTACCTCCAGGATTGCTCCTGATCCCAGCAGGAGCTGGGGGGACTTCAGGGGAAGAAATATAAATGATGGAGAATAGAGTTAGACCCATTCTTCATAAAGCGGCCTAATTAGAAATGTCAGGTCTCATTATGAGCCAGCGCTCCACTAGACAGGAGTCCCATTACTCAGGAGAGACGTATGTGGAAGACATGCATTTCTTAAAGATGTACACATCTTTACCCACACCACAGCCAATGGGAACAGTCTCACTACAAGGGGAATGCAGCACCAATGCCGCCAACTGCATAAACACCAGCAGAAGCAGTGCCAACACTGTTTCACACCTAAAATTTTATCTCCCCCTTCCCTCTGCAAGGCTAGGAGCAGTCATGCCTCAAATATTCATAACAAGGCTTTTTACAACATGGTCTACCAGCAATTTACATAGGGGCCTGTGCATTTCCCACTGATATCATTAGAAAGAGTCCATTAGTATCAAAGGGAGCAGATCTGGAGTAAAAAAAGTGCAAATTTCTCTCTTCTACCTCTGCATTCAAGCATTCGTCCCCAATGAAGTCCAGCTATGTCTCATATTCCTTAGACATCAGCATCTGCATTTCATACCAGAAACATCCATGTAAAGCATCTAAAGAATTCTGTGGTGCACTGCCAAGCTCTGAGGGAAGGCAAGTTAGGTATGTCACAGGAAAGAGAACAGCTCTGGAGATGTGGTTGCTATAGATTTTGCATTCTTGAAAAAAACAGTTCAGGCCACACTTTACAGTGAATGAAGGTATTTTCTCTCTTCCTCTGTAGTGCATTGTTTGTGATAAAATTCACCTGGTTTGACTCTGAAGGCCAACTGCAAAGCAGCAGCCATTAGCAGCTCTCCTCATGAAGATTTGTCTGCAGTGAGATCCCTGCAGGCTACACATAGGGTGTAAAAACCTAGGCAGGATTATTCAGGGCTGTCTGCAGCTTTGGGGCTTCAGGGGAATAAACAAAAAAAAGAGACTCAAACTGCTTTGCACAATGCAACAAAAGGATTCTTTTGACAAAGCAGCAGGGCAGAATTAATTCCTTCAGCAGGCAGAAGAAACCCAGTCATTATGCAGTATTTGCTGTCTTAATACTACAAAAATAGGATGCATTTACTTTTTATAGCTCAGTTTTGTTCTATTTCACATCACTGTATCTGTGCTACAAACAAAATACTTCAGCCAAACATAACAGAGGAAAAAGGCAGTGTAATGCCAGACCAGGGCCAAGTACAGACAATGCCTTCCCTGTACTTCCCTCTGGAGTAATAAACGAGCACTTGTCCACTCCTGCATTTTGAAAAAAGCTCCTCTTCATGCCCTCAACTCACATGGCTGTAACGGCAGGTTTTGTTCTACCACTGCATGTTAAAATTGCATACACATCTGCATTAGTAAGTCTTCCTCAGAAATGGGCTCAGCAGTCTAATCTCATCCAGCCTAAAGTCAATGATTTGAAAACAAAAAGTAACTAGGTACAAGAAGACCTTCAAGCCTCCAAGCATTTGGTCTCAGGTTCTTTAGAAATCTGTTGCTGTGCGTGTCTCTCTGGTCAGCCCACACTCGGCTGGGCAGCCCGGTCAGCTCCGACATGCCTCAACAGGATCACAGTGTGGGCTCTTGGCTCTGCAGAANCTCTTCAGTCTAGACACTTCAATAAACTTCACAGTTATGAAAGCTGCAGCTACTGTAGTTACAATATACAAGGACAGGGATGTTATTTGTTGCTGGTAGGAGAAACACGTTTCATGTACTTCGGTTGCCCATAAAAGCCTATCCTGTATTTCACCAATTACCACAGAGTGACTGCTGTCCTCAGAGGCTGCTAATTACAGCAGCTAAACTCAGTTCACTTGTTACACACTCAACCTGAAAACAAATCTCATCAAGTAAATGAGAGCAGCAGCACAGAATTCAAAGTGCTCCACAAGAGGTGCAAGAAATTTCATCTCTTCCCCAAGCAGTCTTTGGCCACCACTGAGGCAGCTGATGAAGGACGGCAATTGAATTCTAACTGGGACAGTGATTCTATATAAAAACAGCCCAGAGCATTCATTTAAAAGTAGTTATTAGGAGACTACTCTCCAGCACCCAGCCAGCATACAGAAAGGGGAAAGGAAGACACCTACTCCTCCACCACTTTCTTGGAAACAGAACTATTTGTAAGCCTCAGGCAAGGACGTCTATATCAAGAACAATTTTGTAATTATTTTCATAGGAGCAGAAAGTTTGCGATACCTTCACTTGTGCTCACTGAAGTACCCTACTGTGTACCCCCAACAAGTGTTGAAGTCAGTGTGTGTGAAACAAACACAATCCAAATAAACTTCACAAATCTGCAGTGTACAACTATGGGATAGTTTTTACTCCCACCAGATTGCCCTTTAGTGTGCCATACGATATTTGCATAGCTTATACTCCCATCTCTTATTGCTGAGAATTAAAAGGCTGAATTAAAATCACTGCTATGTTCAGAGTGATCAGTATGGGTGTGCATGGGCATATGTATGAACCATCCTACTGATAACCTTGCCCCTGAAAGATTCTGTGTACCATAAACGACAAAGCTAAGTGATCAAACCCCTAAGATTTAGTTAATCCTTTCACATAAAAATGCCACTGGAGTTAATATTGCTCCAGCTCTGACCACAAGCTCTTTCTGACAGAACATCTATAAAAGAGAGCCAGCTGGGAAAAAGAGCACAGAAGATATCAAGAAATTGGTGCAAAGATTTCAAAGACAATCACCGCTGCAAATTTAAGGCTTTGTTTTAGAGGTGAAACCAACCTGACACGAAAATACATTGAAGAATTTGAAAGAAAAGACCATAGCAGAGAAAACAGCAAACTACTGAACATTCCTGAACTGTGATCACCTCTGCAGCTGTACCAGATATTACTGCAATTTCCATGGGAGGGAAGGGTGTAGGTTTTTTTCATTCTAATTCTTTATGGACACTGGACTACAAATTCATCCTTGCCATGTGTTCTAAGTTGCATGTGCTCTCTGAGGCAACCACTGAGGTTGCTCAGATACACATGGTACTTTACCCATGGGGAAGAAGAGAACAGGCCCTGCATGAAGAAATCAATCTCCAGACGTGCAGGACATTCACGCACTTAACTTCCATCAGTAATAATGCAATGGTGCACGTTAATCTTTTACTCATGAAGCCCACACTGAACAGCAGCATCTCATCCTTCAGCTGCCCTCTCCTTCAGCCTGCACTTTATGCACATCTCTTAGTGATGTTGGTAGTAAAGTGATTCTACTTAATTACACCAAAGCTTTTCAAAAAGAGCATTTGTGTGCTCATATAAAACCATCAGGCTTAGGGGAAGTGATGAAACAATCAGAGTAATTCTGGTCCTCTTTGCAAGGAAATCCTGGATCAAGGTACTTTGGAATCAATCCAGAATTCACAATACACTAACAACTTACACACTTACTTTTCTTCTGACATTTGCTACTACAACAGTTCAGACAACCAACAGTGACCTGGAGGTCAGACATTTCCCAACTGATAAGATCAGCTGGACCACTGCCCCAGGCTCTTCATTCCACCAGCTCATCTTTTAAAGCTGAGAAGTTCCCAGCATGATGAAATCATCATGCTTCATTGACAACAACAAATATATGCTTGTTTTCTGTAATAAAAAATGAAGTACATAAATTAGTCACAATTCCAACTTTGGAAAAATCATGGATTATTCTCAGCTCCTCTTTTGACCTGGACAGAAGGAGCCAGAGTGCAGAGGTCTCTCAGCTGTAGATGGTGACACTATCCACTGACAGATGATGCAGTTCATGAGAAGAACCACCCCAGACAGGTTTCTGTATTAATTTCCTGGCACTGGGAAGCATTTAATGATGGTGAACAAGGAACACCACACACATGCATTCACTGCTTTCTCTGAAAATACATGCAGTAATTGCCTCGGGAAACAATGTTCCAACAGGATAAAATAAAGATCTGTCCATAGAAATGGCACATCCTGTAGCATGCAGTATTCACTCCACAGCATTCAATTTGCCCAGATTTCCACATTCTGTTACAAAAAAAGCTGCCAATTGACTCACACTTCAAGACAGTAAATATCAATACAAACTCAAGGTCTATAAAATTTGGATACTGACTGATTCAGACTCCCTAAAATTAGCCTACTACATCAACAGGATAGTAAGGATTTCAAAAAGACAACAGGTATACTGAATTGAGAGAAAAGGGGGAAGAAAGAAAATGCAGCTTTGGCAAAGATGGCTAACAGAAATCATCTCCTGTGAAAGCTCAGATGAGGCTTCTTACATACCCCAAAATAAATCCAATATATGGTTCCCTCCTGTAAATTAATTCTTCACAGGTGAATAGATACAGAGCTCCTCTGCCTTTCCATTTCACCTAGTCCCAATCCAGCCTCACCGACTAACACAGATATCCCTGCTACAGAAACACAGTAAAAACACAAAAATATGTTTATAAAAAAAGTGATGTCTCTATTTGGCACATTCTTGGAACTGTGATTCAATGCTAATTCAAAAGTACTCATAACCAATTTAAATAATCTTCCCAACTGATGCTGCAAAAGGAAACAGTTAGGAAATGGAAGTCTCAATGATCACTCAAAAACAAAACAGACCAGTAGGATTTTTGAAAATTCATGTCCTTCACCTCTCTCAACCTGTTCTGGTCCCTTATATAAGCACACATGCTCTTTCTTCACCCCATCAAAAAGATCATTTCTCGTATTTTATAGAATCTTAAACTGAGCTTGATGACACCAGGCTACAGCTGCTTGCAGAGTATTTTTTTTAAGTTCCACTTTTACTGCAAGATTGCCTCAGTCTCTTCATACCGTTAAAAAGACGCAGCAGTCGAATACTCCGACATTAACAGATAAACCCATCCACCCCTGTGGTAATTCATCAGCACCTACCTTTCCCTGTAGTCATTCTCTGCAGTGCTGGGGAGCTGCTGGGGAAGGGCACTGTGCTCGGGAGCACCCCACAGTACACGTCTCTCAGTACATGTTTCTCAGCAACTTAATCACCAGCAAACTCGCCACCCTCCTACACCACTTTGCTGTGTGACCTAGCAGGCGATTGCCACCTCTCCTCCAAAATAAAAGCCTGTTCAGCATGCAGCTGAGCTCCATGTGCCCCCTGTGCCTGCTTGCTCACACCCCTCCCCTTCTACATTTGAGAATTTCAGCAATATGCTTATTTACAAAGCTGTTGGAAAGGGAGTAGAGCTCCTCTTGTCCATTTATACCTTCCACAAGGATGTACTATCAGTTAAAGATGTTCATTCAAATATCACTCAGACATTACTGCTCTCTCAGCTCCCACACAAGTAAAGAGGTATTTATTTGCTTTTTTCATGCCCTAAAAATGCTGAGTCAATGAAATCAATCTTCTATTTCACTTCGTATTTCAACTTGAGAACTGCATTAATAGAGAGCAAGCCCTAATGGAATTTTAATTGCACAAGGAGGCATGAATGCAAAAAAGCACAGTGCAGCTTTTACTGGTTCAAAATATCTGTTATCCCGGACGGTTGTCCCTCCTTCCTGCCTGCAATTCTGCTGCTTGCATGTGTGTTGACAAACAAACAATATTCCACCCTCATATGCATGGCATCACTTGGCAAATGTGGGTGATTTTCCTTCATATAATAATTATCAAAATAGCTTCCAATGACTCAGCTTTATTACCAGCAAAACACAGGAATCTAAAACAGTTCCAGTTTTCATCTATTTAACTCCAAGTTCTCAACTTCACAAACAGAATTCATTTAGTAAATAGCATATTTATTTTATACACCCTCCCAAATATAGAAGCAGATCTACTGAAAAGTAGCATTGCTCCCTCTGCATAGGTTTTCAGTAACTGAAATTATTGCATCTTTTATTTTAGCACTGCTTTAATTAACTTGCTTACTCTTAGAACACACGCTCATGCAGTCAGCTACCAAAATTGCATCCTCCCCCCACCTTACTCCACGCAAGTATCCGTGGGGGAGAATCTCAGCTCCAGAATTCTGGCTTTAAGATCTCCTGCTTTGCTTTTCCTCCAGCCCAAGAACACTACCACCTCCACCATCTCTAAATCTTGTTCTTCTGAGTCAAAATTCAACATGAACAAGAAAGTTCAATGCCCTCCTTGCCCACAGGAATACCAGCACATTATCACTTCATGCACAAATATAAGTGCATCTCTCAAAAATTTTGTGACCTACATTTAAAAAAAATGAAGGTTTACATCAAGGAATATCATATTAGGATATCACAATGATCACAAGAATAAAAAACACACCAAAACATTTTGGTCACTTATAACGTTCATTTGGATCATTGATCCCTATCAGCCTGTATTTTTCAGTAGATAATTTATTCTTAATCTGTACTAAAACTTGATTATAAACTCTTCTGGAGTCCCAGTCTGATTCAAAGTCAACTGAAATCCATGGAAAATCTGTACAGTTTATGTTAAGGTCCTTCCAGATAATACCAAGGAAAACCATACAGCCTGAATTTCTTGGAATCTCTGTCCAATAGCCTCTCTGTATCACATCCAACTAAAGATCATCACACAATGCCACTCAAAGACAACAGCTGACTAGCTGGCAATTACTGGCTCTTTCATGCTGAAAATGTATTTGTCCCAGGGGAATAAGGCATCTGCATAATTAGCAGAAGCAGTTACACAGAAAATAATTAGCTTGCTGAAAGCCCAAAGGGGGAAAAACTATAATTTTTGCTTCAAGAGGCTGACTAATTATATGCCAAATAACAAAACAGAGATGCACTGAGAATCATCGAGAAATCCAGCATGGATTTTAACTTCCTATTCTAGCTATAAGGGCTGCTGGTAGCCTAGCAACAAGCAGCATACTTGGGCATGCCAAAACCTCCCCTGACTTAATGAAACACCTCAGATTACTATGCAAACCTCCCCCACCCCACTAGGCATCTGATTCCTGTGTTACTAAATGATAAAAACAAAGCCTAGCCAGAAACAATTCAAGATAAACTCAAACAAGGACTAATGGACTACAGTATAGAAAGATAAGCATAAACAAAACATGAATTATTTTCAGAGACTTGAAATTCACAGTCTGATTAGAGTTGATTCATTAGATTGCTTCTTCGGGTTAAGAAAATGTCCTATTTTTTTAAGCAACTTTTCTAGTAGTCTGTGTAAGATTTCTGTTTGTTTGTGTCTTGGGAACCACTAGATATGAAACCTTTAACAAATTAGAGCAACTCACTAATCTCCAAAGTACTCCTGGTATACAAATAGCACTGCTGCAATTCCTTCCTTTTACTTGAATCCTCAGTGAACTGGTAGAGGAAAATGTTATCCCAAACAGTATTCTCAGAGCCAAGAGACCAGTTTTTACTGTATTTCACCATTCTAGAAGCCACAGCTGCTGTCCCAATTGCCCAGTACCACTGTGTTCTGCGATAAGAGAGGCTTGACAATCACTTTTGAGTCTTGCAACTCTGGTACTCAGTTATGAGTGACCTTTCAGGCAACAGTCTGCTCTTGCTTACCCACAAGCGAAGCACATTCACACAGTCACCCATCCAAACACTCTGCTAGATTCAAAGGGTTAACAAGACTGAGCTATTTCCACTATTTCCTGAGAGAGGCAAATCTTTTGCATGTGCAATATCTATCACCATTTTCCCTGGTGACTCTGACAACTGCTGAAAGTGTCACCTTTGTTCAGAAAGTGTCGGGGACACAAGAAACCTGACAAACTTAGCTTGTCTTTAGGCCACAATAAACTTGTGACCATGGGTGAAGATAAGCCTCCTTTTGGTGGCTTACACAATCTCAAAAAGATAAACTGAAAGTTGCACAGAGCTGTTGACAAATGAGATAGGACGACCATGTAACATTGTATTTGTGCTGTGCTTGGAGGGCAAGGAAGAAGCAACAAAAAAGCCTATGGCACTAAGGGAAACTGAACCCTCCCCTCAAACACACACAAAAGATGTTAATAAGTAATGTTATCATTACTAACTTTGCAAATGAGAACTACTTTAATTCTGCAACTATAGACTTTTTCATTTCTAGGGAAAATGAAAAGGTTCTGGCAGAACAGTAGGAGTTCCTACGCTTTGCTCTCTTTGACCCTTAACACTCCTCCACTCTCCCTTTTTCCCCAGGCTACTTTTTTGTCTCAATGCTCACAGAGGAGATTCTACTGAGGAGAAATTCTACCACAGACTCCAGGGATTGCATCCTGCCACAGCACAAGCAAGAACAGCGAGACATCAGAAGATCAAGTTAAACAGAATGAAGAATACAGGAGTACTTGTGTTGGGAAGTACTGCAAGCCTATCCATGGAGTCAAGGACAGAAGATGGGGATCATAAGGTCTCCGGACCTCTATGCACAAAAAGGGTAAATCTTTCACTGAAACAGTGACAAAAAGGTATAAAAGAAAATAATTTTCAATGAAGTCTAAAAGCAGAAGATCTGATACACATCAATGCTTTAGATGTAGCAATACATCTCAGATCACAAGTCTGCCTCCTAGAAACACCCAACAACAGCAATCTACATAGTACAATGATGCATCAAATTGCTGCTTCTTTTTTTGGAAGCCCATTCTATTCCACTGCTAGCAAGACAAAAATTCCACCTTAGCCTAGCCAAGCGGAAAGCAAGGAAGTTGAATCAGCAGTAAATCTGTTTCAGTTTGAGTAAGGGTTTCAGAGAAATCACCTGG
Organism: Illadopsis cleaveri; assembly: GCA_013399915.1. Taxonomy (NCBI): domain Eukaryota; kingdom Metazoa; phylum Chordata; class Aves; order Passeriformes; family Timaliidae; genus Illadopsis; species Illadopsis cleaveri. The sequence continues at coordinate 944,008 of VXBB01011456.1, forward strand.
AGGGTGGGAACCTAAACAAGTTTGCTAAGGGATTAAATATTTACTTCCCCTCCCACCTGTTAAAAAAAAGAACAAGAACATTTGTTTCTCAGCTGCACTTTTTTAGCCCTGTAAGCCTCATCCACCTGTACAGACAAAATACTCCCATATTATGCAAAAGTGTAATTTTAACCCATTCCATTACAGAGGAACCTGTACCAGGTCTTCATCATTCCCAAACATACAAGATAATGCATCACATTTCTGAATAATCCAAACTATAATTTCAGGATTTTCAAATCAGTTAATTTTATTGTTTCTGCAGGGATGAAGTTTATTGTGCTGTAAAATGGTTATGGCAAGAAGAATGGTTACCAAAAGTGACAAGGGTATTTTTTTCCTATTTAAAAGAGAAAACACCTCTCTGCTCTCTTTACTTCCAAGAGCATGGAGGGAATGCCTAGGACATCATCTCCCCTGCTCCTGGCATTGCAGGGGGTGTAAACCTGATAGGAACTCACAGTGCTGAACTCAGGTTCATCTGCTGTACTCAACTGTCAGCAGAAACATGCATTTCCTTACCAAGAATTCTCACAAAAATCTACTGTTAAACAAGGAGTAATACCTATTAAAATTACTTCCTAGCTCGTAAGCTTATCTGTAAACACAGTAATAAACACTTGTTATTGCAGTAAGCAAAATACTAGTCTCAGACAAGACAGACAGAATTAAGACTCTGATGAGGGTCTATGGCTATCAGTCCTAAGCATACAAAATATGCAAAATTAGTGTCCTGGTTTGGGACAGATTTGGGAGGAACCCCAGGACACTTAGGAAGTGCAAAATACAAACAACATGAGCTTTAAACAGAACACTGCTGCATTACTGTATACACTCTTTGTGGCTTTTAGGGCATTAAACTGAAAAGGCAATTCTTCTCTGAAATTACTATTTAATTTACCTTATGAACAATTTACATGCACATGGACTTGTGAGAACAGGAGATGTATTTCCCTAATGTAACTCAAGAGGAAAAGAAGACAGCTATAGCACCAAAATTCTCTCTTCTCAAAACTTAGACTTTCTTCTCCTGATACTACAAGAAGACAGAAAACTAAAGGTCCATTCTATTTGTTGCAAAAGCACTGTGTATATTTATGAACAATCACCATACTTGCTTCCCCTAACAAAATGCTTGCTGTATATCCATTTGAATGACTCACCAACTGAAAATTGCTAAAAGCACCAAAAAGAGAATACAAGTACTTCTACTCACCAACTGAAGTCTGGACCATGTTTCCAGATTTTTGGACCTCATCAAATTTTGTAAAAATTACATTCAACCTGTTTGAAAGTTAAAGAAATACACAATGAACAACTGAATTTAAATTTTAGGAATATTAGAATCATAAAGTCACTAGGGTTGGAAAAAAACTCTAAGACCACTGAGTTCAACGTTTAACCCAGCACCACCATGTTTACTACTAAACCATGTCCTGAAATGCCACATCCACATGGCTTTTGAACACTTCCAGGGATGGTGATTCCACCATTTCCTGGGCAACCAAATTCTGACATCTTATGATGTTATAGAACAGATTTGGCTTCACTCAGGTCATTGGGAGCACTGCCAAAAATGTCAGCCAAAAATGTCAATGCAATGAAGGTACTTTAAAATTAAAAAAGCCAACATCAACACAGTTGAAAGGAAAACCTGAGATATAATTGAAAATACTGAAGATGTGATATTGCTAATTGTAGATGCACTTCCAGTTCATCACCACTTTGTCTAGCTTAACTATTTGCAGAAATACCACAAAACACACCCCTAAAAACCAACTTGACACAACATTTGTCTTTGGCCCTGACACCTTCCCATTTATGTCACAGGTCTAGCAGAGCAGAAGATCCTTATCACATCTCATAATTCCTTCCCAGTGAGTTTATTACTTTAAGGCACATTGTGGGAGCAGATGTTTCCACTGGAGAACAAGGGGCAATAGTGCTGCCTCCACCTGCATGTACCACAACTCTAAAACCACCTCTTCCCTCTGAGCACTGCCATTTATACCATCTTCAGGTCTAACCATGCTCTGCCCTGAGCACTGGAGGCAAGATGCAGAGCAGCTTTCTAACACACCTGAAATGGCAGAAGCAGAGGGACATGGCTTTGGTTTTGACATAGGTTTGGTTGCATTTTGTTTGAGGTTTGGGTGGGAGTTTTTGGGAGGGAGGGAGGCAAGGGAGGGAAGCTGCTTTTGTTTTAAATAAAATCTTAAAACTGATTATTTTGTTTGTGGGGGTTTTTTTTGTTTATGACAGCATAAGTTGCATAAACACAAGGTATTCTGAAGTGTCTCCTCTCTACATATGCAGAATGTACAGGAAAAATATTATTTTCCTTAATCTTATATCAGTAAACTAAACATCTGTAATAATTTCTGTGGTTTTCCAAAAATGCGGTAGTATACTTGGACAAAGGTACAGGATCTGCATCTCAGTAAATCTGAGTGTTTATCAGATTACAAAATAAAAATAAAAATAAAAATAATAATAATAAAAAAAAAAAAATGGAAACAATGATCCCAGGAAAAGGTTCAATCATGAGGCTCCTGAAGTCTTCTGAAGGAAGGAAGGGAATAAAAAGCAGCCCAAAAATAGTGAAGACCTAAGGACATTCTCAACTTACCGAGACTGGGGTAATCCTTTTTTACTGAGATCAGCCCTTACACGTTCACCAACATGTCTGTAAATTTCCACAAGGCTGTTTATTGCTGCATCTCGAACCTGGATGTGAGAGATGAGAGAAATCAATCATCTTTACAATTTAAATTAATAAATCCCTAATAAGTCTGACCTTAGAGAATTAAAGTTGTGTATTTCTCAGCAACAACAGTTGCCACTAACACATTACCACGCAGTTCACGAAGAAGCTTCCAACCCTGCCTTTCATATGTTAAAAGTATCAGCAGATAATTGAATTGAAAAGGCAGTGAAGGTGTGAGATGAAAGGTTTCATGCAGAAGGAGCTTGGCTGCCTTTGCCAAAGTCCTCCCACTGTGTACAACGGGTAAATTTACTGGATGAAAAAAGGATAGAGACACAAACAGACCTTATATTACTGGGATATTATAAAATTAACTGATTTTTAATGCTGTCATAGAAACTTATGTTTCTATGTTGATAGCAAAACAGGGAGGAAGGGAGGAGTCACCTCAGTCACCTGAGTCATCATGAATTTTGCATATTTTCCAAACTGATTTGTAAGAAATTGCTGAGCATATGCTTCCCTCCAGCCAACAGAAGAGACATAAATCTGATTCAAGTGTCACCTTTCTGTACTTAAACCCTTCCTCCACTAAAAACAGCAGGCAGAGAAGGTAAACAAACTATCTGCTCTGGCTACAAAAACACCTACAGAGCTGTGCACTTTGCTTCTCAGAAGATGGCCCAGCAGCAGCTACCCCCACACACCCCCCAGAACTAGACATGCAATATCCTGAGGACACAAGCTACAACTGCCTATAGGTGGGAGTCAAAGGGCAGGCACACATTCCCTGCCTCCTAGCCAAAGAAAACCCTGACATCTCACACCCACCCACCTCACCCCAGTCTCCTGCTCTGCAGCCTTTCCACTCAGGTCACCGCCAGTCTCCAAATGCCTCCTCCACTCCTGCCAGCCCTCACTCAGAGCTCTTCAGCCCCATTTGGTACCAATGCTGCTGAGCACAGCAGCCTGTGGAGATTCTTTGGTGCCTCCAGTTTGTGGCTACGCAGACCCCAACCCAGCCTGTGCAGAGCAAGGATTGCCTCTGTGTGTACAGTTAAGCAGAGGCACAGCTGCAGGACTGTGTAAATCCCAAGGAGCAAGGCAAGGAGGCCCTACCATCATACTTGCTTTAGTCTACCACAGCAAAAACAAAGCTTTAGTGATTTTATTTTTGAGAAAATTATGTGAGTTTAAGTACTGTTGTCACACTAGATGCACGCTGGGTTACTCAATCACATCAGCTGAAAACAACAAAAGGACTATTTCTGAAAAGGGCTCTAATGGAACAGCTTCCCCATCCACAACAAAAGAAAAAAATCTGGACTTGACCTGGAACTGTTTCTCGGTCCTCTCTCCAAGAGAGGGCAGCAGTGACCGAGCCCAGCAAGTCTCCCAGTGCTCAGGAGGCACCAGCAGCAGAGCAGCAGCTCCAGGGGAGCCCAGACCTGCCCCAGGGCAGACAGTGATTCACCCAGAGCCACTGTCACAGCATTTCTGTCTGACCAATTCAGACACGGGCTTTCTGGGGATAAGGAACTAGACCCAGGAGAAAGGGAAAAAGCTCAGGTTTGTTTCCCCCTGCAGTTGGATACAGGACAATGAACTGTGCCAGGCACAAGGAAGAGGCAGAGCAGAGAGAAAATGTCTCAGTACCCTCACCAACTTTCCAATTCATTCAACAGTTCACCTATGGCAGGACCAAGGCACCTGTCTGTACAACTTCTGACAGTGCTGAAGGCCAGGCTGTCTGACTGGCCCCATTTGCCCTCCCTGCCCAGACTGGTTTCTCTCTGAAGGTGAGGGGTGCTGCACTGAGCCCAGAGGGATCCCTGCAGCCTCCCCTGCGTTCAGGCTTCAAGGCACAGGAGTTCCCTTCCCACAAAGGTTTCCCTCTTTTGTTCATCTCATCTGCAGATTCATGTTGTTCTGCTGAACCCTTGGAGTAACTGATATGCTGGTTTGGACATACTTCAAATCGTACCTCTCCAAAACCAGCCAAGGGTTCTGTGTGCAGAGCATTGTTCAGAGCTCACCACCAGCAGCACAATTAGCTCATTTACCAACAAGGCAACCAGCACAACCTTTAGATGTGACTCACAGCAAAGGCTCACCTGGCTGTTTGGATCTCCAAGTAAGTTACATATATGTGGCACTATCTTACTCAGTGTTAAACTCTGAGCTCCAGATCTGGGAACAAAGAACAAAAAGCACCATTATGAATCACAGAGCAGGATCACGTACACAACACAGGTTTGCTGAAGGTTCTGACTTACGCATTGAGTGTTGCAATAAGGCAGAGGCAAATCCCTTCTCTTGTCCGAAAATTCTTGTGTTTGAATCCTCCCAGCATCCTGTCCCACACGTACTGCAGACAGGAAAGAGAAAAAATGAGACAGGGTAAGAAACAGATTCTGTCTTCCAGCAGACATACACCACACCAATTCTGGAGCTCAAATATAAGCTTAACAACCATCCAAGCAGAACAGGACAAAAAGGAGCAAGACACTTTTAGATCTGACTAATTCTTTGCTTTGTGCTGACTTCACAGTAACTCCCCATTACCTAAAACAATACTCATATTTACAGAAAGCAAGTACCTTCCAAAAACCTGGAACAATAACTCTTGACATATACCCATCCCACCCTTAGGAAATCCACTGACATGCTCCCATGTGTATCCAGCCAGGCAACAGCCTCCTCAAGGGAAGGAAATATCTTATAACAAGGTGTAGGGACACCATTTCAGACAGAAAAATGGCAGTGATAACCTTCTGACAGAAAAAAGGTTTCCTTTTTTTACATAGCCAGTGACTCATGCTGTGGAGGGCTGTTGAACATACCTGAGGGTTAGCAGCTTGTTCCATGATTTTCAGCAGCAAGGTCTGATCCTGCTCCCTCACTGAGTCCTTAGAATCTCCCAGCCTATCAAGTAAACTTGGCAGCACTAAGGAGAGAAAGCAGGAACATTCAATTCCCTCAGGCAAAAACTGTAACAGTGGCAGAGCCCCTCTGCTCTCGTCCCCCCAAAGCCCAGTGGAGGCATCAGCCCTGCTGCCCTTCAGCAGAGTCTGAAAACCACCAGGAACCTCCCAAGTGCTCTCCTGGGAAGGCAGCTCTGAGTCCAGCAGCCAGTGCAGGTGCTGGCAGAGTGATGGTGACACTCACACAGAGACCCCTCACCTGTGCCAATCTGGGCCTTGAAACGATCTTGCAAGCGGGACACCAGTGCAGAGATGATGTCAATCCCCAAGAGAACCACCTGCAAGCACAGAACAGGCAATGAATTAAGAGTGCACTGCAACTCTGATTGCTGCTCAGGGCTAAATTCATATGTATAGATGTGTAAGGTACACAAACCATGTGCATAAACCATTTCAGTATTTGCTGTAACTAACATTTCTAATTAATTGCAATTATTACAATTATAATTAGAAAATTGTATGCAATAAGAGTTGCATAATTATTTACTGGTCAAAATTAAACCAAATACTTTTATGACATAATTGGAATTCCAAGAAAGACATCTAGTTTGAGAGAAGCTTCATGACAGGCTGCAGATCAGAAAACCTGCTCTGATTATCTATGTTTACTTAACAGAAGAAGGTACATCACATACTGAATATACTGTGTAGCCTGTATGTGAAACACTTTGCACAACCCTATAGATCATGATCATGCTGGTACGAGACATTTCTCCCCTAAGTTTCTGGATAAGTACCAAGGTTAATCATGCCTGGAAGTGTTAGGGACAGCCAGGCTTCTGAGGCGGGGCCACCGGGGCTGTTCCAACACAGCCCAGCTCCCTGCACATACACACAAGTGTACATATATAGGCATATCAATACTCCCTCTACATACACACAAGTGTACATATATACACAAAGAACCAGGGCAGTGGTTATGGTCCCAAGCCCACCAGAGCTCAAGGAGTGTTTGGACATGGCTCTCAGGCACATACGGGATTGTTGGGGTTTTCGTATGCAAGAGCCAGGAATTGCAGTGTATGATCCTTGCGAGTCACTTGCGGCTCAGGATATTCTATGATACTGTCATGCATACATATATTTATACTCCCTGTACATTCACACAAATGTGTATCTATACACACATATAGCTGTACTCGTTGTACACGCACATAGCTGTCTGCACAAAGGCCTGTCTGTACTCCCTGTTCCACACTGTCCCACCCGCGTGTGCACGTTCAGGGATCACAGATATCCCGCAGACACGCGGTACGGGAGCGTTCACCGGAGCGCTGCCGGGGCCATGCCCTGCAGTGTCGCGGCCGCTCGGCAGAGGGCGCGCTCCGTCGCCGCTGCCGCCTCGCGGAGGCCCCGCCCTCTATGCAAATCAGCGCCAAGCTGGCGCGGAGCACTATGGGTAGCGCCGCCACCGGAGGGCTCAAACCTGGGTCGGAGCCGCCCGGGCGTGCCGGGCCCCGCGCGGTGCGCGCCCCCGAGCCAGGCGTCGGGNTTATCTGGGGGTTGCGCGGCTGCTCAATGAGCGTATGGCGAGAGCAGCCCTGCTAACGCCTTGAACAACACAGCAGCGCCCGCTCCGTGCGCGGCGCAATTTTTGGAACCTCGCACCGCGGCGTATGCGCGGCGCGTTCTCAACAACACTGGGCCTGAGCCCGACCGGGCACCCCACGGCACCTTGTGGGACCTTTGCGGTGCTCAGACGTCCAAGTACCGCTCCTGCAGCGTCCCGGCATCGCTGCCCGACACGGCTCCCGTTCTCCCTTCCCCCTCCATCAACAGCGCTGTTCCCGGCAGAGCCCGTACGGGGCACCCGCGGCGCCGCTCTGCGCTGAACCCCTCACGTTACTCGCCCACCAGCGGCCAGTCCACAACCCTCAGCTTGTCACATGGCTCCGTAACACACAGGAACTACGCGTCGTGAGGCAGCGGAAACAGCCTACTACTCCCTGCCAAATCTCCTGTGAAAAAATCTTCCTAAATACAAGCCCGTGGATCCTAAGTTGTCCCAACATACACCTTCACCTTCTCCAAAGAGCTCTTGCAGTCATCTCCCCTCACAGTAACAGACCCTTCAACACTGTCAATTTTTAATTCAACATCATTTATTCATACACCAAAGAAGAATTTTCCTCGTGCTTTTATTAAGCTGTGTTTCGTTTTCACATTCATCTCGCACACTGGATTTAATCTACCATTGACAAATGCTCAGCCAGCTACCCTAAGCTCTATCGCTGCCTCTGTCTGCCAGTTCACTGGGAGCCTCCCGGCTGGGGTCCAGGAGCAGAGCCCCAGCAAGGGGGTGGGCTCCAGATCCTCATCAGTGGAAAGATGCTTTTAGGGAAAGTCAATAGGACTCTGAGTGCCAGTCACCATTCACAGCCGTCTGATCAGAGTCCCATCAGGGCAGCATCCTGCACAGAGATAAGTGTGCTGCCTGCAATTACAGAGATGTGCCCCAGGGATAAATTCGATCCCGGGAGAGGAAGGAATCCATCTCTTCTTCAAACTGCCCGCAAGCCAGGCAGAGTGAGGGGAACTCATCACTCAAACATGAAAGGAAACACATGCACAGTGCAAACATACCCTGCAGTTCACCCCCAGGATATGGCCAGGAGGATGAGCTAAACCTTGCACGGACTTTTTGCTGTTGTCCTTTTAAATGAGCACAATGATTACAGTGGTACTTGGACAGCTATTGAGGAAACAGCAACTGGGGTGAGCAGATGTTATTCTCGACTACGCTGGATTCATTTATCAACCCCAATGTGACACCTGCCTCAGAAGGTCAGAGGCAGAAAGTAGAAATCATGTATGGATTGACAGAGTCAACAGATCGGCTACAGACAGATAACAGACAACCGAGGGCATGGCTGGCAAATGAACAAAGAATTAATTGAATTCCAGCCCTGGCTGCATTGGACTGACTGCACTGAAGAGCCCACCCATTCACTGCTGGAAAAGTTCCTGAAGCTCTGCCTGAATTAACACATACCAAGGTCCAGGAGGAACCTCGGGAGCAGTGATAGGCCCTGTCAGCAGCCACCCACCCCACTGCTGTGATCCCAACGCAGGCCTCTTGCCAGGGAAGCTCAGCTGGCGGGCACAGCTCCACACCAAGGCACAGGAAGGGCAGCTCTCCATCCGAAATTCCAGATAATGCGGCAATGCTGATAACTACAGAGCTATTCCAGGCCTTTACATCAGCACAGATCTTTTAGACTCCTATTTACACAGGCCCCCAAAAAAGTAATCTCAGAATCAGAGTGACAGCCCTCAGCCTGAGGGTCTGCCTCTTTGTTCATTTGATTCCTGAGGTTCCCCAAGACAGTCAATAAAGCAAGTTGTGCCACCCAGTATTCAGCTCATTTGGCATCTGCTGCTGCTTTGTCTTCTCTCAGACTACTTTCTGTAGGCGCCAAGGGCTGTCAGCAAACCCTTCTCCTGCCCCCCTCCAATTGCCAGGTCATCTCTCCCAGTAAAGAAGTCTTTTGTTAGTTCCCAGGATGCAACACAGCCTTTCCCAATACAGACTATATTTTTTTTCAGAGGTCAACAAAAACAACTCAAAGCATTTGTCCTTTAATATCTGGGTGGTGTGGAAAGACTTGCAGGCAGCTCCCCGTATCAGAGAGCAGATACCCCACCATCATCTGCTCCAGCAGTACATGGTCACCAAGCATGGCAGACAAATCCATCCAGTTTAAAACACGACACACCTAAACACACTTCCATAAAAGGGTAAAGAAGCTGCACAACCCAGCAACAGCTGATTGAGCACAAAGTGACCAGAGTGAATCAGCCTCAGGCTACCCTGATGGCCTGGACAAACTGGGTGGGGAGAAGAGAGACAAGCCCTTCCCTCCACTCACTGCACCATGCCAGGGCAGGGACGTGGTGGTGGCTGCATGAACCTTCATCCCCCTTCTTTGCAGGGAAACAGCAGTGGGCTGAGCAGTACATCCCCACAAAGTCATTGCACACTGCTGGCCTCCTGCTGAACCTTCCATGCCTGGCAGCTTGGGACCTAAATGGGAATGCTGGAGAGAGCTTCTACAGCAGCTGTGACAGCAGCTTGCCTCACGCTGCTTCAACATGCTGATTTGCCACCACTGGTGACACAGCTTAGCTATTTCACTTTGAAGTCTGTCTGAGAGAGTTTTTTTTGGAGAAGGGATGGGAAATGGAAGACAAGACTTCTAAATCTCAATATGAAAAAAAAAAAAAGAATTGTAAGTATTCAACTAGGGGTTTTTTTAACAGTTGCTTAGATAGTCTTTTGGATTCATAAGTAAAAACATGGAGAAGTGCTTGCATATTTTGAGTAAATTTAATATACTTTTGAAAAAAGGGAAACACTTCAGATTACACACTGAGATGTCCAAGACAAGCACTAATGGCTCACATCACTGCCAGTCTAATCACTGCTGATCAGGCAGAGAGGGAGCACTTCTAATTCCTTGTGACATGAAACATCCCCTACAACTGAACTGGGCACTCAAGACCAAGCTGAAGTTAGATGATACTGGCAAATTTAGTTTTGAAGTCAGGTATTTTGGGTCAGCATAGCAGTAACCCAAGTCCTGTCAGCTTGACGTGGAATCAGCTTCTGAAATGCTGACTGCTGCATCCCACCCTGGAATAGTCAATCTCCTTCTGCCACTCCAAGAGTTAACATTTCATTTTCCAAGGCAGCACCAAATCTGCACTGGAAGCACGAGTCCATCTCCCCAGCCCAACAATCCTCACCCAGACACAGATGCTAAGTTTTTTTGTACAACACAATTTGCAAAACCAACATGAGCGAACAAAAAGGCAGCAACAGTAGCTGTTTTTACTGGTTTTAATGGCATGACTACAAGCTACGGTCAAAGAGCTGAATGGGGGAAAACTTTAAATATATATTCTTGGGCTCTTTCTCTAGATTGATGAGATACCACCCATTCTGTCACCGACATCACCTTTAAAATCCTCAAATTCCCTGATGGAATTAGGTGAACCAAAACGCCAATGAAATCATGAGCACTTGTAAAATAAGCAAAAACCTGGTTATTGAAAGTTCATCTTCATTTACAAGCCTGGCAACAGATGAACAACTCATTTAAAATTGCATAGTTCTACAGTGAATTAAATTTCAGGAGACCTAAGGTCATTTAAATGTTGGGAGACATTAAGAAAAGGTTGTCAGAAATGATCACTACAGAGATGTATTTTGACCACTACTGTTAGGACACAAGGGCACCTTTCCTGTGCCAAAGCAAAAAATTCCAATTACTATCTTCTGGATCTAGTAAAAAAAGCCAACAAAAGCCCTTCAGTTGTCTCTTGACCTAAAAGCTAGAGATTTGGTAGAATCCATGAGAAATTCAAAGCAATTTAAGGAAATGCACCACAGAGCAAAAAGTTATCACTACAAAAATTCCACAAAGACAAACAGGGTGATGCTTAAAAGAACATGATCACCCTAAAATGCAGACATCTGCTTGCAGAAAGCTGACAAGTATGTCCCAGGTGAAAGAGCTGGACCAAGTAAGCCCTCAATCACAGTGCTCCCTACCCTGCCTCTGCTCAGGGGAACTGAAGGGGGAAGTTCCAAAGAATGTAATTCACCCTGTTTTGCAAAGATTCTGAACTGGTCCTTGAGTGGTTGTGTATGATGGGAAGAGGAACAGCCACTGGACTCTCTCCAAAGGACATGGAGGGAAGCACAAGTTGCAGAGTCACTGCTGTACAGTACAGGAGGATTTTCTACCCTGAGCAAGGTCAAAGCTCCAGACAGCACAGCAGGTAAATCACCACCGACACAAACTACAGTCTGCTGAATGTCCAGGGAAGCAGCACTCAGGGTAATACAACAGGAGACTTTGCAGTTGAATGCAGAGTTACAACTTACTTCACACTTTCACATCTCAATTACCCAAAGACTGCTGGAAAAACAGCAGCAGCACCATTGTTTCAGAAAGGTGGTCCTGCTTATACAGCACCTTACAGCTATGGATAACTGCATGGCAGCACTCAATGCTTAGTGTCTTCACATGAAACAACATCAAAACAAAACACCTGCACTACCAACTGCTATTGCCTTTGGTTCCTCACCACAAAACAGTTAAATATCTTAGTCACAAACACTGCCACTATTCCTACATTTCCATTGCCCCCAGCTGAGCATTTACACTTACAGCCAGGTTCTCAGCCAGGAAGGAAAAATTAATATAACTGTGAGCACTGATGAGAACTTGCCCTGGAATCACCTTGGGATCAGGACCACTACTTCCTTGTAGCTTTGGTAACTAGTTGCATCTCAGAGCTCAAGGCATAATCAAGCCTCGTACAATGAGGGCTATTACAGAAAAGCAAAAAGAATATGGCAAAGAAAATAAAAAGATCATTGCATTGTGCTGTTTAGTTTTTTTGTAGGAAAACGGAAAGCCTTTATTATGGCAAGTAATCAATTGCCAGCACAGCAATGTGCCTTATTAACAGACCAGGCTGCTTTGCCTATTAACAGTGCCTGCCCCTCCATTAGCAGCAAAAGGCTGATACAGTGCACAGAGCAAGTGAGAGATCACACTGGGAATCTGCCTGCAGGCAGAACCATATGAGCTGGAGCACCTCAAAAGCTCCTAGCACAGAAGCACTGACCCCAACTCCATCTCTAACACTACAGAAATAGAAAGGGTCAGCACATTTTAAAATTGGAACAGAAGTGTTTCTGAGGGTTTAGACAGCATCCAGAAAAAAAACAAGACAAGCACACAACCTAGCAGATAATCACCGACAATCTTCTGCTCCCTTAGGACTCACAAAGTCAAGTAACAACTGTGAGGATGTTCAAATATCCAGATGCTCCCCTTGATCACTAGTTCCCAAGCTTCTGAACATCTGCACTTCCAGATTACACCATTCAACACCAGCTTTTATGAGGAACAGCAATACTGCAATGCAATGATGACAGGATGCATGGACAGCTTCATGAGGAGGGCACCAAAGAGGTGCAGACACACCAAAGTCCCACCAGCTGTTGGGAATGTGAAAAAAGCTCGGGATCAATCAGGGAGGCAGATCAGCCACTGTAGTGAGGAGTAGGCAGCAGCCAAATTGAGTAGGAAACTTACTCAATGATGACAGCTCTTGCTAGATGGTAGTTAATGAAGCTTTGTTCTTGCCTTGTTTGGGAAGAAAGGAACACATGCAATTAAAAATACAATGGCATTTTCAGTAGCCACAGTCTTTGTAACACTCTGGAAACACCCTAAGACCTAGAGCTTTCACAGCACCTCCCACCCTGCACAGACAGACTGCCTGCTCAGCATGTAGCACACAGTCCTACGCCTTTGAAAAGTGTCTCCAGACACCATCAGAAATAGCTTAATGGTACAACAGTGAAGAACTCCATTCAGAAAAGAAGAAAGGTTCAAGATGCCTTTGTCAGCCACAGAAAGACACAATAGCCCAGGAAAGTGAAGAGATGGGTGCTAGGTAGAGAAAGGGGTGAGAGGTGAGAAAAAGGAATTCCACAGAGGAAGGCACCACTTCAGCCAGAATCCTACTCATACTCTTTCTGACCCATTCGGGAGGAAGCCCAGAGAATGACCCTTAAAGGCACAGGTTAAAACACTTCCCAGTCTCTCCTACACCAGTGAGAGGTGCAGCTGAGCTACATCTTACCCATCATCTACAGCAGCCACAAGATCTAGCACAGCCCATACAGCGTGATGCTTCCCACACCTTACTGTTCAATAAAGTCAGTGATGACTGAGAGCTGCTGCCTAAGCTGTTGACTACACCAGTTTCTTCTTTGGCCATTCTCTTACTCCCTCTCCAAGTTACTTTTAACAGCTGTTTTTCAATTCATGTCAAACACCTTAAAGGGAAAACTTTCAGAGGCTTACCATCAGTGCTATACTCCACCTAAAACCAGGACCCCAGAAAAAACAGTGCCACAAGAACACAGAAGGGGACAGTCCCAGTGCTGACCTGCTCACCTGAGTGTGCCTATGCAGGTGGAACCAGACTTCACATCAGCAGATATGTACCAGTGCACGTCTGCAAGCTGGGCAGCTGCCAGCATGCACCCTCTGCTTGAGTACTGTGTGATTCTCCAAGGGACAGGGACATTTGAGTGAAGTGACACCACTGCCCCAGGCCCAGCACTCTGCAAACCTTCTCACACAGCTTTTGGCTCTGCAGCTTCAACCACTCTGCAGCCTGTGCATGCCTCTTGCAACTATGTCTTACATCCAGCTCTTAGCACAGTTCTTGATCAAGTCAGGCATCATTTTTATTATCTTTTAACTTTTGGCAGTTAGATCTCTTCCAAGACTTTGATCTATCTAGTCTAGGAAACCAATGAAAAAGGATTCTGTCCCTGCTTATTTAAAAGCTAATTCTAGCTTAGAGGGTAATGCTTTCCACATGCTTCAGAACTAAACCCCATATGTCACTTAACACAAAGGAAACAGGAATTATTTAATGTTGCTCTCCTTAACTCCTTTTGACCTGTGTGTCTTTCCCTTTGCCTTTTTGGCTGTCATCATTGAGATCTGGAGCAACAGCTGATGCATCACTGTGAGCTCTCACAAGAGAATAAAACATCTGTTTTCCTCCCTCAGACTGAAAACAGACGCCTTTTTAGTTGTGTCCAACAGATACTCAATTATATGACAGCATAGCGAAGCACAATGTATCTAAATCAGGGCACACCCTCGGGCCACATGGGTGCCTGGCACGTGGTCAGGAACCCAAAAAGGCTTTGCAATCTCAGGCAGGCTATTTATCCACAAGTACCCAGGGTCTGGGATACCTGCACACATCAAGGTAGTTTTCTTGCCTTGGCAATGTCTGCAGAACCGCTCCGGAGCAAACAGCACATGCACCACGTGCTGTGCAGTCCCACCGCGCCTCAGCTGTGTACTTGTGGCTTTTCTAATAAGCTGTCTGGAAAACCCAATTCCATACAAAAACCACTCCTCATCAACCAACTCACTTGACATTCCAGACCTGAAAGATGTGATAGTAGTCACCATGGGACAACTCTTCAACAAAACCTGCCTGGAAAGATTTTACTGGCTACTGTAGTTGTGTTAGAAACTTACTGCTTCTAAAGAAAAAAAACTCCTGCAAATGGCACCTGGGGAAGCCCAGCCACAGCAGAGCAAGGTGAACAACCTGCCAGTCACTGGTTCAAAATTCAACTTGGGACACGTGGATGTGCTAACACTGGTAAGACAGCTCAAGCAGTGCCTGTTCCTGTGGCTGAAGCAAGCCAGTCTCCAGACCTGTTCAGCTGCAAGCATTTTACAGATCAAAAAAAANNAACCACAAACAAGGGAAGGGAATTCTGCATCCTGCACTGCTTGAGGGAGCCAGCATTTTGCTAAGGAAAAAGAACAAGCCATCTGAGCAGCTGACAGCACAAGTGGAAAACCAATTGGAAAATTATAGGGACAAACCACATATATTTTGGCTTCTATATCCAGCTCTAGAAACACATTTAAACAAGTCAGGCAAATAGCTCCTATCAATGCTCTAGTGCCACAGCTACACAAACAAGCATCCCTCATGTTAAGAGGTTTCCACAAATTCTTGTGGATTAATAAAAGAAGGTATTAATTAAGTGTTCAACTAAATCATTAGTTCTTGGATTAATTATCTTAAACAGAAGTCTTTAGAACTGAAATAGATCAGAGGAACAGAAGCTGAAAGTGTAACAAAAGAAGCCACTCAGGGTTCAGCACAGGTACACAAAAAGCTGACACCCTGGGGGAGCTCAGCCAGACCAGGGAGGTACCTCCTGGGCAGGCTCTAATCACCTTTCACAATGCTTTTACTGCATTTTTCTCCTTCACATCTCTTAACATTATTTTCAACATAACAAGGGCTAAGCTGAATCAAATGTTTAAATAACCATTTTTTCCATGATTTTAGAAGACTGATGCCTTGTTTTGTAATTCTGTTATTTTCCCAGGGGTTTGCTCTCACTGGACACTTGCTAACAAGACCAGCCTTCTGGCTTTCTGCTGAACAGGATATACTGTATATTCATGCAAGCAGTTAAGAGCACAGCTATCTCTATAAAATGCAGAAACTTAATTCAACTCAGTAAAAGGTATTGTGTCATGTTTCAGTGGGAGGAAGGAGATTTTGTGCCCCAACACCAAAAAACCTTGAAGCAACACTGAAAAGGAATTTTGAAGAAGAGTAAATGTAACCTGCAGAATTTGAGTCACCTCAGAGCAGAAAGGGAACAACAATTTTCTAGATGTTTTCCTGAAACAGGTTTTATGGAAGAAACATTGAAATAATTGCAATTTGCCAGGAAACACACTACTTGAGACTCAGCTGTCCCCTGTGGTCATCACACATACATTCAAAGGTGGATTTACTTACTTATTTTTGTCTCCAAGAGATTTTATGGGAGGCTTGATGGAAATTTCTAAAGCACAAATTAGATGCCAGCCCTAACTGAAATATGCATCAGCCAGAGGGAACTACACCTCTAGAAATGTGACCTCCAAACCTTTGAAAACTCTTCATTCTACACCATCTCATCTCTTTTTATTCATACAAGTTGGAAGTTATGTAAGCCTTCCTGCTCTTGTAACTTCAAAAGTGATTTATTTCCTTTGAGACACATACTCCAAACTGAAATGTCCCATTATTTTATTTTGGGTTTTAAATAACGCAACAAATTTCACAGAGATGGGAAAGCATGGTCACTCTTAGAACTCCAAAACCTGATGTCTCGTGAATTCTGAAACAAGATAGACAGAATGCTGATGTGACTGAGTGCCGTTGTTAACCTGACATGAAAAGGATGCCAGAAAGCTTCCTCCCATCCCAGTCAGCCTTACTGCACATGCCAAACCCAGTAAAATGAAACAGTAACTCTTTACTTTGAGCATAAGAATGAACTTCACCAATAAATTCAGGTGAGAAGTTACTTCTGAAAGCAAATTAGTTCAACACCATCTCCACCCCAGTGCTCAAATTACATCAATCAGGTCACATTTCTAGATAAAGTGTTTTGTTTTATTCGATTCTTAACACATAGGTCTTCAGCTGCAATTGACTTCAACTGTTCATTAAAACCTGCAACACTTTTCTATATTCTAGTTAGAAGCAGCCTGTCAATCCAAAAAGAGGTTTAATGAGCTTCTGTGTCACCACCTGTAAGACCCTGCTGACAGACTGTGAAACAGAAAAACTTATTTTATTTTTTTAATCCTTCTCTATGTACAGTAATATAAGCCAAGCAACAATTTGTAGCCCCCTTTAAAGACTAGCTACATGACTGGACCATGACAATCTTGGACTTCAACGGCGTTTCATGCATGCTAATAAAGGATCTGCAATATGGATCAGGGAGCAAGATACACACATACATCAAGTTCAAATACTGCCAGTCGTAACAGGAATTCAGTTATTCTTTTCAGCAAAGAAATGGCATTGGGCTTTTGGTTCATTTATCTAGGAGGTCTTAACTTGACATCATCTGATAAAAGGAAAAACTTCAAAGTCACACAGCCATAGGCTTCAATTACTATTTCTCTATCAGTCTGTCAGTGGCAGAGTGATTCAGGAAGGAGGAAGGATTGCTCCTGGAGGAGGGATTGCTGCTGGCAGGTCTCTCTCAGTCTATGGCACAGAGGCTATTTCAGCTGAATTGGAGATTGAGTTTCACAGATAGTAACTGTGTCAGGCTGGAGAACATAATTTAGAGGATTTAAAATATGACAATGCCCAAGGATAACACAAATAAACATAATATGCTTTCCAGATAACACTGCTTGTAGTACAGGTTAGAGATCAAGTGGCTGCTTTTTCTTAAGAACAGACATTGTAAGAGAAGTCAAGCAGATAAGTTGCTAAGGCTTCCACAAAATCAACACCACAAACTGATTCAGAAGCAGATGCAGCTACAGTTATGCCTCTTCTTGTTCTTCATTCTTTTCCTCCTGTAGGTTAATAGCACTTTCCTGCACTATAGCAAGACAGGAAATACAAGGTAGTGTTTTTCATGAGTTTTCATATCCTCATCGGGAACTACAGAGCATTATTTACTATCATAAACTTGTCACACTGAGCTCTAGCAGTTCTGTATGTTGGAAAGATTATTTGGCTTCTTCATACACATCTGCCTGCAGTGTTGGGACTGTGCCAGCATGCAGTCCAGTAACAAATGTAGTTCAGTCTAAGATCTATTGATGCAGGAAAAAAATATCCATGCAGACCTAGTCATAGACTCACATCACCATTTAAAGAGATTTCTCCTCCATCTTTCAAAGGACTGGGAATTTGAGTGCACATGTACATTCTGTTCCTTGTCTCCAAATTCATACATCAAAGAAGATGCCACCACCACAAAGCAACACGGAAACAAAGCACAGATTCTTTATTAACTATTTCTTTAAAAAAACCCCCAAACTTCAAGAGATATGCAGCCCCTGCAGTAGTTTCTGCTGCATCTTGACATTTTCATCAACCAAAAGTAAGGAATTTGGATTAGCTGCTACAGGTCAGATTCTGACCCATCAGACTAGCACGAAACCAGAACCCTGAGCCAGCTGTCTGCATTCACATTCTCTCCAGAAAAAGGACAGGGAAATCAGCCATCACTGAAAATTTCTCTCCCTTTGATGACTTTATTCAGAGTCGCCTAAATTAAAAAGTCACCTAAATTCTATTAGGTAGGGGAAAAAACAATTCCAGAAACAGAAACTACTAAGCTACTTCAGTCAACTAGGGAGATCACATACTCTTTAAAGAGTTGCCCAATTATGTGCTGACCTTACATGGGCTTTGGTGGTTTCTTTAAGTGACTCATTAAATAATCCAAGATAGCGAAAACTTTATTCTGCAAGACAGGTTAATGCAGTTACATTATTTTTCCATAAAATTCTTCTTGATCACTTGATAATTAGGACTGGGAGTCAAGATATGGCAGCATTAACACTTCCCTTTTATCACTTCTCTCCAGCAAGAAATACAAGGTCCCAGGAAAAATAACCCTGGAAAGCAATCCCAAACTCCTCCTTAGGAGGGTTTGAGAAGGCATATAACACTAATCAACACCAGCACTGGTTTCATTGCTCCTTTCACCTGTACAAAGCAGCATCCAGGCAAACGGCACCCTTCCAGCCTACACTGTCTCTGCAAGAACTTGAAGAAATTCTCTGACTTTACAGAAAGTGACTGGTGCATTCCCAGGTGACTCTGAGCACCACAAAACGGAGTTGTAGCAGAGGCAGCATGGGTCTCCCAAGCCTGCCTTCCAAAGCCTTTGGTCAGGGCCTCTTCCCCACACAGGTGATGTGGGTCTGGCCACAGCTGCCTCACAGCCACACTGAGCAAAGAGCAAGCCTCACTCCAGCCATGCTCAGCAGGGAGCTGACAGACACAGCTGTCCCTCCTCCCCGAGTTAAAGAGCAGCACAAGTCAAAACAGTTTTCTGCTCACATAATAGCAGCTCAAGAACTTCTTCTGAGGCAAGCCTAAAAGCCATTGCTTGCTTTTTGCAAGCCCTCACTACAGCAGCACGCTGCAGTGCAGCCACAGTGCACGTGAAAGGCACACTCTTCCTCAGGCTGCAAAGATAACCAGGAATATCAAAAAGGGAGCTCCACCAAGGAATGGACAGGAGAGACTATGAGCATTAAACAGTCACAGTCACAAACTACAGCACCATTAACACCACACATCACTTCTGCCATGTATATCAGATGACTAAGACACTCTGTAAGCATGGTGACCATCAAGGGAAACTACAGCCCAGCTGACTTGTACAGGACATTTGTGCTGCAGACTCCAAGACCGTTTCTCTTCTCTGCTGTTGCTTTTTAGGCTGTACGTGCAAGTTCATTCAAAGGAGACTGACTTTAACCCTCTGTCTCTACAGGCAAAATTGTCCATGCACAAAGATCAATACTATCTCTTCTACAGGTCCCCTTCCCAGAAATGCCCTTAACTCACATCATCACATTCTTGATCACAGCTGAAGTTCCTAGTCAGAGTGACATATCAACATTGTGACCCACTTGTCTGCCACAGCAAGGAAGCCTCAACAGTGTCGTCTTGTATGACTGTAGCTGCACTCACCCCATCTGCCAGCGTGCTCTTTTCCCTGCCACATGCTGTGCCTTTCTAGAGATTACAAAAACTATCTCTGCCCACGACAATTCCTTTAAAGCTTCAGCCCACATCTCTCCCCAGCTCTTTGTCAATGACACAGCTACAGAATTGGAGCTGGAAACCAGAGCAGCTACCATAAAATGGCTAAAGATTCCTTTAGATCTTCATTAAATAATGAAGATGTTACACTTCCAAGGGCACATGACCCCTCAATGAAAAGGAGGTGTAAGCAAGGCCTTTGCCTTTGAGCACACCTACTTACGGGCAGAAAGTTCTGTTCTCCTCTACCCTTCAATTATTCAGCACCTTTCTGGGATGAAAAGAGTGGTGTGCTCTCCTCCCAGAATCCTACCAGATCCAGCAGCACAGACAAAGCTCTGCCAACACACTGCAGAACAAGGCACAAACCACCAGCCTCATTTGGCACACATTAACAATTGTAGTGAAAAACCACACTGAAGAGATTTTGCTAGCATGGACTTGAACAAAGGTGGTGATCATCTTTTCCCATATCCTCCAGGAGAAGGATAAAGAGAAATCCTCTTAGATTAGCTACAAAGAAAATTAAACATGCAGAGCAGAGGGGCACTGGAACAGACTAATGCGGGAGACTGTGAAATCTTCAAAGGATGTATTTTAAGCATAGGTTGGATAAATATCTGACAGAAGACATCCGGGCACATTCATTTGTCTTCTGTGAACAATAAACTGGATTTGACTATTTCCTGAAGTCCCTGATATTACAATACCTACAAAGCCTCAAAATTTCCATCCTTGCCATTAGAAACACATTATCAGCAATGTAAATTATTAGTTAGTAAGCATCCTTTATGAACAATAAAAGGCAGAGTGATACTCTTATTAGCAATCCTCTGTAGAAATACACTGGCTAATAAAAGTTACTCCCCAGGGTAAGGTTGACACCCTGGTTAACAAAACTCTCCAATACTGGTTTAAATCAAGATTAATGTACAATCAATCATGAAGGATATAAAGGCTATGCTGAATGTTAGACTCCCTCTCCTATGTTTGAAATTCAAACCATATCCATCCTTTCTTCCCCTGCAGGATCCTTAGCAAATTCTACACCAATGACGCCAACTTAAACACACACACAGAAACACAATTTTCTTCTTGACAAAACTTACTTTGAGCCAAGCTTTGAGAAATATGGACCATGTACATCATGAGATTTCTTGGAATAATGCATTAGAGAAGGGCTCACTCAGAGAACATGAAAGAGCTTTCTCCTCACTGCAAGTAAGATGCAAGGAAACATTTGGATTCTATCATGCTGAGCTGCTCCAAGACCCAGTAAAACTCCTCATATTTGTGGCATTCACTATTCAACAGCAATCAATAGGTCCTAACAAACTTTTGGCTCTTCAGAACAACTTTCTAACCACCCATACACCTAACTTGACAAAACACACACGCTGGACTCTGCATGAAAAGGAAACAACCTTAAGCATATTCAGCATGCTCTGTCTTGGGTTCCATATCAGTATGACTCAGTTGTGCTGCTTTGCAAGACCTGCTACCAAAGCCAGAATAACACACAGACCAGCCCTTTCCCAATTAAACCAAACTCATTTATGCCACACTGAGTTAAACCTTGTAAAAAAGTCTCCAGGCCACTCAAAGCAATAGAAAATTTACTTTAGGCTTGCAGCATTTTACTTATTAAGGAGAAGTTTAAACTAAATTGCATGAAACTATGTCAAAAAAGAATTTTGCACCATTTCCCAGACCATATGGGAATCATCTTACCACCATATAGTTAAAAATCACCACATCATCTTTAGCTGTTGGCTCTGGAAGGGGCAAGAAACAAGCTGATCTTAAGTTAGACATCCTCCCCTAACCTCAGATATCTTGACACCACCCCAATTTTCCAATCCCTATAACGGGACAGTATTCTCAATTTAGTAAGCACAAACATTTTCCCTAAAGAACAGGTAAGAGACTCTGGAAGAAGGGAAGAATTTACAAACTTGGTCACTGTATCCTGAATCCAAGTCCGTAAGAGCCCAGTTCCTGTGTGAAGCACAAGCCCTGCCCCTGCACTGACTCCAGCTGTGAGGTTCACAACTTGTGCTCCCAGGCCTTGCAAACAGACTCACTGCTCTTCATACAAGAGAGGATATTAAACAGACCAGGTCACCTGGAAATATAAACTTTATTTTAAAACCTTACCTCAGGAGATTTTTTTTCTTCTGTGGGTAGCCTGACTACCATAAAGGCAGAGACCACCAAAACCCATTAGTTACTACAGTCTAGCCTTACACATTAATGTGTAGAACTCATAGCACATTATTGCAATGCTTATTCATCCTAAAACCACAGGGAAAATATGACCTAGCTTGCAGTTAGGGTTTCCTAAAAATTCATATTCAGCCTTTGAAACTCTTAAACAAATTTTCTTCAGAGCTTTCCCCTGAACACAGATGAACAAAATGGGCAACCAGCTTCCAAGTGGGGCATTCTGCACTGCTGCTGCACTTCTCCTGCAGCCTTTAAGCAGAGCACGACCTCCTACAGGCAGGGAATGCATCTCCTTGCAGACTGCAAACACTTGCAAGCAGGACAGAAAGAAGCCTAGAAACTCTGCTGGTGTCTGCAAGGTATCTAAAGCATCATCTCAGGAGCCACCTGCAGATACACTGGACTGCTATTCTGACTCCCTGCACAGAAGAGCCTGGTTGTGGTGCAGACCTGTGGGTTGCAAACTTGGCTTTTATCATCACCACCTTTTACAGCCTTAGCACTCAGTGGAGGGAGATGGGTTTGCTGCAAGCTGAGTCAATAGCAGCCTCTACAATATTATCCACTCTTCACTATCACTCTCCTCTTACTGATAACAAACCAAATCCACACAGATCCTTCATTGGGCAGATTGGGAGCAGTAGAGGCTGGTTGACAAGGATCTGCAAGAAAAGTTTTCTTCTTTCAAACCTGGACTATACAATATGCTTGGGAAGGGGAGAATGGCAAGGTTCTGCCCTCCAGTCATTTCCCAAGAGCTGAAAATACTGGAGGCACAATTGCAATTACCTGCTGGAGGAGCTGCCAGCTCAGCAGGAACTAAGCCCTTCCCATGGCTCCCAAGTGAATTCACTGTGGTGGTTTGAAGAACTGGGCAAACAGACCAGACTCAGCAACTGAATCCTGTCAATACACTTCTCTCTCCTTTAAACAACCTCCTTGAGACCTGGGGGAACAAAGCATCATTAATCTGGAACGAGAAGCATCTGCATGTGGCATTAGCTAGAACACCTGCATATAGCAGCAAGAGAGAAAACACCTTTTCCCCTGGAGCTAATCCCTGCAAGGGCACCTGCTTTCCCAGCAAACCTTTACAGCAGCAGAAACACAGGTCCCACTCAGTTAATCACCATTCAGCAACCCAGACAGATGGTCTTTAACTTGTAATTGTAATCTTTTGACACACACAAAACCCACCTGCAGTAGTTTAGTCATGTTTTTACATGGAAGGGGCCAAAGCCAACAAGCAACTCAGCTAGATTCTCTTCCACACAGTAAGGAATCCTTCTCAATAGGAATTTGTGGAGCAGCCTCCATACTTTGGGGAGTGACTTACACCTTCATAGAAACATAAGGCAGAAAATGAAGAGCGTGAAAAATATCCAGGGATTTCCTCTTCACTATGGAGTCACCTTGCCTGCCAGCCTATTTCAGTCATGCAGTCAGAGGAGGTCTCCCTCCTACCACGCCTGGTACAAGCATTTCCTAACACTGGCTCTGTACCTCTCCCTGTGACAGTACTGCACACCAGGTTCTGTGCTCAGTCACACCACAGCAGGCCAAGGAAGCTCCAGAGCAGTCTGGCAAGCAAAAGACTCAGACTGCCAGAGCTGTGGTGGGCAGAGCACCAACGTGCCCCCAGGGCCTAATGCACCTGCTGGTGCAATAATCAGGGGAGGGGGAACAGCTCCACATGAACCTCTACCAATGTGGCAGTAAATATACTTAAATCTTCAGAGCAGTTTCTTTCCCATTCAGTGGGCAGAATGGAGGCACTGCCAGCCCATTGCCAAATCTTCCCTGTAGTATTGCCTCACTACTTTATCTGTGAGCTAGGAACCAAATACGATCTCTGCCTTAATGCCTGGTGACTAAAGAACAGAGCATCAATATTCAAACCAGTCAAATTCCCTTGACAGACAGCAACACATTTATGCCATGTCTATTGTTCAGGCAGGTAGGAGCAGCAGGCTTCAATGATGGATTTAGCCATTTTGTTAGTCTGAAAAATAATTCCAGATACTTTCAGAAATGAAATGCACTACGGAATTTAAACATTTATATTAATCTTTCTTCCAAAATCATTTTATTTTCTTTTGATCCAGCATCAAAGATTTTCAGGATATGTATATCATTAACT
Source organism: Illadopsis cleaveri (assembly GCA_013399915.1). Taxonomy (NCBI): domain Eukaryota; kingdom Metazoa; phylum Chordata; class Aves; order Passeriformes; family Timaliidae; genus Illadopsis; species Illadopsis cleaveri. The sequence goes on from VXBB01011456.1 coordinate 968,270, forward strand.
ATGCCAATCAGAAGAGCAGTGAACTTCCAAACCAACTATTTACAGTATATGTAGCAAAGAACATGCACTAAATATTTCTAAATCAGATCTTGCAAGATCAGGGGAGAAGCAGGGAGGTTCCTCATAACAAGCAGGACTTTCAGGAAGTTCTATACAGATTAGTTCTAGTGAAAGCTTTAGACATGAGGCATCATATAGCATTATCTCTATTGAAGGAGTCCATGCTCCAACCCAAATACTCTGTACAAACACAGCCCCTGTTGAAAGATGGCACTACACAAAGCATGGGCCACCAGCACAACCTGAGACCCACCAGGCCTAGAAAATGGCAAAGACTGACATGAAGCTCAACTATCCACACTGCAGACAGATCACCGACTGCTCACCACTAACAAAAGAGCATAAGGGAACAGGGAATCTACAGCTCCCCAGGATCTGAACATTTATCTGCCTGTGATTCTCCCCTTTTGCAGACTCCTGGTGCATGTGCACAAACTTGCTTCCAGCAGCAAGTTGAAGCTCAGAGCATTAAGGAGAAAATTAGCTGTGCAAGTCAAATAAAAGCACGTATACTTCTTTTCAAGTTTCCTTTTAATCTTTTGATGCTAGATAAAAGGAAAAAAACAAGATTCATCTTACAGGTATGCAACTGTTCCAAAAATGAGCACTGAACAGCAGAGATTCAAAACAGGCACCAAGATGAAAACAATATCCATATGCAGGTTAAGCTTGTCATCCACAAACACTGAACCTGTCAGTGAGAAAGAGAATGTTTGTGGCAAAGAACCTCTTTCAGCTCTATGTGGGTTCAATCCTTATCTCCCTCCCTGCCAAGCCTCAGAGGAGGATGCACCCTCAAGTTCTTGCAGGAATGTGGACACCACCACAGGTCCTGGGACAACCAAGTATCTGCTGATCAGCTTTTGCAAATACCTCTCTCAGCTCTTGTATTTGCTACAGAACAGTAATCTTTCAATACAATGACACAACCCCCAACTGATCACCCAGCATGAACCCAAGCAACCAATGTTGTGGACAAGGACAGCTCTCCTGACTGAAACCTTAATTCCAAAATCACAATCCAGCTTGTAATCTTGGTTAGTCAGCTGCTCTCCTCAGACACTTATACCTAGAATGATTCTATTCAAGTCAAATGAGATTGCAGAGTTCCCCCAAAATAACCAAGAGCAGATTTCATGATGTCAAAACAAACATTGTCTGGAAGCAGAAGGAACCATCCTTCTCACACCACTGATCTAGGAAGTACAAAGGAAACAGCAAGGACAAGAGAAGAAAAAAATTATTGAAAACAGCAATATCTGTCTAGCATCAAGCTACATTATTTTAAAGAACACAGGCAGCAAAAATTATGCTCCCTTTATCCTACATTATTTGCACCAGTAACAGATTTTTAGGGCCTCATTAGATCAGTTAATGTGATATCCCATGTACTACAGTCCATGAAATCCCAAGCAGTTCCTTTGCACTGAAACCAATTATTTTCTATGAATAAAGTATTTCTTCTGAAACAGTATGAGGGTTTAACCTGATTTAAGATCTTCAAATCAAATAAAGGAAGAAAATCAGAACTAAGAATTCTGACTAACAATTTTTTTTGTTACAGATACAGACATTGCACACACCACGGTAAAATGCAGAAAAACATAAACATTTTTGTCATCTGCCAAAAAAGGACTCCCTCCTCACCCCCAATTCACAAGCAATAGTTTTCAGCCTTCTGAAACACACAGTGATCTACATACTTTCTAATAAAGATGTAGATCTCTGCAGAACAAATGGAAGCCCACAGACAACAGCCTCACTTCCTTCAAGTTATCCTGTATAGCTCCCTAAACAATAAACCAAGTTCCACATGGCTGAGAGCTGACAGCTTCGAAACTAGTGTGCGTTTGCAGAGTGCAAAGAAGCAGAGAGGGCTGGGGTTGTTCCCATATCCATTCCTAGGGCAGTACAAAAAAACTGTAATAGCACAAGATTTTTTCCCCCATTTTCTATTGTGTAAGCTTTACACAAAATAGCACGTTTAGAAGATGCCACATTCACACAATACCAAAGTAACTAACACTGAAGCCAAAATTTCTGATATAAATTCACATATAATTGACTGTAAAAAGAACTATCAATGTGTTGTTACTTTAAAATCACTGAAACTATCACATGGAAATACAGCTTCAAACAGTGGGAGTGGAAAATCATCTATTTCAAACACAAACTCTGACTTCCGTAACAAAAGACTAAACAAGATTAGTTACCCCCTGCCCCCACCCTTAGCCATTATTAAAGGTAAGCCTCAAAGGAATGTCTCCCAGAAAAAAATCTCCATAAGAAACAAAATTCAAATCTAAATTAATCCCTATTAACATGCACACAAGTAACACAGGCATGTTATTAACAGCATTTGAAGAGCTAAAACTAAAAATAAACAGACAGATCTTCCCCACATTAGATGTGGTGTTCATCCAAAATCATGTCCCATCCCTGGAGAGCCTGCACATGGCACACTTCAGCAGCTGGGGTCAATTTGAGTTCCTCCAACTTTAGTGGCAGCAGGATCTGGCTCTTAATTAAGTTCCAGACTTCCCATTGTCCCAACCCTACCACACCTTTCCTGACTAAAAAAGGCAGTTTTTAGAGCATTTTTGTTTAAATTGTTCCTCAGCCAAGTTTAACTGTAGAGTCGAGTCATTTTCTAGCACGCGATCACTTATCAGAACTGCTGCTCTCATTTATCATAAGTGCCCCTCTGGTCCCTGGAAAACAAACTCTCAGTAACACATTTCATTTCTATCCTCCCAGTTTGAAGATGCCAGACTTCAATGGTGATAGCCATGAAGTAAATAGAAGGAAGATAAACAGGCTCAGGGCATCATCTTGACGTCCCAGAAATTTTTCCTGGCTCAACTCCCACCCTTGATAAACACCATGTAAAAGTCCTGTCTTTGGCCTCTTCTCTTTGCCTGTGCTTCCCTTACCCCAGTTTACAAAGACACACCAGAATCTCTCCTCCTGCTCTCTGACTGCCACACGAGAGTCACCATTGGATATCTTCCCACAAGGACAGCAGAGTCTATTCCACACTCATCTTTCCCCATAGCTCCATCTTTTCCCAGATCAGCAGCTCCTTTCTCCTCCAAGCTCCTGGCTCATGCACACCTTCAGATTCCCCAGAGGGCTTTATCCAAGCCTTCTGAACTGAAGGCATTAAGCTGTCTGCACAACAAGTTGTTCTTTGAGGCATGGACACTTGCACAGCTCCCCACTCTCTCTCACTCTGTGTCTCACCAACCAAAGCATTTGACCGGGAACATGAAAACAGTAGGACCACCCGAGCCACCCTTTGTGCCAACAGACTGATACTGATGTTTGACCAGTGATCTTGGAATCATCATAAAACACACTCCTGCAAAACAATTGTGATAAATATGGATTCTAGTTAAAACACAGAAAACACCACATGGAAGTCTGGAGTACCCACACAGAGCATAAAGTACATATCCCAGCAATTCATCCTGGCTCTCCTGTCTAAATCAACTTTCCCTTCACCTTATTTCTCTCCTTTACATTAGCTGAAAGAAGTGGGGAGCCCATGGGACCCATGTGACCTAGACAACTTCACTACTGCATCAGGAGAAACCTGCTTTCCACAGACCAAAAAGCCAGCAAGCCACCAGCTTTCACATGACTTAGTTTTTTAACAGAGCTACCACCTAGAAAAGTCACCAACTCTCGTTCTTAAGTGTTAGTCCAGCTTCAGAACTCTGCTACAATTCTCATGCACTGCTTCCTTCTGAAAATGGCCACCAGAAAATTTAGAAATGCCTATCAGAGTATCAAAGAGACATCAATTAGCAGCAACCTCAGATACATCAGTGATAGCACAATGAAGGATCAACAGCTGAGAAAAGACCATGTTAGTACCTAGTACTCAATTAAGATCTCTTCCTCACAGAAACCTGAAAGATAGTTTACCAAGTCTCTAAACTTGCAGTATTTCATGCAGAGCTAAAATACAGCCCATCCCATCTGTATTAAACAGCTTGAAGTTCTCACATGGTTCTCAGCAGCTCACCTTTCTGCTATTAGATTTCCTTTCCACCTTTCCCAAATATATGCCCCATTTGTATCACTGCTTCTCTAAGGGAATTATCTTACAGATACCTTTTTTCATTGATGATCTTTCTTTTCACATCACCATGTCTCTCTAGCAGTTCTGCAAATTGAAGTTTCAGATCTTCACCTTCAAAGCACTGCAGTTTGGTCCAAGATGTCAGCTCCTGCCTTCCTATGCATCTGCAGTACCAGTTCCCATCACACCACCTCTAGGTGCAACTTTTCACAGCACTTTTCTCCACACATGCCCTCCTGCTTAGGAAACCTTCTCATTAACTTTTAGCGGGCTTATAGAACAGGAAATTCCAGAAGGAAACAGATGAAACTGCAAGGAAAGAATGGGACCTGACCAACATGAAGAAAGAAGCAGAGCTCTTTGAAGGCAACAAGAAAGTTCAGATCTTGATGGGGATTGAAGCTAGTAGTCTTTCACAAGCAGACCTACTCACATAACTTATTCACATAACTTATTCCAGCACCATTATGCAGGTGACACCTTCCCAAAGACCTAAAGGGAAAGAAAGTAGAAGGAGCAGACAGGCAAACCAGGAAAGCCACCCATACAGGCCTGGCAGAAAAGCTCTAGCCAGACAGACAAAATATTCCAATCTGTAAGAGCATGCACCTCCTAAAACCCATGTGCAGTTTCAGCCTTCCATGCCACATCCAATCACTGTGTGAGAAATTCCTTTTGGAGGCCAAGCAGTTCAGCCATGCACACAACAGCAGCACAGCAATGGCACCCTTCCTGCCTCAGGATACAACACTGCAGTGCCCCTCCGAGCATCTCAGAGTTCATCAAGGTACACAACTGCCTTCTCTAAGGGGTTAATTTACAAAAGTAGGAGTGTACTGCAGTATTTGCACAAGGACCATTCTGTCCACAGCACTCCAAACAGATGAGAGCACACACAAACACACAGGTTATTGAGGACTATTGGCTTAAACAATTTGGTGCATCAGGATGGACTTCATTAGCTACAAGCAAACAGAATTCCCTCCAAAACTCAGATGCACTTTTTATTCCAATAGGAAAGCTAAAGCTTACAGAACTATTATAGAAATTGGAGTATTAACAGGTCTGGTTCCATCAGACAACTCTGGTGATGGGTGTACAGCAGTAAAAGCCTGTAATGTCCAGCTCTGTACCACGCTGAACCAGCAGCGACCCTTTATTTAAGCTCCCAACAGTGAGACATGAAGTCCTCCCAAACTGTTAAAAGCAGACATTTGTTCCATGTCACTGCACAAGTGCTGATGCCTCCATTTGCTGCAGGATTTCCAATTAGACCCAACACAACTATGTCACTTGACATTAGTCAAATGGAGAGTCATGGCAATACAAGGCAAACTCGCTGTCTTTTAATGGAAGTTCTAACAGACACAAAGAAAATTAGCACAAAGAGCTGAATCCTAATATACATTTCACAGTAAATACAGATATTACTCAGACAGTATAATTTCATAGCACACTGAATTGAAGCAACTTCATTTCCCTCTTGTTATTACCAGGTTCTCAACTATCAGCTAACTGGCACAAACACTCTTAACACTGGCAAGGTGGTACCACCACAGTTCACCTCACAATGCTTCCACATCCCAAAGAAACCTTGCCAGCCTTTGTGCTTGTGTGCTCGTCCTGCCTGTAGGAGCAGAGCTGCCACACAAAGGGCATGGCCAGGCTGGATGAGGCTTTGAGCACCCTGATCTAGTGGAAGGTGCCCCATCCAGTGGCAGGAGGGCTGGAACCAGATGATGTTTAAGGTCCTTTCCAACCCAAGCCATTTTGTGGCTCTATGTCAGAATGGAGCCCTACTGTGCATCATTCTTCATCATTTCCACAAACTTCTCCCCAGGAGGTTACTTTTGGAGATGAAAAAGCATTAATAGCCACAAAAATTTTCTCACACTTAATGCAGATTCAATTCTACACATTCTTTCCTCTGGCCAAAATCCCAGCCACACCACAGTCTGATAACTGCGAGTCTTTGCTCCAATTCTTGAATACGCAAATGTTGCTTTGTTTTAAAGTTCCATGTTTCGCACAAATGAAGAACCGAGTAGGTTTTGCCTAGTTAAAAAAAAAAAAAAAAAA
>VXBB01011456.1:974528-995917 GCA_013399915.1 Illadopsis cleaveri
AAAAAAATCTCATCTAGAAAGAAAGTAATGAACCATTTGTGGGAGGCAACATGCATTTGAAGAAGTTCAGAGACTACATGTCTCCAATGTGTTCCCTCCTGCATTTAATGATATGGCCACAGACCAGACAACACCAGGGATACAATTACATGAGGTAGCTTCATACAGACTCACACAAAGCACAATTCCAGCCATCAGCTCTGAGCAAGGCAAGCTGACTGTGCTCAGCCTCAGTTAAGCTGTTACTGGTACCCTGGGAGACTCAGGATCACCACACAAAATTGCTGGCATCACTGGCATCCCAAAAACATTTACATGGGAGTCAATTCATGCAAGCACCTCTGACACCGGGACATTTAGCATTTACCAGCTAATAAATTCTGCTAAAAGATAAGAAACAAGTTTTAGGGCCTTGACAGGATACAGTGATATGGTGGATGAAACTAGATGGTGAGTCCAAAGGCCCTTGCAACCTGAATTACCCTGTGATCCTAAGGGCTGATCCAACTGCCATATAGCTAATGCTACCTTTCTGTTCCAAAATGCACCTGCTGAAAAAAGAGGGCTGCCAGAGCCAGAAATGTGTATCTGAAACACAAAGATAACCCTGCAGCAGACTACCTAGTCCCATGGGCTGGTCTTCCAAAAAAACCCATAGGTGCACTTAATACTAAGAGCACACTGGAATGTTTAAAAAAAGCATTATCAGGTATTTTTCAGTCCTGTTTTTAAGGAAGAGATCATTAAATTGTTGTTCTAACATTCATGTGTTCATTTTTCCCCAACTTCTGAATTCTTTAGCCAATTTTAGCCAACTTCAACCTAATATAGTAGGGAAAACAGGGATACCAAAGATTAAATGCACTTACAAATACAGAAACCAAAAGAGATCCCCTTAAAACACAGATCTCAGCATGAAGAAAACCAAAGCATGAGATACCAGCAAATCTACAAAGAAAAAGGCAAAGGAAATGAGGCTTCATACAACTTCCCTGCTTACAAAATTACTTATGTAAAACTAGACCAAGTCAGAAGCAACTAGAGCCCACTAACAGTGGGACTTTCAGTAAATCATTTTTTTCATGTGGAAGTTCAAAGGGTGAGACAAGGATGGCTTTTAAGACAACTTCAAGGAACATTTCACAAAGAAGGCATGGAAAATGTGCATACTTTCAATGGAGAAGCTAACAGGTTGGTGCTGGTGGGAGGACCCTGGGGACTGATGAATATTTCTTTCAGAATCAAGAGGATTCAAAAGGACGACAAAACTCCACTGAACAATTTAGAGACTAGCAAAAAAATCAAGGTGCTGGTAAATCCAGCACTGACACTAACTTTCCATTCAGGTCATGTCAGGGAAAGTGAGGATTCACTCCTACTCACCCTGCTACCTACTAAACATGAAGGGAGATGGGTCCCACATGCATATAAATGACTGCTAATTTTACTCCAGAGAGAAGTAACAAGCACAATATGAACAGTCTCTGTAAGTCACTTTGGGATTTCTGAGGACCAAAACCAGTACACTGGTGAAAATATTTTATTTAAAGTGCTCAAGCAGTTTAAGGCACAGTGGAATATCTGTTCTACCACTGTCCTGGGTTGTAGTATGGGATGTACACAAAGTATTCTATTATCATCTTCATGAACTGTTGAATTCAATTGTTGGAGTAGTTTTTTCCCCAGGCCCTGCCCCCCTCCCTTTTCTGTTAATGTGTCTTCTGTTAATGGCCCATCAATACCTTGCCCATGACTCAGAGATAAGCTATCTCTCGTTAATGGGCCATCAAGAACCCTCCCTGTATGACTCATCATCCCATTGTCAGATGCTCCGCCCAGAGAGAGGTGCCAAGCATTCTCACCTGGATATAATCAGGCATTTGGGACAGTACTGACACTGGATTCCCAGAGGACCAGAGCTACCAGACCCTTTTTCTTCGGGATTGCTGCCTCACGAAGACCACCTCAACTGAAGCGCTTCCATAACCCTGTTCAGGGTGTATTCTGACCCTGTCAGTGGGGGGGGGTTTTTGTTTTTGTATTATTGCATTTATCTTATTTTATTTACTTTTTTTTATCCCTTCTTCTTATTAAATTGTTTTTTTCTGACTTGGAGCCTCTCACTTGGTTTGCTTTCAAACCACTACAACCACATAAAGGACTGAAACAAATTTGCCATATCACTGTGCATAATCCTGTTACTCTACACTGTACATAAACTATTCAAAATCATCACAAGATCTATCCTAAAACCAATTATCTTGTCCATATCTATTAATCCCCAGGAGTTTTCCAATGTTCTTTCTGCAGGCAACTTTCATCTGACATGCAGCCTAAATTTACTCACAGCCAGTTTATACCCATTCGTTCTTGTGCTAACCTTGCCCTTTAAATCTAAGAGTTCTTTCCCCTCCCTGACAGTTACCCCTCTGATGTATTTATAGACAGCAGTCATATTCCCTGTCAGCCTTCATACTGTAAACTAAGCAAGCCAAACCTCTTAGTCTCCTCTAGCTGGGCAGGCTCTCCAATACCCTGAACACCCCACTAGCCCTTCCCTGCACCTGTTCCAGCTTGAATTCCTTCCTTGCAGACAGGCAACTAGAACTGTACAACACATGCCACAGAAGGGCCCAATAAGGCACTCTACAATAGCATTAGTACGCCCTTATCCCATGAAAATAAATCCCCAATAATCTGCCTTTTCCACCAATGCATCAGCTGTGACCCTTAGCCTGCAGTGAAGCAATACACACTAAGGTTTTCTGAGAGCTGGCTAACTCTGTTAGACCTCTGATAAACCCTGGTGACAAGCACTGAAGTGCTGCAAAGGAAACACTACACCAGCATTAAAGGAATAGCTTTATCCTCTCAATTTAGTAACCACAATGGTTGGGTCTGTTGTGTGTTGAGCCAGACTCACAGTCCCAAATGAGAGCCTCTTGGCCTTGCCAACGCTGAGGCAGTCACTCTGCCAAATACCCAAGAGAAAACATATCTAACAAAACAAAAAAATGTAACAAAAACACCCAAACAAACACACACAAAAAACGACCACCCCAAAAAAACACACACAAAAAACCCCACAACAAAACCAAAACCATATGCACACAAAAATAAAAAAAAAAAAAAAACAAAACACCAAACCAAACAACCCAAAAAAAACAGCACAGCAAACAAACAAGAAAAAAAATAGCCCCAGACAACTTTTGTTAGTCCCAGCACTGAAATCCTAGGGGAACTGAATTTGGTCAGCAAACAAAACCAGGGAATCAAATCTCTACAAGAGAGATATGCAAGGCAGACTTTTACTTTGTATCCCATATTTCCATTTATTTCTCACCATCCACTATGAGCCACCAAGAGACAGGATATCAAGCTGTAGCTTAACTAAAATATCATCTAAGTGTTGCAATTAGACTCAGGTGGCTTTGGTGAAAACAAGAGAGATGAAAATGGTTGGAGGGGTTTTACTGAATGTCAAAGTCTTGGCTGGTTTAAAGCATCTCATTATGGTTTGTAAGGCTGCTGTGTTGTAGACACTTCTGGGACACCTGAGGACTCTGCTCCAGGCTTCAACTACTTCTGACACAAGTTACCCAAAGGAAATACACTTTGGTTTGCAAAAGCTGTCTTTCTTCTCAGGGATGGGGTTATTTTCACCTCGACATCATGATTGAGCTTCGGATATTGAGCTCTAAAGCCAGTGGAAAAGAGGTTAGACCTTGAATGTGCCACTATGGAAACAAACTTCTGTGCCAATTATTTCAACACTGTCTCTCCACTCTGCATGCTCCCTTGGTGTCCTGTAGGTTCTCATTATTTGTATTTGATTTGGTAATACTTTGGTAAACAGCTGAGAGATACTGTTCTTTGGTACACTCAGGCTCACAAACCTTTTGTTTTATGCAACCAGTAGCAAATCCACTTTGTGCATAAAACAACAAGAAAGTATTAATGTTCCACTAGAGTTCTTCCCACCACAGCCAGAAAAGGACAATCCTTCCTGGTACACCAGGCATTATTACCTTTTAAGTATGAAAAAAAAGCCAAAGGGAAATTCTAAATGCTGACTTGCTAGAGCAGGTAATTTTTCCCTTGCCCTGAATCCAAAGGTCTGAAGGTAGCACTGAATTTGATCTATTCCAGCTGCTACAATCTTCTATGCTGCACTGCACCCTCTGTGGCACTCTCCACACTGCTATCATAGAGGTAAGAGCTGCACCATAATCCAATCAAATTACCACACAGAGCAGTTGAGTGTTGGGAAGGCAGGTCCAGCTACTAGACCCAGAGAAAAACAACTGATCAGATGGACTAGGAATTAACATCAATGCCTACAGGAAACTGGATATCCAGGAGCCCAAAACCCACTCTTCCATATGTTTAAGGCAGGAAAACACACCTATTAGAAACATGTGCCAGCACAGAAGCCTAAAAATAAGGACTGGGCACACTCCACAAATGCAGTTCAAACCGAATGAGTCTTTAGCCCTTCCTAAGGTAACTCTTTTCCCCACAAGGGAAGTCATCAACAACAGTTTCTGCCCACAGTACCTTTTGCAAGGAATGAACTCTACTCTCAAGTCCAGATCTCAAGAACGCTTTTTCTCCATAGTCCCCTTCTCATATCTTTTGTGCATCAAAACTTATTTAATTCATTTTTATTAGCAATTTCAGCTTCATTGTAAAGAGGGATGAAAGTGGTAGATGAAGGTATACATTACTGATCTCCGTGCACCCCCAGAAGCTCAAAATGCAGCAGCTAACAGCAGCTGCTTAGAAACCCTTTACAAGTCTCTTTTTCTTCCACAGATGGTGAAGTCCTTTCCCTCTGTGCATTAAATACTCAACAAAACACACTCACAAAATTATCATATCAACCCATAACCATGCATGATAATTATGTCTTAAATCAGGATTTCTTCTACTGAATTTCAACCAAAATAAACACGGGATAGAGAACAAATGTATGCTTATAGTGAACAACCATTCATCAGCTTAAGTAACTCTAATGGATGTCACTTTAAACTAAGCCTGCACCATCTGTTCTACCCCTCAATTAGCAAGCAAAAAAAAAATTATTCGATACACACTTTAAGAAAGCCAGCTAATTTACGTAAGTTTTATTTCTCTTCAGCTCAGTGAAACATTCTCTTGTAATGCTTGATATTCAGAAACAGATCAGAATGGAAGGTTGCTTTCTCTAATGCTATTAGGAATTTTGTCAGGGGAAATAAAATATCCACGCAATATTTCACTGTATCAAAAAAATTCTTGTTAACATCCTACATTTTACTTTAAAGAGCATGATGTCTCTCTTAAAATCAGCTGGGAACTAAACAAATCAAATCCACTGCTGCATACATGAACACAAACAAAGCTCAGGACACAGCCCTGCCCTGATAGACCCAGTGTACCAGCACAGCAGGAGGCTGTGGATGTGTCCTCACACCCGGGGGTCTGTTAACCATGTCAGTTCCTAAATCGCCTCTCAGAGGCAAAACCCAGTCCTGCAGGCTGCTGGGCACAGAGCCTCACACAGACCTGGCTGCACCAGGACAAAGGGACCATTCCATGCAAGGTGAGATACTCTCCTTGGAAAGCAAACCCTGTCCAGTGAGAGCAGTGCAGCGCCAAAAAAATCACTGCTTGAGAAAGTGCGTGAAAAAAATACAAAGGAATTTATCCAATTCCTTACTGCAAACCTCCATCCAGTTTCACTTCAAACTGGCCTCTCCCACACTCTGCAACATGTGAAAACTCTGAACAGAATCTCTCTTCAGTATGTTAGACCCTGACCTGCTTGAAGGTTCTGTCACAACCAATCTTCGAGTTCGCTGTTGGATGTTTGTCTAAAAAAACCCTGCAATAACAAGGGCTATTTCCACTGGAAACCTCAACTCCACCAGCACATGCAACACACCCCAGGGAAAAGTAAGGTGTAAGAGACCTCATCTCCCAGTACTGTTGAGGAGAATCAGGCAAGAGAAGGTCACTGCCAAACACTCTCAGTTCACCTCTTGGAATAGCAGGTTGGTTGAAAACTACTTCAAGATCCTGAACATATTACTTTACATTACACCGTAATTTACATCAGGGCTTGGGTACTTAGAAAGGCTCATCAGCCACAGATGAGCCAGGAGATCCTGCACACTTAACATCAGCATTGCTAAATACTGCAGAAGCAGCTCAAAGTGAGATGGCTCACCAAGGGATTACTGATGATTTCAGCTCTGTCCCCTTGCCATGGGATTGTGAACCTGAGAGGACATGCTGAAGCCTCTGACACTGCTGTGCTATCTGGCCTCATGTTTTAAGACAGACAGCTCTGTGCAGGCCTCAGTTATTGTTCAAAGATTCAAAGCTCAGCAAAATAACTCTCTTTTATGCTTAGCAGGGGAAGAAAAGGAGTCAAGCAGAACCACCATACTGAAACAGCACACGCCAAGCAAACAAAGCACAAAATGAAGAAACAGACCAGAGGCAGAATTCCTCTTTGGTCTAAAGCATCCTGCAATACCTTTCCCAGCCCAGCCTCACTGGTGTAATCCACAACTCCTAGTGCCCACACAAACACTGGCTGTCTGCTCTAAGCAACTGTGCTCCAAAGAGGAGTAAGAGCTCTCAAAGAAAATTCATCTTTTCATTCTGCACCATTCTTATGTCTTCTACATGCCTGTAAGTACTGCTTAAACTCAAGCCTGCAATGGCTGTTGGGTGCAGTTCAAGCACACTCCTGGCAAGCACAAATGGCCAGCCATGCAAATGGCTTTGCACTGGACTTCCGTGCCTTGTTTCATATAATCACCTTTATGTTTACTTGACTTGAAAAGCATCCTGAACTATCCAAGTGCCTTCTACACCTAAGGCATCTGTCTGTTACAAAGCTGGAGCCAGTGATCAGGTCACAAGACGATTTGTTAGAGGAGTTTGAGAGTACCGAGTGCTATCAGAAGTGTGTTAGGCATCACTATGTCCTACACATGCTGTTTTTAACAGACTTGAGAGAGCATCAACCAAAGAAATGCATTTCTGCCCTCCATCATTCTTTTCTTTCCTGAATCTCTTGAAAAAGAAGACTTCATTGTCTGCAGTCATGGTGCTGAGGTCAAGGACACGAAAAAATTGAAACAACATACAGAAAAACAGCAAAACGTAAAAAGGTCAGTGATGGCCATGACACACAGATCAGACTATGCCAATGAGGGAGATAGCTTGAGCCCTTCCTGTAAAGGTGCAATTTCATCATCAGTTCAAGCTCCTTTTAACCCAAACTAAACTGGTTTGCCTTAGAGATGCCTCTTCTCTGGTTCACTGATGTTTCCTTGATGATAACATATAAGCACAAGTGTTTAGTTAGAGGAGTCCTAGACAGGCAGAAGCCATGAATCAACTGGATGCTGGCCCAATATAATGGGTCTTGTTATCCACACTCACTCTTATTCTGAGAACACACACTTTATCGCTGAAGAGAGAGGAAATTTCAAATCATGCAGATGATCTCAATCTTTGTTTTAAGCTGATACTTTTTCAAAGAGACTGAGATGAGAAGAGAAACAGACTACAAACATCTCAGCTTCTTGCACTGTGACCAGACCATTGCAGTTTAGCTCTCCAGATGGCTCTCCTAGGGCAGTGATGCTTGCCCTTTCACTCCTAAAGTTGACACACTAATCCATGAACTGGATCAGATGACACCAACTCCTCTGTGCTCTCTCACACCAGACAAAGCTGAGCTTCCAAACCCCTACTCCACAAGCAGTCAGGAAAAAAGGCAATGATAATGCGGATGCAGGCATTAAAACAAATGAAATAAATTGGCAAAAGAGGGTGCAAAAAGCCTTGGCTGGATCCTGAAGCAGACTCCACCACATCATTTACCTTCCCATAGCCAGCTTGCCCCACTCAAAGGCTTCACATCTCCTATTATACTCATTCACTGAGAAAACATCCTCCAGACATCTGAGACATGTCTCTATTATGCTTACTAGAACTTATTAATCACAGCAAATGCTATCTATAGAACACACACATTAATGAACAGCCAGCTCAGCAGCATGAGTTCTGGAACAGAGTCACTGCAGTACAGAAGTGCCACCAGTTTGTTACTGGAAAATGAATACCACAGAGATCATTGTAAGTGTGTAGTTCAACAGACAAAAGACTGGGAAGATGAGCAAGTTATCTGAATAGAAATTCTGCAAAGTGTGGTATTGGGATTGCAAAGCACTGCACAGCTCTGTGATCCACATCACTCCATGAAATCCATGCAAATAGCACATATTGTAACAATTTCAATTTTACTGTGCTTGGGTTACTCTTCCACTGAGAATCATGAAAGTTTGCAAGAGAAAGCCAGCTAGCAAGAAAAAGGGCAATAGGAATATATAATACTCTCAGAAAAATTATAGGTACATTGCTTGTTCACAACAGCAAGCTAAAACTTTCTTCATGTGTTCCACCAGAACGGATCCTCTGTTGAGATCATATTAGCTTTGCTGGTTTGGTGATGGTGTAATTAATGTTTGGGTTTTTTTCTTCCCTACATGCCAAACAGCTTCTACAACAGCTGCTTGTTGACAAAAATGAAAAGAAAGAAATGCAGTTGTGCAGAACACTCTGCAATGTCACAACCACTTCCCAATCAAAATTTATGTTAAAAATAATTTTAATTGAGTATGCTGAGCTCCAGAGCACTTACAACCTATACAGCCAGTCCCTCCTTCACTTCTACAGGTGTGAACTCCAGTACAACCCCCAGTTAAACATCTTTAGGCTCAGCTCTGTAGGAACTTTCACTCTGAGATTCCCCAGCACTTATCAAAAAGGAACATTATTACATCCCACACAACAGCTTCAGTACTCTATTAGACTTTTCAAAGAGCCTCATGAACAGACCAGAACTAGAGTTTTCCAAGTCATAGCTGAGAATCCCTCCCCACTCCCACAGTACTTGGCTGTGGTAGGACTTCCTCATTAAAGCTGAAGGGAAATGAAGTAACATGACAGGGATAACAAGGCAGTGGAGTTCCAGGTCCTACCAACTCACCTCAACACTATCAAATTCAACAGAAGACACATACACACATTATCTTTCTTGAGGTAAGTACAATTGATCTAATATGTTGCCCACAGAAAACAGCAAAAGAAGTCTAGCAAAATTTAATGACAGTGAAAAACAAATGCAGTTTATGTATGTTTTTTCCAGTTTGATAAACCTTTTAGTATGGCAGGAAATCATGAACATTGCTATACTATTGGGACAATCAAAGCGTGCCACCAGCTAACAGAGTACACAAAGAGACCAGGATATCACAAACTATGAACACCAAATGTAAACCCACTTGTGCTTAAAACATCATTCACTGAATTCTTACTGCCTTGAGTCCTCAATATCACAGCAGCTATCAACTACCACAATATGGAATAACAATCACTGATTCAGTCTAATTGCCACCTTACAGAACAGTATAATAGAATGTCTACTATACAGCTTTCATTTAGATCAAGCAGCACTTGACATAGAAACTTCTGATGGTAATCACATTCCACACCACAAAGTCTTACCTTATAATTGCTGGAATTTACCCAAGAAGTTGCCAGTCCATCAACCATTTTATCCAGCATAGTCTGATCATGTTCAAGATCAGCTGACTTCTGTTTATCTGAGAAATAATCTATCAGTTCCTGGCCAACCTGAAGTCTTTTTCCAACGTCCTTCTGCAGCACCTGTGCTAAGCAGTACTCCATACTGGGCTCCATAGTGTCTCAGAAATACAGCAGCAGCCAGAAAGCCAGAGGGCAGCAGGGCCAAAAACTCCCTCTACAAATGGACGCAGGAGGTCGCCTCTTTCTTCGATGAAGGTTACTGAGGGCCTGGGTTTCAAAGATGCAATTCTGAGAATGGCAACAATGCACCATGTGTGTGTGGACAGCAGCTGGCAGGATATTAAAAGTCCAATTTAAATAACTAGTAATAGATGAAGCAACGAGCAGCGCTGTACAGTTGAGTCTGCAATAAATCCCAATTCAGCAGTCCATTCTGAAAGAAATGAAAAAGAACAGTATTATAGGTTAAATTAAGACTGGAGGAAGAAAAAAAAGATTGAAAGCATGTCACAAAATAGGTTATTCACACACAGCTCCAAAGCTGTGTAAGTCAGATACAAGCAGCATTGGTCTATTTTAAGGAATCAAACAAGGTAGGTCAGGACAAAAACCTTATTCTTTACAATAGCACTTATCCATCGGTTCCCTGGAAGTTTTAGTGACAGACAGTAAATTTGTGGCTTAAAGTAACAGCTGATTAATAATCAGTATTATTGCAACTGCCACCATCCACTTGAAAAGGTGGGGACAAAATCCTTAAGCAGGTCACCAGGAAAACCTATCTACTTTAAGTGAAAGCAGGAAGAGGTCTGGATCCTGTTTTGACTGTTGGCCTTCAGCAATCAATGTCATCAGCTGGTCAGCAAGATAAAGCACTAACACAGGCCTCCAGGAATGTAAAATGATCAGTTTTCAAAACTAGGTGCCCAAGCTGTATCCAGGATGAATTCTGTTACATCCCAACTACACATGTCCAGGAAACAGCACTCACTGGCACACTCTAAATGCATTTCTGACAACCAAGGCCACACATAAGGAAGGTCAGGCCAGACTTTGCTGCCACTCAGAGGCATAGCATCACCTCAGAAGCTTTTGGCTTATGCAAAAAAAAGCCAAAAAACCCCAAAACAAAACAAAACAAAAAAATCCCTGAACAAAAAAGCTGTATATTTGGGCTCTGGTTATGTTCTTGAACCCTAAGAACTCTCTTGTCCCTTCATTAGGGGCTTTTTTTGTCCCTCCATCTGCAGCCAAACAAATACCTCCAGGCATCCAGGGAACAGACTAAGGGCCTGTCCTCCACCTTCTCACAGACCAGGGCTCCTGGCATCACCATAGTGCTTCTTGAAGCATCCCCTCATCACAGGTCAGCCCTTTTAGGAAGTGGGTGATAAAAACCCAGTGTGTCTTTTTGTTTCCTGGCTAATAATACCCAAAGCTGGAAATCTGCCCTAATTTTTCTACCAATATGAGGAAAGCAGGTCAAGCTCAGAGTAAGGGAAGAGGTTGTGCAGCAGACACCTGGTTCAATAAACAGCTGGAAGGAAGCTGGAGGCCCAAGTTCACTAATTGGAAGCACTGGGCCAGCAAATCTAAATACCTTCTGTTTGAGCAAATAAGGCCTTCACAAAGGTCTTAATAAAGCCAAGTGGACCTGACAGCAGATGAGACGCACACAAGAACCCCAGCCTGGAAACAAAAGCACCCTTTGCACAGCAGACTGACTATTCAGTTCATTACCTCACTCCCATCTTCCTTGGCCACATCTTACCAGCACCAAGCACAGCATCTAGATTCAGCTCTGAGGGCTGAAGCTTCCCTAACCCTACAAGCATTGCCACATGTGTCCCAGCTTCCCACACTGGTTGTGCAGGAGTCACCAGAGTGCAGGTCCCTCCATTCCAGGCAGCCAGTTCAAATCCCTGCTGGCTGATGGGCATCAAAACTGGTTCTGTAAATCCATGGTCTCACCTCAACCAACTACCAGGCAAATCCTACCCTCAGCCAGAAGGGATTGCTCATGTTTGTACACTAAGCTCCCTCCTTGTCAGCAAAACTTCATCCCCAGAGCAGCAAGGAAGCCTTGGCTGCTACTGCACACACAGCATCTCAAGCCTTGAGTTAGTGCTGTGACAGATTACTGCTTGTGATCCCTACCCCAATCTAAACCATCTCAAGGACACACAAAACTCCCACCATTTCAAGTCACCTCAGGAGGGATTTGATTTTAAATTCTAAAATTGTCAACACCCCCTCCAGTCAGTACTCTTAACACCCTTTTTCTTTCTAAAAGAAAGTTCCAAACTAGAAGGGAGCATTGCCTTTTTTTATTGCAGTTTCTACTGATGCTACAGTTTCTCACTTGGTCAATTTAGCACCAAACCTGAAAGAAGCACTCTGAGCTTTCCCATCCTCCACCAAAATGGTTCATGACATGGCACTCACTCCCATGGCAGCACAGGCACAAACCCAGAGCCACTTCCACAATTGTACAAGCACAGCAGATGCTTTCATCCAGGTCTCCCTGTCTGCAGCTTTGAATACTGGCCCCTGCCCTGCCCTCTAGCACAGGCTGGTCTTGCTCTTTGCTGCAGACATTCCACTTAAGGGAGACAGTCTTACACACAGCAGTGTCTAAATATCCAGTGGGAGGATTTTCACAGAGTAGGGAAGCAATTCATTTCACTGGACACCTCGCTAGCATGGAGCTACTGGAGAAAGGACAGGGAACTGGTATTAAACTGCTACCGCATTCTAGCTGAAACCCTTCAAGGTAGCTGAGCAGTTTGTTTCTGGACTCCAGAAGCTGCACACATGTTCAGAAGGGGACTCTTCTGTTAAACTGGATAGAGAGAGAAAAAGTCTAACTGCTTTTAAAATGGAAATGTCGAACCTGCTTAAACTTGAAAATTCACATTACAGAAGGGTGTGAATGAGTGCTAGTTACCACAGAATAGCCATTTTTTATTAACATCACACAGAGGCAAGTCCCAACACATCCAGAAACCATTAGCTGGCCATACTGCCATGAGAAACAAGCATTCAAAGTTTCAGGTCTGTCTTCTATGTGGTTTTCATTAAAGAGTTTATAAGTCTCTGCCTACAAGCACAGAAACAATCTTTAAAACAAACTAACAAATTTCTCTCCACTTTCTTTGCTTTTTAAACACACGAAGGAAGACACAGAATAAAAATCATAGTGCACTACAGAAGAACAAATTTGTGTCACAACCTTGATGACTGTAGTCTAAAGAAGATACACTATATATTATGGCACTGCAATCAAATGCATACAGGGAAGAAGAGCCAGAAACATCTTTGAATCCTAGGGAAAACAGTAATAGGAAGCCAAAAGGAAAAACTCAATGTGGCTTTCATCTACCAGCTAACAGGTGTTTAAGTAGCACTTTTCTAAAAAAAACCCGAAAAAAACTATCCTACACGTTAGGAAGTCTATTGACTCCCCTCTTCCCAAAAGGAGGAAGTGGAAAAAACACCACCTGAGAAAAACAAGACCCAAGCTGATAAAAAAACTAACCTGCCAGACAATGAAACATATGGTTGCTGCATCCCATCAAGTCTGCAATCATCTGGACAGATGCTCCCCACATAAGTTTTGAGAAACACAAAGCCACAGTCTCAGTCCCAGTGGTCTACTTCCATTTCTGGACTTTTCGGGTAGCCAGTGTTACCAGATATAAACTACTTTGGAGGGGGACGTTGAGTACAACCTCTTCTCACAGAAGAACAGTCATGCAGAACTCAAAATTAGTAACTCAGTGGGACAGGTCCTATGTTTGGAGCCCCTCCAAGCATTGAGAAAGATTGCCAGTATAAGCTCCAGAGCAAGAGTTTTCTCCAATCCTCCTCCAAGCCTTGTAGTCTGCCCTCGAAGAGACAGGCTGGGCTCAACACGTAGACAAAATAATCCAAGAGAAAAAGCTACTCCAATTCTGTCATTGAAAAAAGTTCTTTGTTTCACTAATAAGCCATCCAAACTATGTGCTGCATAACACCCAAATTTTCCATCAACAGCTATCCAGCAGAAAGCCACTATACAAAGGTTTATGTTTAATGCCACCTTGGAGTTCAAAATGATGAATTTAAAGGGGAAAGCTGACAAAGACCAAACAGCCCAAAGTTACTCAGCTTAGACACTACCATTATAACAGCATAAAAGCTGATACAGTTCACAGTAAAGCAACTGGCTCAACACATAGAATAAATTAATCCAAACAGTAATAAGAAAATACTTGTTAGCTAAGATGCTGTGGCAATATTAAACTGGGTACCTAAGTCAACGAATTTTTTTTGGCACTTAGGAGAACATCACTGACCTCAGGCTAAGTGAAAGTGCATGATTTGCAATTCTCAAGTAAGACTTTACCTTAGGATAACTTCACAGGAAATTTTGAACCTTCTTCCTCTTGCAAGGAAGAGAACCTGAAGCACATAAAAATGCACTATCACTCTCTTGGTGTCCTGCCTTTCCTTGGGAGTTCTTCCAATATAACTATTTGACTTTAAAAGTGATGTTCCACTCTCTTCTGCTCTACACATCAGGTTATCATCTTTGTCATGTTTCACTGTCATCTTCATTTGCCAAAAGTCAATGCAGCCCACAACCTCCCCAGACAACTGCTCCAGACGCAAGCACGCAGAGACAAGCCTCTTGCTGCCACTCACAATCACTGGAGGCAAGAGCCAGCCCCACTCAATAACCAGCTCTTTCCAGTCATCTTCCTGAAGGTATCTCTCAATAACCAACTTGTAAACATGACCACACTCCTTTGGTGCCTTCTTTTTTTGTGTGTGTGTGTGTGTACCTGGTTAGCTGTAGCCCAACAGCTGCAGAAATAACACAGCAGCACAATTGTACCAAGTCTCCTTCTTTGCAAGTCTCAGGACCTAATTACACAGAGTCACTTCAACTTAAAATTAGTTCAAGGTATATTCAACAAACCTCTGTCAACAACAGAACTCTGATCCTTCAGGAGATCTCCACCCTAGCTAAATGGAGCAATTTTCTCAAATATAAAAACAACCAGGCATCCAACCTGCAGCAGTTCACCACTTCTGCAAGGTGGGCAGTGTAAACACATAACTAACTTTGTTTGCCAGCCAAGCCCCCTTGGGCAAGAAATTCAGAGCTATTAGAACAGCACCTGGAAACCATGTGCTGCAAAGACTAAGTGGAGATCTCATCAGCAAGGCAGTGTCAAATTGCAGCTCTGCAGGGTGGAAGTTCTCAGCCCTCTGTCCACTTCTCTATTTTTGCTTCCACCAGTACAGCTATACCCTCCCCAGACGGGACTGGTGTCAGGCCTCTATAAAGTATTACAATCACCAAGCAATCAATCAAACCGACTCTTCCCTTGGGTGTGCAAGCAGCTGTGAACAAAGCAGCTCAAACTGTTCCTACTTGTTCAAACTCTGAGAGAAGGAGGTGGCAAGTGTAACATCAAGTGTCATACTTGAAGAAGAAAGCAACATTTTTCTGGAGTCAAAGGGAATTTGTAAGGAACACCCACCAAGCAACTGACAGATGGGCTCTCTCCATTGTTCACCTGTATCCATAAGTAGGTAATAATGTTTCTTTAGTGCCAGGGAATATTACACAATCACTGTGATGGTTTTTAATCCGTAATTAGTGTTGCCCTGTACTTGAGCCTCCCCCTAATACAAAGATGGTATCTTAGATTTCCAGACTGACAACTCATGCTTTTCTAATTAGCTGGCAGGACAGCCCCTGCTTATCTCCCTGTACCAAGTGTCTCTGGCTCACCTGATGCACTCCTTCCACACCCCATCCAGTAACTTTTAACTGCCCTCAGACAGTGCCATGCCACCACTTCTCAGGCCACCCTTGCTGATAAGCAAAGCACTGCCTAGGTGGATGCCGTTTCTTTTCAAAGGAGGATTTCTTTGTCTTCCCACAGCGCTGGCTGCACTAAAGCAGTGTAAAACTACTGCTGCAAGCAGTTCATCCTCTGAAAAGCCAGGTCTGGCTGAAGGCTTGTAGGACTCTGCTAAATGCTGGCTGGTCTTCAAACTTGCCTGGAGTCTGTTAAAGGGCTCATCTTCACAAGTACAGACAGTAACTAACCTACAGCAGGGCACAACTCCACTGCCATGAGGAAAACTGAAGCAGATTTCTAGAATGAATGCTGCTGAAAGATTTCCAGGGCTTAAGCTAACTGTGGTCTTCTCCCTCATACACAATCCTTCTAGGCCAGATGCTGGCTGTGAAAGTTGCATTACCTACCCTGGGTAAGACAAGAGATATGCTTCAGATAACAGAAATTCTTATGCCTGCGTTAAAGGTTTACATTGCTGCCTGGGTAACTGAACACCTCACACAGAGTTACCAATTTCAGCAATGCAACAATCTTCAAAAAAAACTCCTCAGTAATGAAGCTGCAGTGAATCAAGGCAACTCACAGATCACCTCAATGTGACTCCAACACTCTACACTAATGAAACCACTTTGCAAAGTAACCTTTCCAGAGTAGGGTAGAAAATGTGATGAGCTTTAATATCTTTTGTTTTCCTAATACAACCCCTCTCTGAAATTAGTTTGGTTTTAACTTTGTCTGAGACCAAGGACAAGTCTAGAACGAGCTTTCAAGGTCTCCTTCCTTTTTAACACTTCAAGTGCCAAGATGCAACTCAAAATCCTACAAAGGCAGGAGTTGTTCTACATGGACTCCCTCTTGTAGACATCTCAGTTCATGGTTCCAAGGAAATGCGAGCAACTTATGAGGGGCCTATGGCACCACTGGAGGGGAAGGCACACATGACTAGCATCATGACACCTAATTCTGTGAATAGTACTCGAGTTTTGGGTTTATGTGTGTGAAAATATCCTCCCTGTCCCTCACTCTAGAGATCTAACCTTACCTCAGAGCCTGCAGACTGCAGCTCTGACACTGTGGGACCCTGGCACATAAATCATACAGCACTGGCTCTACAACTTCCAGCTTGGCTCTGTAAGGTGACTGAGCCAAGGGTGCACCAGGTTCCCTCAAGGAGCTGCGGTGGCATTCCAGAATGGAAGTGGCATCAGCCCCCTTTCTACAGCAACTAGGAGAGCAGGACAAAATTTTCCAGGCACATCCTAACCCTCTCCTCCACAATCCAGCAGCAATATTGGATCATCTGGGAAAAACAAGGGAAGAACAGACTTCCACCTGAAGCCTTGTGGGTAAAATGCTTAGCAAGGTTTGGAAGTAGAACACTACTGAGAATTAGGGAATTAGAGCAGTGACCCATGATCCCTTGCAGTTTGCTGGCAGGACAAATGGCTTCACAGAACATCTGAATCGGGTAACCTCTCTTTGCATCGTGATTGATGAAGTCCCTCAGGCTAAGATTGCTAATTTAGGCAGTCCTGAAGATGGAAAGCACCTCCTTTGTGTACCTCACTTGAAGAAAAAAGTAGTATAATACCACCTCTTCCAGGCAGGTGTAGGGTAGGAATTTAGTGCCTTCCCCAGAGTCACTCTATAGCAGGTCTCCAGCAGCACTGGTAACTGAAAGTGAGATAACACCCTGGGAAAAGAAAAGCCTGATACCATCACATGCTGGTATAAGATCCAAATAACTGAATTTTAAAGAGAGTTGTGAGTTTCACATACATTTCTTACTCCAGTCCTCCAGGACCTTGCTATTGATATATAACTGGCTAGTGACACAGAAGTCAGTTTTTGTGTAAAAGTCCAAGGCAGAACTACCCCAGAAGAAGTACTTGAGACACAGGTGCTTAGAGTAAAATGACAGGTTGGAACAGGAAAATAATACAAAAGATCAAACCTTGGGTGCAAGCCCTCAAGGGACACTGGCTGTGGGATGCAACAGCAGCAGTTAGCAAGTCAACAGGTTTAGAAAAAGGTTATTTTCTCGGTCTCTCTTCAGGCTTCCCAGCTAATACCCATCTCTCTTCCATGATTCTAAGCACAAGTTTTTTGCATGGCAAAATGGGTCTTTGCCTACCCCTGTTCTCCAGGGCTGCCATGGAAACTCTTGGCCAAGGAGAGGAGAACTCGGCAGCAGCAGGATTTCAACTGCTGACAGGCAGCAGGGGAGCGTAGAGGCCAACACCTGGAATCAGTTCAGCTCCAGGGAGGGGAAGGAGGGTCACCCTATACACTCAGGCATAAGCAGATTCTACTCAGCCTGCCACTTGCAACCACATGGAAGTGGACAGCCAAAGAAATCCCTCAGCACAGGCTGCAGGGGAGTGCAGAAAGCCACCACAACACTTTAAGGTATATAAAATAGTGGGTGGAGGAAATACAGGACAAGGAGGAGCAGAAGGAGGTTTTATTTGACAGTACCACGACTTGGGCTGAACCCTAGTAACAGTTAAGGGAACTTCTGGCCTATGAAACCACCTGCATGTAACAGGCAGAGACACACCTGCAATTCCTCCTGCTCAGCAGCACTTTGAAACACCTGTCAAAATCTGACTTTATTTTGATCAGATCTCCGCCTCAGCAAATTACTGTTGGTTCAATTTGGCTTTCTGAAATATCTTGGAATCTAAAGTATCTACACTCAAAATGTAAAGAAAGGGCCACAGACTAAGCCTGAAATACTGAAATGGTGCATCAGGGACTGGCCTGGTTCGGCTGTTTAGTCTGTTATCCTGCTGGCAGTGGAAACAAATTAGAGATTTTTACATCTTCCCACTCACAATAAACTAATGATGATGACGCTTCTCTAATAATTAATTTTGTGGCTGCTGCTTGGCATATTTGTTTCTGGATGCAGAATGGACATTTCCCTCCTTGCAGAGCCAAATATGCAGAGATTTGATTAAGGGGCAGAACAGGAAGCCAGATGAACTCAAACACTAACCATGAACTGAGATCAAATCTCTTGGGGAGCACCTGCAACCTCTCAGACAAAACTCATTTGTTGCCCTTCTACAACTTGAACAGTCACCACTACATCCAGCTCATTTGGGTTTTGTGGTGTGGCTTTTTTTCCAGGTGTAAGAGTGCTAATGCTGCCAAAGACAGGAGAAAGTGAACTCTCCCATGTATGACAGAGCCAGACACCAGTGCAGTGCAGAATGCCGAGGAACATGTATGTGCTCAGCTCCTCAGTATCCCACATTGCAAAGCTCATAACCAGCTCACATCATGCTTTCACACAGCTTTGAGAACTGGTAACAGGTTGATCCAATGGACAAGATCCAAATCACTGAATGAGCTCTAAAGAAATACGTAATGCAAGCTTCAACACTGTACAGTGTGATGGAAATGGAGCAACTGAGCAAAGCACAACATCAAACAGCAAGGTAAAGCTAAAGCTGCACATCACTGTCACATCAACCTTCACCAAGGAAAGAAGCAAATCCCTTCCCTCACAGTCAGACTGCTCAGAATTTACTCAAGTCGCAGTCTGAAGAAGTTAATAAACAGGGACAGTCTATTTTACTCACTCAGGAGACAGACCTTTCTACACTTGCCAGCATTCTCCACTGCACTGGCAGTCACTGCTCCAAGGTGTGCTGGCACTGTCAGAATCCAGGAGAAGCTTCAATTACAACTGCCAGCCAAGGAGGCATGAACAGCAGCAAGCCCCATCCAGGCACACCAACAAGAATTCCAGCCTTAGTCTAGGCAAGGCCTGAGATAATGAGACACTCAGGGTGACACATGAGCCTGATCCAAAGTCATCTGAGGCCAGAAGGGACCTGTAATGGCAGTCCACAAGCTTCAAAGCCACATTGCTCTCACAGAAATACACGTGTATGTAGAAATTGTGAAGTACTTGCAGGGAACTACTTCATCCACCTGAACGTTTTGTGTCCAGCCTCTTGAAATGTCTTCAGATCTGCCCCTGACACAAAGGTTTTGAGGGCTCCTCTGTAGAGGACATCTTGCCCTCATCCTCCTCTGTGATGTAAATCACTACAGGAGTGGCCAGACTTGCTGTCAACTCTCATCCTCTTAACATCCAACAGCCCTGACCAAATTGCCTGGTGGATAGAGAAAGATTGATTAATATGGGAGAAACAGAGAAAATTCATTTCAGTTTGACATCTGCTGTTTAAATACACGATTTTCTTAACACCTAACTTGTAGCATAGATTCAAGATTCCTATGGAAGTTCAAAGACACCTGGAGGACCAACTTGTTCAATCATAGGCACTCTCTCCAGCTGTACTCCTGGGGAACATCTCTAGTAGATAAACATTTCCATCTCCAAAATTTGCTGCTCTATCACTTTTAACACCACTTGTTGTCAGCTAGGTGAAGCAAGCCTGAAGCGTATAATGCCACAGCATTTTTCTTCTTGAAAGAGTTTTGAAGCTGCTTGACAAATTCTAAGGACTTCACAGGAATGTTGCAGACATCAGTATGAAAAAAAATCTATTTATGTTGGCAACAATTAAAAAAAAATTAAGCAAGTGAGACTATGAAATACAGAGAGAATCACCCATGGTGACATGTCATTCCTCTGTCCCTCTCGTAACTTCCAGGCTTCAGTCCCACTGACAGAGCTCAGCAGAGAAAACAAGCAAAGGCTCGACTTTGCCAAGCTCAGGAACGCAGCACAAAGGCTTGCTCCACACAGCAAGCTGTGTTGCCACGACAAGGAAGACCCTGAATATGACAGTACTGCAGTTTCATTCTGCACTTGGGTGTAGTCCTTTACTCGAGAGAAAGCTGACTCTTATAGCAAGTTCCCAAACGTACTCTTTCTACAGCTGCAAACCTCTTAAATCCAATTCAGAATCCCACATGAAAGCAAATACTTGCACTTCCAACACCTTTCCAAGAACGATCTAAGCACTACTGATTTAAATGACAGATCTGTGTCTCCAGGTATCAAGAAAAAATACTTTGTCTTCAGCGGTGCCCAGGGAGCATCAAGAGGAGCACAGAACAGAGATGCAACTGCTCAAAAGATGCAGCGAAATGGGCTACACTGCTCAGCAGCAAACTGGACTAAGACATATTTGTCTGTGATGCTGGCACAAGTGCTGGGCTGGAGACCACATCCCTGCTCTATTAACCCTGGCTTGGCACATGCTGCTTTTCTCAACTCTAGTCTCCCTTACTAAACACTGACTTATGAAGTAAGTCCACATGGGGCAGAGAGATCTACTGGTCAGATCAACCCACACACCTGGGGAGCCTCTGTGCTACTCCACCACAGGCTTCCCAGACAACTCAGAGCCTGTTATCCCACCTCAGTTTCCCACAACCTTCTCAAGCGGCTGTGTAGCGTATTGGGGAAGGAGGCAGCCTTTCCCTTCCTCACCAGTATCTTTAGACATGTAACACTAAAAACACCTTAAGCAGAGCCCACACAGGCCTGTAACACGCACAATTACATTTTATTTACTCAGACCTAGTATCTCTCTGAAGCATTTCTGCAGGATTTGTCTAATGACCAACCCAGCCCTTCGCACAAACTCACAGTTCTGGCCCAACTTCCATTAAAAATGCAGCCAGAAATAAACGAAGCAGAGCACAGCACGTGCACAAAGGGGCCAAGCACAAGGGCTGAACCCACCCAAAGCACACGATGCTTTCGGGAGCACAGCAGCCTCAAGCGTTAGCAAAGCCCCGCGCCGCTCCCCGAGCGCGGTACGGCCGCACCTCCCTCCCTTCGCCGAGCTGTTTGTTCCAGCGGGGACCCTCACCGGGACCCCCTGCTCTGACACGGCCCCGGCACCGCCGCTCCCGCACGGCCGGTGCTCAGCGGCCCCAGGGCGGGGGGCCGAGGGGCGGCCCCGCGCCAGGCCCCGGCAGCCCCCG
>VXBB01011456.1:996295-1011438 GCA_013399915.1 Illadopsis cleaveri
GGCGCGGCACCGCCCTGCGGCCGCTGGTACTGCGGTGAGGTCAGCGCGCCCCGTGCGCATGCGCGGGGGCCGTTACCGCGCGCCCCGTTGTCATGGCGACCTCGCCCGCCGGGAGCCGGGCCGGGGAGCGCCGACACGCGGGTACCCGGGAGTGCCGCTCGTGTTCCGGGAACGCCACGCGTGTTCCTGGGAATGCTGCTCGTGTTCCCGGGAATACCGCTCCTGTTCCCGGGAGTGCCACGGCCCCGTCCCTGCTGACCGGCCTCCAGCCACTGCCGCGCCCCCGGCTGCTGCTCCGACCGGGGACAGGCCGAACCGCTTTGAGAGGAATCCCCCACGCTGCGCACGGAGAGCGTGAGGGCTCAGTGCTGCCGTGTGGCTGTGACCGCGCACTGCCCGCCTTTGGGGAGTCCCCAGGGAGGAACTGCTCCACAGAGTCCCTGAGTGCGTCAGGCTGGAACGGACCAAGCCCCCTGCTCCAGCAGCGCCATCCCAGAACACATGGCACAGCACTGTGCCACGGCAGCTCTGGAGTGAGGGAAACTCCACACTGTCTCTGGCAAGCTGTTCCAGTGCGTGGTCACTGCACGGTAAAGAAGTTCTTCCTCATGTTCAGATGGAAATTCCTGTGTCTCAGTTTCTGCCCATTGCCGGTTCTGTTGCTGGGCGTCACCGAGCAGAGCCTGGATCCATCCTCTTGACATCCCCCTTTAGGTATTTAGACACATGGATGAGGCCCCCTCTGTCATCTCAAGGCCAAACAGCCCCAATTCTCTCAGCCTTTTCTCATGCCAGAGATGCTCTAGTCTCTTAATCATCTTTGTTGCCCTTCACTTGACCCACTCCATGTCTGTTTTGTGCAGCCTTAATTTAAAAAGCTGCATTTAAAAGCAACTATTTCTTTCTCCCTCATGGAAAAATTTGCAGTACTCCCACTCTGTACTGGGAGAGAATGGGAGATAAATGCTGTGTGCAGAAGCTTTTTACCAAGATGAATTTGACCATCTTGTTCCCTGGGCTCATGACTGCTTTTCTCCTGTGGTTGGAGGGAATGAACCTCCGTGTCTCCTCAGACCACCACTGTCCTTGTCCCCTGCACTGCAGAAGGCAGCTGACCTCGGTAACACTGCAGTTCCCAACAAGCACCCAGTCTGAGCCATCAAAACATGGGAGAGCTGTATGTGGAACAGATGATTGATTTTCATTCATAACTTCGTGAAATAATAATGCCCTTCTCCTTGGCTCACAGCTCTGGCACAGCAATGACTTTTGGCAAGCCCCCTCTGAATAATCCTAGATTTTCCAGTGTGTTCTTTTTTGCCATCAGGTTGCAGAGCAATACCTAACTGCTGCTTTGGGTGAAGCCATCAGCACAGGCTGAGTGTAGTCTGGAACAGGCTGCACAGATGTCAAGAGAAAGCTGGGGATATTAGTGCTTAAAAGGATGCCAGCTCTGAGTAAACTGAAAGCAGGTGATTACAAACCAGCTTTAGAAATTACCATGGTTCTCACCCCCAGGCAGTAGCTAATCTCCTGAGAGTCCTAACTGGCTAAGCACTACCCACAGTAGAGACACAACAGCTCTACTTCAGCACAGCCCCTGGGTGAGTGTTTCCCCTCCCTGGTTGGGCAGTTCTGCAAACAGGACTCCTCCAGTGGTTTGCCCTTCTCCTGTTTTGCAGTCTCCCAACAGCAGCTGAGGACAGAGATCATGGGTACTTTAATAAAAGACCAATCATTCTATTTCATCTGGATCTGCCAGAACTACAGGCAAAGTTCTCTCAGAGAGTCTAGATAGTTCCCTCTCTGTTCTCAAAACACCTTCACAAAATACCTTGCTCATTTTGAGCAAGAAAATGAGATAAAAACTGAATAGTAGTAAGTGAATTATGATAAGCAATATTTTGTTTAGTGTTAGTAAGAAATCAATAATTTTGTATCACACATTTATTATTTATTGTGTATCACACATTTGCTGTGAATTTATTCTCTTCAGTACTACAATAAAGAGGCATTTACTTTGGAAATCTCCCAAAATTGCCTTCTGATATAATTGTATGTTTGCCCTTTTTTCACAGATTCTTACTTCTGGTGATTCTACATTCACCATTTGGCAGCCTAAAACTTTGTAAAGAAATGCTGAGAAATGCAGCTGGCATAGGTTAAAGTAATTTTTTTTCTCCACTCCTAGGCAAAACTTGGACAGAAAATATGGCTTTTATTCTCTTTTGTTGCAGGACTTTGGGGGACAACAACTGCACAAAACTTAGAAGCTTCCTCGTTGTGCAACTGACAGATTGTGGACATGGTCTTTATGTGTTTCTTCACAGTCTGATTTTAAAGCAGGTGAAGTCTGCACAGAAATAAATTTGTCACATTATCAGCTTTAATGTTTGGAATTTTTTTTTGCTGTTACTACATGACTGTTTCTTTGCTCCCAGCAGAGACTCATAGAACAGCTTATGCCTATGTTCAAGACAACCAAGTTGTTCCATGAGCAGCAGCACTAATGGTGCCTGGTTTCTCACAGGTCTGTGTTCTTTGTCCCTCCAATCCGCCCTGCTCTCTCAGCAGCCCTACCTCCCTTTGTGTGTCCTGTACCACTGCCCTTCCAGGGACACGGGCGGCATGGTGGGGTTAGTCCAGGGCTGTATCCCCGTGCAGATGGAAGGGCAGCCTTCCATCACAAGGGATCACACTACGCCGGAGCTCCCTCCTGCCTTCCCCTGAGGCCAGCAATGATTATTTCTCTCCTCTATGTCTCATGAAACTTGAGATTGTTTCCTCCCCCTAAACACTGAGAAAGAAAAAGGAGGGGGTTAGTCTGACAGTTGAATAGAAACAGACAGACAGACTGGTCACATAAGCCTCATTTTCATTAGGAGAAGTCCAAAATACATTGTAGCCTGCAGGTTTTCTTCCAACTTTTTAAAAGTAGGAGGTGAAAGCACTGTTCTGATTCTCACCCTTTAGATTTCTTAATATTAACCTCAGTATTCTTTATTGCTGCTCTCGATTCCATGGCACAGCCCTTCAGCTTTCCCAGGGCCATCACTCTGCATTAGTTCTGGCACACCTGTGACAGACCTGCACATGCATTGCCTGTGACAGTTCCCAATGGAAACCCACCGTGAAGGCACAGCAGGATACCCCAAGGGCAACCAGATCTAAGCTTCTGGATGGAATCCAGTCTGCAGGGATAACTCAGCTTCTCCAAAGTTATGGTTAGGTAACAACTGTGCTGTTGCTAAGGAGCCCTTGGGGGTTCGTCCTGGGGTGCAGGGAGGACTCTCTAAATGAAGGAAATTGAAGTAACCACTGGAGGAGTTGCTACCATCACATGAGACTGCTTGAGCAGGCCTTCACTACCAGTGGCTCAGCAGCAGGTACTCAGCAGTACCCCTATTCATAACAGACCTTAAAATAAGGTACTTTTTAGTATGCTCTCATTTCTGAAAGATCTCCATTTACTTACCTGTCTCCAAAACAAGAAACCAGTGCAACAGAAAAGTCTCCTGAGAGGAGGATACTGTTCCCAGTGAAGCTGCAGGTATCTCTCTAATCAGTCCACCTGCAAAGTACACTGTTCCCTGCTTGTTGAGAAAGGTCTGGTTGGACACAAGGAGCTGTGTGCTTATACACGTGCAAAACAAAGTACAGCCCATCTGCAAGGTGAAAAAAAAGATGAACTTATGGACATCTGCAGCAAGGACACAGAAAACTCTAAGGAAGGGCAAAGGAAAGTAAGAAAGCTTTTTAAAATAAAGAAACATAAGGATAGTACAGCTTTCAATTACCAGCACGGTTCTTGCAAATCAAAACACATCAATAACACTAGTGGGAAGCAGATGGATGGACTGGCTCTATTACAGCAGAAACACTGACTATACCTGAATGACCTGCTCTTCCCCTTTCCTTCTGGGCCCTTGTGCACAACATCTGCTCAGGAATCTGAGAGCCTGGTGCTTCAAGGAGAAATGTTTTTATTTATGAATGACAGTATGATGATGTAGCTGCCCATAACAGCAGAGGACAGCAGTGTCAAAGCCTGTCTGTCCCTGGGTTGCTTTCCTAAAGTTGAGCACACTGCTATACAGACTTAGCCACATTTCCTTTATGTGCTGTCCCAACTTGACTACTTGCATGGCTAAGGGGGAGGACAGCTTCACTTGACTCAATGCAGCAGATGCAGCAATGGATCTCCCTCTGCCATCTCCTGGCACGCACATCTCCTGCACACATCACCTGCACAGCCTTGTGCCATGCTGCTGGCACAGATACCATGGGCCAACATGAGGTGAAGTCCAAGTACCCAACTTCTGAGTGCTGCTGATCCCACTCTGGCACAGATCCCCTCACCTGTGACTCACCTCTTCTACTCCTTACTTACCTGGGAAACAGGGAATAAACTCCTTGTCCATCCTGCATGAGAACAACACTTGAGACAGGGAAAGCACAAGTACTTCAGATCAACGTGAAATTTAATAATTCCTCATTCTTTGCTTTGCACATGACAGTTGTCACAGTCCCAGATTTGAGCACTTCCAGTTCACACAATGTGCTCCTGCACCGCTATCTTTAATTGGCACTTTTCTGCCAAGCCTCAGCATTTTGCATCGGACTTTTTCCACGTGAGAGCTGCCACGAACAAAGCATCCCACTGACCCACTTAACTCCCACGTGAAGGCACATGAAGCCTCGCTTCAGTCACCAAACAGAAAAGAAAACACAAGAGCAGAAGGTTTTGATTAAAGGGAAATGAGCAAATGGCTTCAAGGCCCATCGTGTGCACACGGGCTCGTCTGCATGTGTTCACTCCTTGCAGACATTTGGCCACCCAAGGAGAAACATCCTGTACAAAGCAGGTAGTCCTCAGGCAGTGTGAATTGGGTTGGATTCGAGATTTCCCGTTGGCAGGAAGGTCCTGTGAGCCATGCGTCATCCCCACAGGCTTCTTCCCCTGACCTGGAGTGACTGCCTCCAGGAAGGCAGGGAATGGTTCATTCTCCCTGACCAAACATCAAGGAAGGTACCAATTAGTATTAATTGTGGCATTCTTTGTTTTGTGACCACAGCCTGAGCTGAACTGCCCCCCGCCCCCCTCCCAAAAAAAAATTGAACACGGGCTACCAGCAACAGTTTTCCATACTTTCTGAGCTGTGCTAGATTTAATGCAGCAGCCTGGAAGATCAGCTCTGGCCTTACCAAGGCATGGGCACCAGGTCTTATATTTGCATCAGAGACTGTACTTTTCCTGGCTGCCCTCAGGCCTCTGGGAAGAGACATTTACAGGTCAAACTTACAAGAGTCCTATTCTGTCTTGCACCTAAATTTACATTAAACAACGTTTCATCCCCACTTCCACTTCCCTCATTGTTTCCCATTTACACTGTTTCAAATTGATTTACCTCTTCCTGTGCTTGTTCTCTATAGTCATCTGCTGATATTATTTTATCTTTTTTTCCACCATGCAAACACAATTATGCTCATATCTCCTTTTTTTTTCATACTTGCACATTGCACGTGCACATACCTTACCAGCATGGGTTCTTCCCATATTTGAAAAACATTTCCTTTTATCCTCACTCAAATATTAAGCCAACTGGAAAGTGACACATCAAGGTTAGGAATGCAGTCTGCTCCTGACAAGGAAAAAATGCTGAGCTTTGCAATAGAGGCTAAGTGGATTAAGATCCTTTTTAAAGATTAGGTCACCCTTCACCCCAAATGCAGATTTCTACTGAAATTAATGGAAGCTCTTACAGAATGCAATGGGAGGGTTGACAATGAACGGCAACACAGCAAACATACACCAGCAGGCCAACCAAACCCGTGTCCAAATCACCAACTCCAAATGAGTCTTAATAACCAACTGGTTGATTCTGTACTATATATTAACAGGCAGGATTTCATCTTGAAAAATTATGAGCTGATGGGGGAAAAAAGATGAGCTAGTAGATCTCAGGAAAAAAACTTAGGCTGTGATTCATTTGATGGGGCTGCACTGACATTACACCAACAGACACATTTGCCTTAGGAGAATCCATACTGCCTCTGGAGCTAGACCTCTGCATTTGCATAGCTCCTGCCCCACCAGTCACAAAGCTCCATCAGTTCCAAACCTGGAATTTGTTTTTAAGGATACAGTTCAGTAGAACACACTTTAAGCACTGCCCTGTTAATAAACCACAAACAGCATGTCTTTGTGTGAGATAGCTGAAGGAAAACTTCATAGATTTGTCTTACATTTCCTCTGCCATCACTTCTGGGCAGATGAACCCAGCCCTCTTCTAGCAGGCAGACCTGCAAACACAGTCCAGTACCTGAAAATCACACCAGAGCTCTTCCAGCACTCACATCAACAGAAATAAAAATACTGCAGGTGACAAAGCAGTTTGCTGCTGCTGCTGCTGCTGCACAGCTGGCACAGACCCTGCTCACTCTCCACTGCATGGCTGCCTTGTGTGAGAAACAGTAACTGAGCAAGCACAGCAGAGGCAAGTCCTGCCTTCACCCTCAAAATGCTGCAATGCTCTCAGCCTTAGGAAGCCACCCTGACAGAAGAAACTTTACTTCCCTGCTTGTTTAAAAAAAAACAATACACAAGCAAACTAGGAGTTTGTGCAAACCCTTGTGGGAAACTGGCAGCAATGCCTCAATGTAGAGCAAGCAGCCCTATTTCCACGTCTGCACCTGCTCAACAAGGCTCCTCTCAGTCAGCACTGGAAAAACACACAGAAAAGAACAGGGCTTTCCAAAATAACTACCATAAAAATGAGATTTGTTTCTTTCCTTCCTGTTCTTTATAACAACAAGTTTCAAATCCAGGCTGAGCCCCAGTCTCCTCCTGATGTATCAAATGGACAGACAGGGAAAGGAAGTGACCCCAGCACCTGTGGCTCACTGCAGACCCAAACTTCTGCAGAATTAGTCCTCACAGTTCTTCCTCTCTTCAACAACACATTTGAGGACTACCACAAATCAGCATTTTCCTTCTTGATCAGAGCCAAGTCTTGCATAGGAGCTTCTCTGTAGCATTTTCTTTCCCAGCACAGGAGAACTACACGGACACGCAGATGTGTAACTACTCCAAGCCTCCCAGAACAGCCAAGATCTCTGTTTGTGCCATATGTTTAATTAATGCTGGGTGTCAGAAGTGATGAGAGGCCTTGCTGCACCCTGCCTGGAAGAAAGTGTTTCACTTTAGGAATTCTCACTCACACAGTTAACCATTTCCTCAGCTTGCTCTGACAGCTGCTGCCCTTGGGCAGGGAGGGATGTGCCTGCATTAGCAGTGCCAGCAGCAGCCTGACACACAGAATGGCCTCCCCACCTTTCCAGCAGCACCCTGGGGTGGTCCCCAGCATATCTCTGGCTAAGAAGTGCAGATTATTGCTGCCTAGAGTTAGACATTTCAAGAGTCTGGGGGTTAGATGGAAAGCTCAGGAAAAAAGGATGTGTTTGAACAGCATCTTGGACAATGAAGGAGTCTGGTCCAAGAGGATTTGTGGATATTCCTGGAAAACATGTAATGAAGATCACTTTCACTGTACTCCTGTTACCTGCTCACCCAGCTTTCACCCAGGGCAGGGATGTGCACAGCACCTCACACAGCACAGCCACCCCAGCTGGCTGCATCACACTGCAAAGTGATAGCCAAACTCCCCCGCACTCTGAAGGGAAAGCTGGGAGAGGGGAATTTGCTGGAGCTCCCCTCTTCCTCACTGGTTGGTGTATCACCCTTCAGAGTCATGCCTAAGTCCTCCCTGGCACCATGAACCATTTGCAGACAGCTTTTAGCCTTTCTCCCTGGAGCTGCAGCCATTTCCAAAGCCAGGTATGCAAGCAAACAGGCTTGGGACTGGCAAGAGCAAGTGTCACTTGCCCAGCCTGCTCTCCTCCTTCACTTGGCTCATGAGCAAGCACCAGCACTTGGGCTGTGATGGCAGCACACTCCCTATGCTCCGTGCAGCCTGGGCATCCCACAGCACATCCAACAGGCAAAACAAGTAGGAAAACATAAACCTGCACCTTTAATTTTGAGCAGTCTAACCCTGCCACATTCACCAGTATCTTTGTCTGGAGAGGTGAGCATTGGCTTCATCATTCCTTTCTCCCCTCTACCTTGCAACCATTCTGCTTTTCTCCCCCACCCTCCCTACCCCCCATTCTTCTTTTACTTCCAGTATTTCATGTGCCAGGAAATGGTGAACACTCTTAAACCCTGCTCCCTCCTGCAAAATAGAGAAATTGTAATAAATGAGTGTAAATTAGCAGGCTTGGCTAGCACCTAAGTTTCTCAAGCTTGAAAACAGTAATACATACATGAGTGTTCAGCAGAACAGCTCCACAATGTCATTCATAACTGAAAGGCAGAGCACTTGCAAGTCATGCTTTGAAACCACAGCCCCAACACTCCTAGCATCCCAGTAAAAACAACTTGGAGCCTGCCCTAAAATCAGTGGCCAGCAGGTTTGTGTTTGTGCAAGATGAACAAACAAATTATTGGAGAATGAGAAATAAAAATCAGTGCAGGGACTGGGGCATAACTCATGACACAGCACATCTGTCCACTTGCTATGGAAACTATGTTTGGCAAGTATCAGGTGTCTGAATTTCTGCTTACGTACATGTCCCTGGACAGCAGTATATTAATAACACAGGCAGCCTAAAAACAGAAACTATCACCAAGAAAAGCTGCCCTTCTGCCCAGAGTTCCCTGCTGTAGCCTGAGTATTGTTGTGCTTTCCTCAAACAACACAGAATTTTGCTTCCTTGCTTTTCAGAGTTGCCATCTAAGCTGATCTCAATTGAAGGAAGATGAACAAACAAAAGGAAGGGAAAGGAGAATTACAGCAGGAAGCAACCCTTATTGTAAGCAGTTTTCTTGAATGCCTTCCCACCAAGGCTCACACTGCTGTGTGACTCTGGAGAGCCAGCAGAAGCCAGGGGTTTACCTTAAAGGCACAAACCTTTCCAAGAGACCTCCAGAAGCCAAAGTTCCTCATGCAGGGGACATGCAGGAGCTCGTGCAGCCAGACAGGACAGCCCTGGCACTGCAAGCAGCACGAGAAGCCACTGAGTCAAACATGGAAGAAAGCAGCAAGTGAACACAGGCAGGGGCAGAACACTGGGCACAAAGAGGAGCACAGCAGCAGAAGCAGAGTGGGAAGAAAGCAACTGCAGGTTCAAAATGCAGGCCAAGGCATTGGAATGAGAAGCACAGGAATGGAGATGCTCAGGCCTTGTGGAAGGTGGAGCTACACCAGAGAAGTTACTCTGGATAGATTAAGTTTTCTAAAGAGCAGCTTTGACTTGGCAGCCTAGGAAGGAGCACTTGTGGCAACACCACAGAAATGGACATTTTTGGCTAAGATCAGCATCAGCTTTCTCATGTGTTCTCAGGCCGTGTTAGAGACGCGTGAGTCACACCAGTGCAGCCACTCACTCACTCCTCACAGCCTGGAGAGACGGCTTTCCTCACAAACGCTTTTCCTCACAGGCGTCCTTTCCCAGGAACCCTTGTGCTGCGGCACGGCCACACAGCTGAGTCGTGCTGCCCCCCGGTGTCAGGACACTCAGCTCCCCCCAGGAGAAACGCAGCCACATTTCTAGTTCATCCTGACTCAACGGCCATCTTTGCATGCCCAACACAAAGTCAGGAACATGGATTTCAAAAGAAAACTGTCTATTCTGGGCAGATGCATTTCGCTCCTTTTCTGCTGCTCTCTGCTTTTTGATGTCAAGGTAGAAGTTGTTCAAGAGCTGCATATCAGATACAGATATGAGCAGATAAACAATTTCTGCCAACCCTTGTGGTCATGTGTATCTCAAACCTCAACTGAACATGTATTTCTTACGGGTTTGGAGTGTAAGCACTGCCTGTTTCTCATCAAACAATGCACAGGGAAGAAAGCCTGCAGGTGTTGGAGCAGCATTTCCATTAAAAGGCAAGGACTGTCTGTGACCACTGGGCTGGTGAAGAGATTCCCCTGGCCTGCCCAAGGTGACAAGGATTTGATATGAAAATGCATTCGTAAAGTGGCTTCCTCAACAAAGAATGATCTAATCTGAGTCACCTAGACAATGTCATTATGACCCTATGATTATTCCAGTCATCAGGTCAGATAGATCAGAATCAGCAAGACTAATGGTTTAGATTAATTTTTCAACTCTTAAAATAGCCAAGGAATTAGTGCCAGCCACCTACTGAGCCAGTTATTATCACCTGGGCTTTCCTCTAAAAATCTTCTGCCAAGCCTGACCAGCAGCCAACAGCATTAGAGTGTTTAAGGTAACAAAAGATGAAGGCTAAGTATGTGCACAGAACCCAAACTGGGATTTCTACAGAAATCAGACTTGCATTAAAATCCAAATTCTGACTGCACAGTCAAACTGCCTGTTCAAGCAGGACTGGATACCTGCCATCTGCAATGACAAGCTAGTTGGAACAAGAATGAATCTTAAGGCATTACAAAAAGCTACGCTTAATTCTCTGAACTCAGACTACTGCTGACAAAAACCTGCCTTTGCACTCCTGGTTATTACAATATTTCAATGTGCTTATCACTCCCTGGAGTAGAAGATACTCTTGTTTCACGCAAGCAGTGAAACTAAAATGCAGTGACAAAAGACAACAGAACTGCCAGTAGAACTCAGATTGCTCTGATTATTGGTGCATCTTCTCAAGAGCCTCAACCAGTGCAAATATATGAGAACTTAAAAAAAACACAGACATTCAGTTAAACACAAGAATCATTACCAAGAGCCAAGAAAGTTGAAAAATGGTAATTTTTTTAATAACCTGTCATTAATTATAAATTTAAGATACAGTTGCTTGCATTAGCAAGCTCTGAAGGGACAGCCTCACATTTTCTTTCCAAACAGTGAGCGCTAGACACGAGTTACAAAATTAACTGAAGATTTTGGACAACTGTAGCTGTGTCACAGCATGGGGACTTGTGAGCACAAAGTCAAGAGTATCTTCACAGGCAGAGAAGACCATAGATCCCTCGATGGCTAAACCAGAGACAGGATTTGTGAACAGAGTCCTTGCCTAAGAAAATCTGAAACAGTCTAGGCAGGATGAACCAAGCTAGGGCAGCAGACACAGTAGAAGCTCCACCTCTATAGTTTTTAAGTTGAGAAAAATATGGCTACAGCCACAAAATTTTAAGTCTGTTGCTGTTTCTTTAGGCTTGGTCTTTGCCTTGGCTGCTTCTTTGGTCTCTGCACAGTATTTTTACCACTGGCAGAGGGAAGCCTGAAAATTACTTCATTGTCCTCGGCGTCATCATCCATCTGAGCAGCTTTCCGGCGCTCAAGCACTGCTGGAGTACAGACTGGAGTAGGATCCTGAAGAGATCAGAAAAACAGGATTCATTGCAAAGCCATCTGCCAGAAAAAGTGTCACTGCCCCTGTGGTACCACAACACATCAGCCCAGCTCTCCTTCAGAAAACTGTTTTCATTTTATAACCAGCTACTTTTTTAGACATTATTTCTTTGGACAGAAGTGTCACCTTCAAAGTGTACATGAAAGGCAAATGGAAATTAATTCATATTTTCTCATGTGCTGTTATGCACATTTGCTTTCTAAATTTTGTATTTCCTGACTCAAAGCATCACGAAAGTCAAGTGGAAGAGAATCAGGGCAACAGGGTAGGGGGTGAGGGAGTATATTTGAGACTGGCATACAGAAATGCCACATTCAAGTTTACAGCAGAGCTGAAACATCCCAGCTCTGTTACCTCAGAAGCCCTCAGAACTCAGCTGACAGAATGTATTAGTTGTCCTGTCTTCCTCACAACCAGCCGTGCCCCAATTATCACAAGTAAACCCAATAATAATAAAAATCCCCAAAACACACATGCCCCAACTCACAACAATGATGAAACAGAAGAGAAATGTTAATGCCTTACAGATTGTTTGGACTGTCAATATCCCACATCTCAGTCCTGACAACCTGAACTTCCCTTTCATCCTACTGCTGCTTTTACCTGGCATTTGTTTCCAAAACACCAAATACCATGCCTGGAGAGCATGGGGTAGGAGGAACAGTACAGTATGGAAATGGGGACAGACAGCACCAGGCTGTTTTAACAGTTCAACTCCCTTTTTATCACAACAGGCTGGCATTGAAACACGGTCCAACAGAAGGATTCCATCAAGGAGATTGTGTTGTCCCAGTGTAAAGCACGGGTGCAGGGGGTGTACAAGTGTCTGCCCCAGCACCTGCACTACCACAGCCTCAAGCTTGTGCTGACCAGCAGAGGGTGACAGCAGACACAGCACGGGACAGGCACTGCAGGTTACAGCGTGCTGAGCAGAGCCTTTGCTGCTGAATACTCTCACACGAGAGGGAACCACAAGGATTCAGTCACCCTCCCCCATTCAAGAGTGTTAATACATCCCAAAGGGGCTACTTCTGGAACAAACATCTCTTAAGCAAACAGTGTCAAGGTTTTTGTGTGTTGAAATCAGTATAAAGGTGCCATGAGAAGACTTCAAACACCTGCCCCAGTGTGACTGTGGTACTAGACTGGTCCATCTTACCTGGCTGCTCAAAGAAACGTTCAGTTTTGATTTCTTGGATGTTTTAACTTTTTTTCTCTTTTTGGAAAGTGGCTGTGCAGCCTAGGAAGCAAGACAGATCAGGTGGATCATTACACACTTGTGTGAAGATGCAGTCACTTAACTGTTCATAGATTTCTTTGTTTCTTAGCTACAAAGTCTTTACTACAGCGAATAGGTTTAAAGTCATAAATCGACACAAAGGCGATGTGGTTTGGACAAAAACACCCAAAGCAACATAAGAAAAAGTGCTATTGTGCATTCTAAAACATTCCACGTTTAACAGCATTAACTGCTTACAACTCAGGTACTTGACCCAAGCACTCTGCAGAGGAAGAACATGCAGTGGCTGTGAATGGAAGTTCTGGGGACCTGCCTTCACACCCCCACCCTGCCAAAACCTCCCACAGGGCTCAGCAAAGCTCCTCTGCTTTTTGGTGATCTGCACTCCAGTATTAAACCACGGAATATCCAACTGCTTGTACCAACAGAAGAAAAGGAACATCTCCCCTTTGCTGTTACTTGTTTACTTTGCTACAAGTAAACACACAGGCACACTGAGTGCAGCCCAGCATCAGCACCACGCTGAATTCCTGGAGATTCTATACAGCTCCTATCACAAGTGAGCCTCCCTGGGGCTCCAGCTCTTCTGCCAGTTCCACACAAAACACGATTTCCATGTATTCAGCACAACCCTAGAAACACATCCTGCTTAACACACTCATGGCAACGATGCCAGACTTACAAATCCCGGGAAGTCATACTGGAACCCCTTCTCAGCCAGCTTCTTCCGCAGCAGCCTCTCCTTCCGCAGCAGGCGCTTGGTCATGCGCGCCTTCTCCACCAGGGAGCGGATCCTGTTGTAGCGCCGCACCGCCGGCCGCGACGGCTGCCGGAAGATCCTGCCACAGTCCTTGAACAGGTTCTCGTGGACCTTCTCGGGAGGCAGGAACTGACCTGTGCCAAACACAGGGCACGGGGTGACAGCACAGCTCCCCTGCCTGCCCAGGGCACTCGCACAGCACAGCTCGTGGCTGCAACACCGGGCTGGGGCAGCGACGGGGGAACACTGAAAAGGGCACTGGGGCCTCAGCCAGTAACGGGATGGAGGGAGGGAGGGATGAAACACTTTAACAGTTTCACCCAGAAAGATCAGACAAAATTGTTTTACAACAACACGTAACTCATAAATAATCCTTTACAAAGTTTTACTTTTACAATGACTGAGACACTCAGTGATTTTATCCATCTTGTACTCAAAAAACCCCCTCATATCAAACCTTACCGATAACAACTGCAGTAATTACACATGCCAAGGAGCTTCCACGTGAAAGGAACTATCTCCACAGCAAGCCCAACCTTACTCTGAGATTTCATGTTACACAATCACTAAAGCAATACCAGCCCAGAGAAAAAACAGCACCAGTGACCAAAACCCTGCTCAGCACGTCCTTTACACAAGATGAAAAGCTCAGCCCCACAGAAAATACTTTTGGATAAAACTTCACTAAAAAACCCCTAAGAGTCTATGCACAGTCAGACAGGAAAACTGAAATAACTACAAGTTTCCCTTCCATGCTGGAGGATTTACACTGCAGCTTATACTTACACTTCAGCAGTCTCTCAGAAAACAGGTAGTTATTCATTGTGTCTGCAACAATCTTGGCCACATCATCAGACTCAAACTCCAAAAATGCATAGCCTTTACTGCCTCCAGTCTGTGAGTGACAAGAGAGAAACATGAAACAATGCTTTGATACCTGAAGAGTTCTGTTAAAATTATTTTATTCTTCCAAAGCCATAGCCCATTCTCAGCTAACCATAACTAATATCACAAAGTTCACCGAAATTGTGAAAAGCACCAGATTTAGTCCTAAATTGGTATGACATTATTTGTAAAATACATATTTGCACAAAAACAAACTGCTCACACACATCTACTTGCTAAAAAAACAAAGCTGCCCTACATTGCTGCTGCCCTGCTGTTCCATGCTTATGCAGTAGTCTTATAATGTGACAGCAAACCCAGAAGTGAGAAGAAATTAGATTTATTGAACACAAAACAACAAGTAAGTTAAAACAGACTGGTGACACTTTAGGTGTACCTTGAACTGGTGCGTTCCGGCACTTCTCACTGGAGTGAATTTACTTAGGGGGAAAAAGGGCCACAAGAGCCGTGGCCCGGCCGCCCCGCAGCCGGAGACAGCCCCGGGCACGGCCCCGCCGCGTCCCACGTGCGGCTCCCCAGGGCCTCAGGTCGCTGCGGCCGCTGCGCGTTCCCAGGGAGGAACAAGGGGGCACAGGGGGAGCCCAGAGGTCACAGAGCCCGCCCGGCCTCGGGCACCGGCTGCGAGCGCTCCGCCACACTGCGGTACTGCACGGGCCGGGGCCGCTCCTCACCTTCTTACTCCTGGAGAGCCGCAGCCGCGTCACCGTCCCGAACTGCCCGAAGTACTCGCGGAGTTGCGGCTCGCAGAGACCCCGCGGGAGATGCCCCACGAACACCACGCCCGGCGTCAGCTCCTCCTGCGGGCACAGACAAACCGCCTCAGCCCGGGCCGGGACTCGCCG
>VXBB01011456.1:1012023-1093495 GCA_013399915.1 Illadopsis cleaveri
CGGTGAGCGAGATGTTCGCGGCGCTGCAGGGAGCGCTCGGCCAGGACCAGGACATCCGAGAGGTGCCGGGGCGGGCGGGACGGGCACGGACACGGGAGGGGACGGGGCGGTGCCTCGGCTGACGGCGCGCTGTGCCCGCAGGAGATCCGGAAGGAGGTGCAGGCGCTGGAGCAGACGGCGCGGGAGATCCTGACGCTGCTGCAGGGCGTGCACCAGGGGCCCGGCTTCCAGCACAGTGAGTCCCGCGCCGCCGCCCCTGGGCAGCGGAGAACAGCCGGGGGCGGGAGTGCCCCTCGCTGCACGCAGGTGCCTGTACCGGGCACCTTTTCCTGGTTCCAGTCTCTCCCGGGGCCTTCAGCCTGGGTTTCCCGGAGGTTGCTGGGTAGCGGAGGGCGCAGCTGGGAGGTTTCAGCCAGACAAGCAGTAAAGCTGCTGTTCAGCATTATGGAACACCGTTCTGTCCCTTTCTCCCCTCCCTAGCGTGGTGCTTTTCTGTCTCGGTGCAGAGCAGTGTGTTCTTTTCCAGGTGTTCACGTCCTGGGCTGCTGAGTTGGCTCTTAGGTCCTTAAGCCCTGTAAGTGGCTTGCACATAGATTGTGCTACCATCACTTGCTGGGCCTTTCTATCAGTGTCCCTGTCCCATCTCTTAACCCCACACCCCAAAAAGCTGTGGTCCTGAGCGCTGAGGGGGTATTCAGGATGGACTGGGATGGGGGAAACACACTTTAGTCTGGTTTGTACAAAACAGATTCTCTGTGTGTGTATAAAATCTGCTTAACACAGCAAAATGTGAAATGAATCTGCAAAGTCTGAAACAGCAGAACCTGCCCTTGAGGTCTGTTTGAGTGACAGCAGGAATAGTTCTGCAGCTTTGGAGGAAGGTTTGGGTTGTTGCCAGCCTGGTTCCAGGCTGAGGAGGTGTTGGACAGAATGTTTCTGGGCCAGTCCATTTCCTCCAGGCCACAAGAGCAGCTCTGCAGGCCCAGGAGTCAGATCTGCTCTTTCTGCCCCCTTATTGCTCAGCTTGCTGGTGAAACTACTGGAATAAACTTAAATATGTCCCTTAAGAGCTATTTTTTCCCAGTCAATTAATACCTTGTGAGAAGAAACAGCCATTCTGACTTTGCTGGAAGCTCTTGAGAGGAATTTGTGCAAGCCACCCTATGAAGGGAAATAGAACCAGCCTCCCCAGGTGCTGTTTTACTCCCTTGCAGAGCTGGTGGTTGTTTTCAGCCTGGTGAGGTTCCCCAGCACACTGGGGCTGGAGGCCTGGGGTTCCTCTGGCCTTGGAGAGGGTCTGTGTTCAGCAATGAGCAGCACCTGAGCTTTGACCTGTGCAGGCAACTGCAAGCTCCATCTGCTGGGAAACCCAGCAGTGCTGGAAATCAGAGCTGCTGAGTGGTTATTTACACAGGCAGGTGCTCTGTTCTCTAACCTGGGAAAATCCACGGTCATTGTGTGGGTAAAACTTCACAGTTGTTTTCCAGCTTTTAATTGTAGAGGCCCATGTTCAATTCATTGTGTTTTCACTTGATTTTTAATTCCTGGAGAGAGCTGGTCCTGGAACTTGAGGAGTCTGAGAAGAGATTTGGAATAGTTAAAGAAAAAAACCCAACAAAACCAACTAAAAAAAATGCAAAACAACAAAAAATCCACAACACCCAAACCAAAAAACCACAAACAAACAAACAAAAAACCAATCAGACAAAAAATCCAAAGCCTCATCTTACAATTCTTGCAAAAATAATAAGTTCATGCTTAATAGGTCAAGAGTTAACTCATGATAACAGACCTGTTAATTTGTCATCAAATTCAGCTCTGTTAGTAAAACCATGGGATAGGTGGGAGTTTGATGGAGGACAGCTTCCTGTACAACCAGTGGCTTTTAAAGTCTCATCTTGCACAGACTTCCTTGGCTGCTTGTCCCAAATGTAGTTGAACTGCTCAGAAAGCCGGGCAGGGCAGTGTGTGCTGCATCCTGCTGTTGTCTGGTACCAGT
This sequence comes from Illadopsis cleaveri, assembly GCA_013399915.1. NCBI lineage: Eukaryota > Metazoa > Chordata > Aves > Passeriformes > Timaliidae > Illadopsis > Illadopsis cleaveri. The sequence goes on from VXBB01011456.1 coordinate 1,014,023, forward strand.
CAGGGTGGCACCTGAGGATGTGCAAGGGTAGTCAGAATTGGGGGATTGTGTGTATGTCACTGGGCATTGTCTGAGCCTTTGCAGTAAGGATTGTTTATTTTTGTCATTGGTGTCTTTGTCACAATCCAAATGTGAATGTGTTCCTTACTGTGTCCCCCAGCTACATGATGCTCACACAACTGAGGCAGCCCTGTAGTTCTTTCATCCTGGCTGCCACATGGAGCACTCCCACATTCTGCTTCCTGAAGCTTTTATTTTTTTGCATGTCATTCTCCTTCCCTTTTCTTTTTTTTTTTTTTTAAGCAGAAATTATGTGTTATTAACAGAAGTTTTGTAATCACACTTATGTGACTCCTAGTAGGTGTTGTTTGGTAAAAACCATCACAGCTTTCAGATTTAGCTTCTGTGAATAATCCTGGCTTCTGTCCGTGAAGATACAGGAGGGCCTGCCCGGTTGATCTTTGGCGTTTTTTGGCCGGTGATGGGATCTGTGGGAGGGCTGCAGGGAGGTTGTGGTTTGAGCCCTTTGGTCGGTGGCTGGAACTGCAGGTGCAGCGGGGCTGTGACTCTGCCGGCAAACGGGAGGTGGCAGTGCCTGCTGCAGGAACAAGAGATGGTTTCTCTGCAGAGCTGTAACACACTGGAACACAGACTCTTCAAATACATCATAGAAAGCAGGAAATGCAGTTTCCTGAACGGATGTTGCATCTCGTGTAACCAAATCCTGATGGATTAGAAAAAAAATAGGACGATATTTTAATATGGAGAAAGAAAAGTTGCTTTTCCTTTGACTGTGAGAGTTGTCTGGCAGCAGTGCCTGGTAAGAGTGTGCTTCCTTTGGGGCCAGCTGCTGCGTGCAGTGCTGTTCCATTGCTTGGGATCTGGCTGTTGTTGGGACATCTTGGCTCAGGTTCAAAGGCTCAGAGCAGATCAGACAGCCTGGAATTCCAGAGTCTTTCTGCTTTACCTCTGTGGCTCATGGTGTCACCAGGAATACTTCTCAGATTGATTCCAAGTGTCAGTAGCCTATCTCAGACAAGAAAGAAGCGTAAACAGTGCTGTCTACACTGGACACTCTGTTTACAAACTTCTGTTGCCTGTCAAATATCCATTTCCTGAGTGTATTCATTCCCTGAATGCTGTGCTCTTTCTTTTTCAGTTCCAAAGAAGTGTCAGAAGGCTCGTGAGCACTTTGGGACAGTGAGGACACAGATGGAATCTCTGAAAACCAAGTTTCCTGCTGACCAGTATTACAGGTGTGCAGGATCACACCCAGCCAGACACAGATATAGATGGGAATTGCTTGAGCATTTGGCATCATTGCCTTGGAATAATGATGGAAAGATGTATGGGCTGAATGCTTCTTTCTCTTTGCAAAGTAAATCATGATAGACAAGTGCAAGGTTTTTATCAGCATAGGTAAAAAATGCTTTTGCCCAAACACTATAAATTTTCACTAAAAATACTCAGTATAGAATTATTTGTCTAAACTTTCTTTAAAAAGGAAAAGGGAAGGTTAAGGAGTTGGTGTTCTGCTGGAGCTGCCCTTGTATTTGGGAGCAGGGCATTTGCTGCTCCATTAATTTCAGTTAAGTTGTTTGGTTTGGGGCATTTCTGGAAGCAGAGCTCTAAATCTGTCATGAAATGGCTGTTTGATTCTGCAGACACTAAATGAAGTTGTCACCTTTGTGTTCTGTTGCTGCCAGAAGGGGACAGTGCCTGACAAAAACATTTCAAAGAACAAGAATCTTGTCAGCTCAGATCTGCTGAGGGAGGGTGGGAGGGAAAGCCCTGGCTGTCTGTGAGCAGCACAGCCTGGAAAAGTGTGGGAGCTGAGGAGGTGTGTGAGAGGGGCAAGCAAATGTCAGCATCCAGTGTGGTAAACCTGGGTGTGGAGTTCTGGAGTACCACAGAGATGTCTTTTAGCTGGTATCATTTTGATAAACCAAAAATACTGCAAAGTGCATGTGTTAAGGCAGAAATACAACACACACATAATGTGTGGTTGTTGCCTAACGCTCCAGTGATAAACATAAATTATTGATACCTTGACCTGGTGTTTCTTCTGCAGGTTTCATGAGCACTGGAGGTTTGTGCTGCAGCGGCTGGTGTTCCTGGCAGCATTCGTAGTGTACTTGGAGTCAGAAACATTAGTGACCCGAGAAACTGTTGCAGAAATACTGGGGAGTAAGTTGATGTTGTAACTGAAGAGAAAAAGCTTGTGACCTTAGATATTGTAGCTTCCAGAGGTACAGGGAAACGGCAGAACTTGTTTTCTTCCTGAGAAATCAGTTCCAGAGTTTACCTGGTATTTGATTTCATTATATAAACAGCAAATTCTCAGAAGACGGAAATGGGCAAACCTAATGTTGACAAAAGTATTTATTCATTAATAAGTTCTTCATCAATGAAGGTCATTCATTCAAAGCGTGTAAATGCACCAAAAGAATAACACAAAGATGAGAGCTTGTTTCTTCTTGCTTTTGGTATTTAAAAAGTGTGTAAAAGAGATTAAATTCTGTGCCATAAAAGAATTGTATCTTCACAGAGCAAAAGATTTGGAAAAAAGTACGGAAAACACATCCTGTATATAGCTGTAAATTCAGTTACCCTGTTGGATGTACAAGATGCTGAATCAAGAACTGAGAGGCTGTAATTACATCACATACAGGAAAAAGCTGACTTTTATTTTGTAGTAATATTTCATAAATTTGATATTTCAAATTAGCACCAGTAAACAGATGCAATTTAAGGTGGCTGGGTTTGCTTATGCTTGGCACTACCTCATCCCTGCTCTGTTTCTGTCTCAGTTGAAGCTGATCGAGAACGAGGCTTTCACCTGGACATTGAAGATTATCTTTCTGGTGTATTAACTCTGGCCAGTGAGCTGGTAAGAAAGATATTCATGCGTGTATTTGGTTTGAAACTGACCTTGAAAACAGAAGTAACGTGTTTTTTAGCTTTCCCACATTGTTCCTGGAGGCTATGATACACAACACCTTGATCTGAACTTGCAGCAAGATGCTTCTCTGCATGTTCCTCAGTGATACTTTTAAGATTTAAACTCATCATTTGATTGAAAATCCAGAGCTATGTTCAGCAAAAAGGTAGATCTAAGTACAAATAATCTCACTGCCTGGAACATAAGTGCTTCATTTGATACAGTAACTGATGGAGGATGTGATGTGATGTGATGTGATGTGATGTGATGTGATGTGATGTGATGTGATGTGATGTGATGTGATGTGGGTGCTGTGCTGACACTCTTTGGTGTCTCCTCTCTCAGGCCAGGCTGGCAGTGAACAGTGTCACAGCTGGGGACTATTCTCGCCCTCTCCGCATCTCGACCTTTATCAACGAGCTGGATTCTGGCTTCCGCCTCCTCAACCTGAAGAATGACTCCCTGAGGAAACGCTACGATGGCCTGAAATACGATGTCAAGAAAATCGAGGAAGTGGTTTACGACTTGTCCATCAGAGGACTCAATAAGGAGGCAACGGTTGGTGCAGGTGGGGAGAAGTGAAGGATGCCCCTTTGAACAGCATCATCGATTACCTCAGATGGTTGCCAATTTAGGAAGTACCTAGAGAAGCCTTCCTGCAGTAGTTTAGAAGAACTGCAGCTCAAAGCTGCTCTCTATTTTCTTACAAAAGGTGTAGTACAGGTGTTAGATGTTTTGTAAAATCATGTCTAGATTAGGACAGTAGACTCCGTTTCCAGTGGAATTCCGCTGTCACACACATGGTGCCCTTCTCTGCACAGCAGCAATAGTAGTCAGGAACTCCCATGAGCTGAGATTCCCATTAGTTCTGTAGTTGCTCTGTCAGAGAAGTGCTGTGGCTGTCTCTGCCCACACACCCTCAGAAGTGTGTGCACAGCACATAGCTCAGTGCAGACACATGGGATCTTTTAATAATACACAGTGTGTAAATACCAACTTTTTTTTTTTAAGACACTTTCTTTTTCCTTTTTGTTTCTTAAATTTTCACCTATGTAAGTTGAACAAATTTGCATAACTGTTTATGAACCGGATCTGTTTTTTAATGGTTTCTGTTAATGTGCCCCCTGTAATTAAGAAATTAGTGAAAATACTCCTGAGAATTCCTTTATTGGAACTGGTGTCTTGCACCCCAGCATCTCTCTCTCATATTTTTTCTTTCCACCAAGATTTCAGTTACCAGGGAGAGCAAGGTTTTCTTTGACACCTGCTTTCTCTGTCTGATATTTGCTTTACTGGCATGAGTAAATGCAGAGTTTTAAATGATGATTTGCCTTGAGAACTCAGTGTAACCAATTTTTATGTTTTTTTAACTTCCAAGTTTTCTGAATAGAGAAATGTAAACTGATAAACTGCAGGTGGTGTCTGAGTTGTAACAACCTGTACAGGCCACAAGTGTACCTGTGTCCTGGGATTAAAAAAAACCAAAACACCACAAACTATAGTTGTAAAAATGTAATGTAGTAAAATGTTTGTATCTCCAGAAATGGGGAAGTTACTGCTTTCAGGTAAGTATGTAAGATGTTTGCAAACATGAACAGCCTCTTTCATGTCTGGACAGACTCATGCCTTCCCATATGCTTGTTCTCTTGTCCTAAATGACTTTGAGTTTTGCCATTCTCCTGCTTCTGGCGGTGCAGGGGGTTTATGGAGAACAGCTAATTTAGGAGGATGAGGAATACTTCAGAGGATAAATGGGAATGGGTGAAGTTTCTGTGGGGTTTGTTAGTGTTTCGGTTTCTTAGTGAAGATTTACTGCTGAGTTAGGGGGTTGTTTTGTTTATTGGAAAAAAAATGGTTATTTTGGCCAATAAAAGCCACTTGGTACCTCTGCCTGTTGTCTGTTCATCTGCTGTTATTTGCTTCCCTTGCTGGGAGCCTGTTTTGGAATACCAGCATTTCAGTTCATCCTTCAGCTGTCCTTGGACAATAATGGAGTTCCTCCCCTTGGCTGTAGCTGTTCAGTGGCACACTTCTGAACACTGCCAAGTGCAAAGTCAAGCTGCAAACAGATTTCATAGGCTTTTTAAATTTTTTTTTTTTTAATTTCACGTGATTTCACCAAGTAAAATAGGAGAGCTATGGAGCTTATCCTTGCCAATCCAAGAGGTGGCAAGATTATCTTAACAGCATCTCATAATCTTTCAGGTTTGTCCTCATCCTTTGTCTCTTATGTCACTTAACATGGGGAGATGGCAACATCCCCCTTTCACAGCTGAAGAAAATGAGGGTGCAACTACCTGAGCCCCATAGCAATGTAACAGCTTTCAAAGTGTTTCTTTGTTCTTGCCCTGTGCCAGTGTTTGCTCATTTCTCAACTTAATGCTGTGGCAGTGGGAGGAAGGAAGGAGCTTAAGCTAGTTTTACTGCCCAAACCAGAGATGGGGAGGGGGGTGTAAACCAACACCCTAAGGCTGTGCAGACACAGCTATGCACTTTAAGGTCACACAGGAAATTCGTGGGAGCGGGGGAATAGAGAAGGGTTTCCTGAGCATCAGTTTGGTGTGTCTTATGTTAGAGGACTCCTGGGATGTGGGCCTGGGATGTGAGGCCATGTGGCAGGGCAGCTGCTGGTTAAGGCTTTCTGCTGACTTGTGTCCCAGGTGCTCCAGTTGCATTTGGCCATGCAGCAGGTCTGCTTCCTGACACGGGATCCTGTGTGCCAATGCAGCTGTTCACTAGATCCCAGATCTGCCAGCTCTTGCTGGTGGCTTCTGAGAGCTGGTGGAGATGAAGCAGTGCTGTGCCACAGGTGCAGGTAGTGTGGGAGGGACAACTGGAAGTGTAGGGCTCTTGCTTAGGGCATACAGAGGTGCAAGGTGTGAGATCCTTCTGTCTAAGGCTCTGTGAAGAGCAGGTGCCCAAGAAAGACACACTCAGTGTTGTGTTCTTGGAGGGTGTTTAGCAAACACCTCATTCTTTCCTGTTCTAGGTCTTGGGAGAGCCTAGCATCATCCTCTGGAAAAGCAAGAGCCTCTGTTTGGAAGAGCCAGGCTACACAGCACATTCCCAGACTGAGTCTGGAGGAGGGAAAAGAAAACCACTAACTTTCTCCCTAGGCAGCAGCAGGGGAACATGGGGATGCTTTTGCACTGCAGTAGCCTGTAGGACCTTCTGACAAGGAATGTGCACATTACTCTGATCCTAAATGATAAGTTGTGTTCCTGTCCCAGAGCTGGGAGTAGAGGGAAGAAGGGAAAACCCAGAAGGACTTGAGCAGGGAAGGGGGAGCAGGGAATGGCAGTGGACTGCAGAAGCTTGCTGGCTCATGGTGATTCAGATGCACTTGAACTCTGAACAAGTGACTCCTGTTGGTGCTGAATGGCCTGCGCAGCGTGTGCTGGCAGCTGGGAGGGGAGTGAGTCAGCGCAGGAGCTCTGGAGAGTGACTCAACACCCAGCACGGCTGTTCCCTGAGCCACTTCAGTCTCAAGTGTGTTCCTGGGAGTGCTCTCTTGAACCGTCTTTGTATTCACTAACTTGTTTGTTTGGATTTTGCCCATCTTGATGTCTTTTCTGTGGGTTTTCTTTATTTCAGTAAAAAAGAGTATTTAAATAGTTGAATTAATGGCTCTTAATTTATAGCCCTGCCTGTTGAAGCCCAGCAGATCAATAAAAGTGCTGACCCGAAACAGTTTGGGAAGCGGGGGTGAGGAGGACGCTCAATAGACCTTGGGGCTGGCTCTTGAACTGGGCTCTGCCTGCTGGAATTGATTAACTGCAGCCAGCCCAGCCACCTCTTTAAACTGGCACTTGTTAGAGGACACATTATCACCTCCAGACTGCCCTTTCCTGGTGCCAGCAAACGTCTTTGTGCAGTGGGCTGGAACAAGGAACTTTATTTTTCAGTAGTGTTTGCTCCTGACCTGGTGCATCACACAGTCCCCCCTCCATGCTGTGCCAGTGTGTTGGAGGGAGACTTCTTCCTCTCCCTGCGGTGCCAGCTTTCAGTATTCTCTGAGCTGTAACACTGTAAATGGTTTGATTTTTTCTTGAAGCAATTTAACTGCTTCCTGTTTTGAGAGGATTGCCAAGGATTTTCTCTCTGAATAAATAATTTGCCTTCATTTCACTGCAAAGTGAGTGAGCTACAGAGCCTCACCCAGGTTTTTCAGCCAGCAAGGTCATTACACACCCAGGCAATTAAGGGGAGCAGAAAGTGAATGTGGATGATGCTGGGGGTCTTTGTGTGAATCATGACCCGTCACCTATCCGTAGTCCATCTTACCTTGTTCAAGAACTGTCACTGGATGCAGCTCGACTAAAGACAGCTGCACTGGATGCAGGAGTGCAGCTCTGCTAAAGAGTGTAGGGGTTGTTCAGAGTCTCCTCCCTGCTAAATTCACACAGTGCCGTGAAATGAGTGTTTGGATTTCAAAAGGAAGACTCAAAATTTCAATTCAAAGGAATTCAAAAGGAAGACTCCTCTCTGTTTTTTATCTCTCTGTGTGTTGTGGGTCAGGCATGAGTTAGGTAAGATGGGTATCTCCTTGCAGGCTTCACTGCCTGTTTATTGTCACTTCAAACTGCCACTTCTGGTTTGCATTGGTTGGTCAGCACTGGGGGCTTGCCCTGCCCAAGGAGAACATGGCTCTTCAAAAACCAGCCTTTTCTTGAAAGGAGGAATAAATGCCTTGTCTGTGTGCTTGTTCACCTGCACATTCACACTCTGGGTGTACAAACATCTAACCTGGGGAAAATATAAGAGCCTGAGCTCTGCAAGGTGCTCTGCTCCCCTGGATATCTTCCCAGGGATGTGACCCTGGCACTGCAAGGGAAGTTCCTGTCCTAGGAAGGAAGGGTTCAAACCACCTGGGCCTCCACTGCCAACAAATCCTTTGCCTGATTCCATGCAGAGAACATTCCCTGAGAGGGCTGTTTGCAGACTGGGTCTTCTCAATTGCAGCTGAGATAATTTCTCAAGGATGCAAAGCCTGCACTGGTGGAGATCACACTGGGGCAGGATTTGAGCTGGAAAGTTGCAAATTATTATTATGTTAGTCCTTGCTAATGGATCTAGAGCCTAATGCTATCTTTTTCCAGCTGTGTAACTGCTCCCAGTGAAGTCTGGGCAGAGACCAGTGCTGGAGGATGTTCCGCCTGTGTTCTGATTGCCCTGAAGTGTTCTTTCATCTCTGCTGAAAAATAGGAATTCTGTTCCTGTCACTCAACCTTTCCATCATGTTGTAGAAAGGTTTCCCTTAGGGGATCACCTCCAGCTTCTCAGGGGAGGTGTATTCTTTTCTAACGAGTGCCCTTAGGGCTTGCCTGGAGTTCTTTGACTGTACAGTGTTACTGTAAAAACTTCCTTTTTTTCTTCATTGCTTGTACCTGTGTCTGGTCACATTGCTCCTCTGCAGCATGTGAGAAATAAGGCAGTTCCTTTGTCTGCCTGATCAGTAAGACATTTTGCTCCTTCATACTCCACTGCAGTGACAGATCACTCAATAATGACAGTGAGAGTTTTGAATATTTATCTCTGGGAGGACAGTTCCCTCCGTTGCTTTCAGTTCCAGGTTTTTCCAGTTTCAAGCCAGAGAATGTCAGCCTAGTTCCAGCTAAATCTCACCCAGTTCCCCAGCACACACATAAAGAGGAGACATCACAAAATGAGCATTACTACAGCTCATCCATGAGCCCTGAAGGGATTTTTGACATGGTCATAGAAGATTTAAACTTTTTTCCTTTTGAGCATGTCAGGGACAAGCAAGACAGTGCAAGATTCACCAGAATCTCCTGCTGGGGGGAAAAAAAAAATTCTGGGACTTCTGCTGCATTATAAATTCACATGCAGCAAAGTCAGGAGATCTGAGGTGATCTCAGAGCCTTTTTCAGGATTTGGGGTATGCTGAGGTCAATCTCAGTCTCCAGTGACAACTGCTTGCTGTCAGACCAAAGCTGGTTTTCCCTTTCTGATGTGTTCTTGATCAAACAGTGGAGATCCACACTGAGCACCCCTTCCCCATCTGCACTTCTGTTAAGGACAACCAGGAAAGTACAAGGACACCATAAAGGAGAGGATCTCTATTGACTAAAGCTGAAGTATTTGCTTTTCATCTCCATGTGTTTTCTTCAGGCTTTCCCACCCAACCTCCTGACTCATAAAGGAGCTATTCCTTCTGTCTTTGGGACCTGAGCTCATAGAGGGCTCTTAATCCAGTGTTTTGTCATCTTTTGTGTGTGCCTTCAGAGCTCAAAACTGCATGGACTCTAAAAATAAAGACTGTCTTTTGTTGTTTTCCTGATAAATGACAAGAAAGGCTTATACTAAATTCTTTTTAAAGGTCATTTATGAGTTCTGATAAATCAAGGGAGTAACCAACTTTCTCTTTTTTCCCCTGACAAGGGGTACTTCCAGAAAGGTCTGCTTGTACTACCTGGATAAATTCAGTGGGCAGGAGTCTTGAAAAGTAATCTTAGTATTGTCAGTCATGACAATGAGAGGCATAAAAATATTACAGAGGCCTAGGATGGCCAGCATGGAACAAATAATAGCTTTCTTGGCTTGCAGACAACCCCATTCCAAGTACCCTGGGTTATAATAGCATTTTGTCAGTTTGTTAATCAGAAATGGAAAAATACAGAACGACTAATCTCCATGGCTGCCAAGTGAGATGTGTACATGTGATACTGAAAGACCTGGAACTTCCCAGGAGAGGGATCATCTAGCTCAGAAGGGCACCTGAGGATTATGGAAATCTACTGCCTTGTCAGTGTACTGACACTCCTGCCCTTCCTGTGCTGCTTCACTCCACAGCACAGGTACTCACAGAGCCACAGGGATTGTTCCCTGCTCGTGTCCCCTTTCAGCACCTGTCATTTACAGGCACGGGAGCAGCTGCATACACTGGGCACATAAAAGGAACATGTGTATGAAGCACAACCTCTGTCCAGTCTGACAGGTTCAGCAATCCCACTGTGGCTTCTCATAGCTGTCCCAGATCAAAGGGCTTTTTCTTACTGTTCCCTGGTCACAGGTTTTTTAGAACAGGGCTGCAGCACCAAGTACACGTCCTGCTCGTAACTCAATACCCGGTGATTATTCATGGACCTTCTTCTGGGGAGAGTTTGGCTCACAGGAAATAGGCCATGACCACAGGAGCCTGGCAGGCAGGTGCTTCCTGTGATACCTAGAAAAACCCTGAATCTGACAAACTGAACAATCAGCCAAACATAAGATTGATGCTAAATATTAGACCTTTTACGTAGACTTATTGTTCTCTAACCTTTTTGAACAGCCAGGCTGGCTGAAGGTATCTTGATTTAAAGATATGACTGTACAAACGGTACACTGGTGGTTTCGAGCATGAATTGATGTGGAGAAAATCACTGTGCTGGAAAGTAATTGAAAACTTTCCAGCAAGTAAAGCTTTGTGTGGCTGTGAAAGCCACTCGCTGTTTGGATAAATTGGGCTGTTATTGTACTAATGCCTTCTCTTGTCGGAGGTGCCCCAGAGAAATGAAGAGAAGGTGGCTGTGCCATTGTGGTCTTGGGAGAGAAGACAAAGGTGCTACAAGCTGTTACTTTTTGCATGTGAGGTGAATGGGGCTTGAAGGCTCATAGATGAGATCTGTCATGACAGCATAAGAGAAATCTTCCTCCAGCAGTGCTCTGCTCAGGTATCTGCCTCTGTGAAAAACAAATGGCAAACTAAAAGCAATGCCTCGTGCTCTTCACTAGTGGCTCAGTGCATATTTTGAGGGAACAGTTTATTGCCTAGTGATTAGAAAGACCTGGAGGGAATTCCAGCTCCTGGCAATCACTCAGACAGCTATTGCTTGCTACAAAGCTCAGCTGTGTGTGGGCACACCCATGTCTTGGGTACCTTCCACGTGATGCAAATCTTCCCATTTCCTCAAAGACAAGATGAAGCACTTAATGCTGGATGGTATAAGAGAAAATGCAACCAGTAGGCACATGTCAGTGGTGTCAGTGCAACAAACCCTGGCAGCTGTGGCCACAGGACAAAGCACTGGGCACAGTTTGAGGCTTGCTCAGATGCTGGGTCAGTGGTGACTTTACAAGACTAGGGCTACCTTTGTGAAGATGGCTTCTGTCTGCCTTCATTGGTGACCTTTGATGCTAGTTGATCTCTGGAGAAAAACACAAATGTGCTTGTGTGAATCCTCCTGTGAAATAAATGCCTGTAACAAAAATATTTTGTTGGTAGTGAATAATACTGATTGGCTTTGTCTTTACCCTGTGGGCCTGAAAGAACATTTACAGGCTGTCCTCCCAGATCCATGGGCCAAAATTTAGGCTCCTTTAATTCAGCCTCCAGGTTGAAATCTGGCCTTTGCTGTGTAAGTCACAGTGTGACATTTTGCAAAGCAGCAGTCAGTGTTAATGTCAGGCTGAAAAGGTTAAACCCTGTTTGCCTTTTTACCATTGTTCAGCTTCGAGTCATTTCCCTGCTGAGCAACTGAGAGAGGCTGGACCTTATGGGGCAGTTATTTGTGGCCTCAGTTTTGGCTCCAGAGCAAGAGGGTTTGTGCCAGTCTGTTGTTGTCTAGTGCGAATTTGAGCAGCAGGTTTGTATCATTCACCCAGTCTCATTTGGAGTAGCCCTGAATTCTGTTTGGGGGATCCACAGGGCAGACGTAGGCACATGGCTCATCTGAATGCCACCCATATTAAATGAAACACATACTCCAGAATACAAATCTTAAAAAAATACCCACCTAAAGTAATTGAAACATAATTATTAAAACATTTTATGTTACTCTACAGTACAACGTAAATTGTTCCTTTCAATTAAATTTTGAAATACACTAGATTACATCATTTAAATAATTGCAAACTCTTAAATTCACTATCAGTGGTAGCAGAGTTGTATTTACATATATTTCTGAGATATTTCAGATGCAGCATTATGTTCTAGTCCCTAAGTCAGTTAAATAACAGACTTTCACTGGGGGTGTGCTGCTCTTCCACAGGTTCTACACATATGTGGGGTTTATGTGTTTGCTCTTTTTTTCTTTTTTTTTTTTCTTTGCTGTGTGCATGCAGCTGAATCTGAGCAAATTGATACCTATTTGATTTGGATTAAAGATGAAAGGCCTTTCTTTTTAAACAAGTGTTTTGACTGAATATACAGAGGTGAATAATGAAACGCAGTCCTTTGGAATAGTGGTGGAAAACATAATTTTTTCCAGCTTTTATCCTCTGTTGCATAATACTGCACCTAATTTTGCTGAGTACCCAGACTTTACCTAATGCTGATGAAATATACTCAATAGTGGAAACCTCTCTCATTGTCAAGACTGGCTTTCAACACGATCCATGCAATGGCAAGCATCATACATCATTCTCCTGCAGTGCAACATTAACAAGTTAAATTATTATCCTTCGGTGATCTCCTCAAGAGGAGCCCATCTCTGTATGTACATGAGCCACAAACTGTTGTGAGTCCAGAGGCTGGAGACCAGCACCAGGCTGTGGTGTTCGCTTCCAGTGCTGGTAAGAGTCTTTGGGGACCAGCTCCTCCCTGTGTTGTCCATGGAGCAAGTTCAGGTCACTGGGGCTCTCAATGGTCTTTGCTTGTGGCATTGGTGAAGCCAAGCCTGCCTGTGCAGGACTCAGGGCCTGGTGTGAGGAGTGCTGATCATGATGTTGGGCAGCGCGTTCCGGCGCTTCTTCCAGGAGCCCAGCTCCCTGGAGTAGCGCCTGATCTGCCTGAACCAGTGGTGAGTCCGTGCCCGGTCGCTGTCCCGGAACACAAACGCCTCCCGCCTGATCTCAATGAGTTCGAAGGTGTCGTCGCAGTCGGGATCAGTGGAGACGATGCAATTACTCAGCCTCAAGGGCTCCCTGAGCAAATGGAACTTCCCATTGTTTTTGTCCCTGATGAGTACCAGCACTGCGTCCTTCACAGGCCCTGGCTCAGCTGAATCCAGGCTGGACTCGGACACACGCTTCATGTTCACCAGGAGGAGGACCTGCATGTTCTGGAACTTCAGGGTCTTGCTGCCTTTCTTCACCCACTGGCCGTCGGGGGGCTGGGCCAGCTGCAGAGACCCCTCCATCACAAACCGCGTTTCCTCCCGCAGCCAACCGACAGTTTTGAGGGCAGTTTCTCTCATCTCGATGTTGATGACTTCCCTCTTCTTCTTGCTGTCCTGGCGAAAGGATCGGAGGGTCCACGTGTTCCCCTCCTGCTTGGTTTTCATGTTGATGTGCTCCAGGTGGGACTCGATGCGGCTCTTGGCCTCCCGCAGGCTGCCGTGGTCTGGGTGGTACTCGGTGGTGGCCTTGATGATTCTGCTGAGCAGCAGGGGGTACTTGGTGACCCTTTGCAAAGGGGCCATCAGGAACGACCTCAGGTTCATCCGCCGCAGTGCTGTGTTGTCATTCTGGGAGACATTGAGGAATATTCTGCAGGGATTTAAGAAGACAGGATGAAACAGTGGTTGTTCTGCCGGCAGATGCTGCAATCCTAAATGCAAATGAACAGCGTGGTGCTGACAGCTGCTGGGCACTGCAGCCCCCCCATTTTTAGCAACCTTGTGAATTCTGTCTTATTAAAGACTAACAACCATTTCTGCAGCTGTGCTCAGCTGCAGAAGCCTAATGAGGTGCCTGGGACACTTGCACATAATATCCCAACAGTCTTCTATTAAATCATAAAATAGCAAGGGTGTGATCTTTCTCTGGTACCCGCTGACGTAAACATGAGGCAGATACATCAGTTTGTATCAGATTGCGTTAACTTGTAATGACTTTCATCATTAGATTACAAAGCATATTAAACAAGAATTTGGCTGAGCAGTGGAAAGAGAAATGACTCGCTTGACATTGCCCAATAGACCAAGGCTAGTAATGGGAATCAAGTTCAAGTCATGTGTGCCACAAAGTGGTTGTCTGCAGTGGAAATCCAACCTGGGCCCCAGCACAGGGACTGAGAGCTGATCTCACCTGACCTTCATTTGGTGACAGTTCAGCGCAGTGGTCACTGATCAGATACTGCTAGCACAAAACACAGAGTACAGCTGGGGACCAACTGGTTGCCTTAGTTGCCAAGGACTGAAATTTTTTTTGAGAATAAATGACTGTCCTCACCCCAAGAGGAAGCAGTGATAACTGAAGAACATTAGCATCAACTTTGATCTAGATGGGCTGGCAAAGGCTTCACCCTCAGCCTGCTGCCTTTCTGTCTCCAAAGCCTGGATGAATATGCCCATCCCCTTTCTCACCTGAGCAACTCCTTCTCCTTCTCCAGAGCGTTGAGCATATTCACAGAGGAGGACTGCTGAAGACAGTATGTCTGAAAGGCTGGCAGCATGTTTACAAATTCCAGGAATATTTCTCCGATGCACACAGTCATCAGGTCATCGTCCCCCTGCAAGTACGCAATAGAGCCCTGGTCAGTTAGCTCAGGAGAGGCACAGCCACGGGGCCTGCCTTCAGTCCTATCAGCATGAAATGCTGCAGCATCTGCTGAGCACCAGACCAAAGGGCTTACCCTTCCCTCTCAAAAGGCAGCTCCTGCAGGTCTGGGGGAAATCAGTGCCTGGGAAGGGGAAGGAAAGCTGGCCTAACTGCTTGCTCTTCCACATTCAAAGAACTGTCTGCTCTCCTCCTGTGGGCTCAGGCAGCTCATCAGAGCAAGGGCCTGAAGGCCAGCGTGAGCCTCTTAGTCAACAGGGTGTTGGCCCCAGTGTCTTCTTTTTATTTCTCTGCCCTCTGACCACCATGCTGGTGGGGCAGGAAAGCTCCTTGTGGAAGGCAGGGTGAGTCAGTAGAAGCAGCCCTACACAGCTGTAGAGCAGGGAGCAGCCTGCACTGCCTGGCCCCACAGACAGCCTAGAGCCAAGCTGCAGTAAATTGCAAGCCAAGGCAAACACAGCCAAGCCAGCATGAAGGCAGCCAGCTCAGGGCTGCAAGAGCACAGTCTGAGAGACAGAGCAACCTGAGCTCTGTGCCCCCATGGTCACATTCTTTCCAGCATCCAGGCCAACTGACCTAAAACTAACTTTGATAATGGGACCATTAAGACCTGTTAATGGGATAAATGAGCAAGACTGCTGATGTCAGTGGCATCACCACAGCACAGTGAGTCCAATACCTGTGACCTGGCACAGAGTTACCGAAATCAGAATAGCTGAGAGAGCAAGGGACTAGATAGCCAATAGCTGACCATAACCCAGGAGTCTGACCTCCTGTTCCTCTACTCCATCCATGCTGTCCCCCTAACGCAGAAGCTATTCCAGTCTGCCTGGTCCAGCTCCTTTAGAGGGCAGAGGCAGTGTCATACCTGATCAAAGGCCTGATCAATCTCTTCTTGAAGTATCTCCAGGAAGCTGTCATTGAGGTCAATGAGCTCCTGGATGTTGCTGAAGATGCCCTGGAGCTGCTCCTGGCTCAGCAGCCCAGCCACCTGCATGGGGAGGTAGAACTCCTCTTTGATGATGCGCAGGTCCTCTCCATAGCTGGCCTCTGTGTTGACAAACTCCAGCACAGACTCCTTGCGCTCTGTCCTGCGCTTGCGGCACTTCTCACAGAGATCAGCCCGCCTCTGGTTGCAGTTCTGCACGTCTGTCTCCACCGGGAGGTCCCTTTCTCCACAGTCGGTGCAGGGACGGTGGGCTTCCCAGGCCTGCAGGGAGCTCAGTGTTTCAGATGCCCTATTCCTCCACTTCCTGGCTGCCATCTGCCCAATGCCACTGTCTGCCCTCTCCACATCCGCTGACTTGGTCCGGGTGGCCTCAGTGGGATCCAGTTCATCCCGGGCATCATTCACCCCAACAATCCCGCTGTCTGTGCTCAGACTGCTGACGTTGCTCCAGTGACGTCTGGAGCGGAGGGAGCCCCGTGGGGTGCGTCGGGTCTCATCAAAGCTGCCACCATGGCCAAGGTTGGCTTTTGCTACCACTGGACCTGAAAACAGACACAAATCGTTACAGGCATTGCCAGCTGCACAGAGCTCACCCATTCATGGCTGGCACAGCCCCTGGGGGGACAGGCTGGTTCTGGTGAAGCACGGCTGTGAGCTGCCTCCCCACCCTGTTTTGCTGCTGAGACTGGTGCGAGTCAGAACTGAATGGCTCCCAGGTGAAGTCTGGGATCTGTCATCTCTGCACTGCCCATACCTGTGAACTCACTTGTGCTGCCTCTTCTCCTGCCATCTACCCCTGAGTGACAGAGGAGAGTAGATCCTGATTTCCTGCACACCTGGGTACAAGCCAAGATGCTTCCCTCCCCCAGTTTGTAGAGTTACTACACATTTAGAGCAGCACAGCAGGGCCCAGCATCTGGCCCATGAGCCCCCGAGTGTGCAGTGTGTGTACCGTAGTCTCGCTCCTGCCGGCGTTTCTGTGCGTGCTGCCGCGCTGCAGCCGCGATCTTCAGCTCCAGCTGCTTCCTCTTCACCGAGTCTGTCGGCATCGGGTCACTGAAGTGCGGCCGCAGCCGGCACTCCCGCTGGGCCTTGGCACCATCCGTGCTCTCATGGACAATGTCAGAGCTGGATCGGCGACAGGCAGGACTGGGCGTCTGCAAGAAAGGCAAGAAAGGGTTTGGAGCAAGGCTAAGGTCAAAGCAGCACCTGGTTTTGCAGACACTGAACTTCAGTTGCCAAAGGAGAGAAAAGGAAACTCATCAGCAATGGGATTGTAAATGTAGCTCTGATACATGATGATTAAGAAATCTGTTCCCCTGAGTTCCTCTGTCTTGGTCAGCCCTAACAAGTAAAGACCCCTCTACCTTGGCTGTTGTATAGCTTTGAGTACAACAGCTCCGAGGTGGTTGGATCGTGGCTGTCAAATAACCATGAAGAAGTCAACAGCATAGCCCTGGCTATGGGTCTGTGCTTAGGGACCTGAGCTCGCTTGCAGCTGCTCTGTGAAGGTTTCAGCATTGCAGGGTCAGGAAGTCCAGCCTCTGTGCCCCACCTGCACCAGCAGCTTGCCCAAGGGGGCACTAAGAGGGAACCTGTCTGAGCCCCCAGACACACCGGAACCATGAAGGGGTTATTGCTGAACTCCCTGCATGAAATGCAGCGGCACATAGGCAGCAGCAAAAAACTCACTCCTGTTTTATTAAGTGTAATAAAAAAGCTTCTGATGCTTCTTACAGAGTTTAATCAATCATGGGAGTTGCTACCAGATTGCCATCTCCCAGCCTGCCCAGTTTCTACAATGAAGGGATCCTTCAGAGGTTTTAACAAGGAAAAAATCCTAAACACATGCATGAGAGGGGAATTCCTCTTCCTTACATTCCCTGCAGGTGGAGTGTCACTGGATGTCTCATTGCTTGGCTTGTCTTCCCAGGTCTCTGTTGCCATGGACATCGCTGTGGGCTGCTGGCTGTCCTCCAGAGGTGGGAGATCAGCTTCCCTCAGATCACATCGCCCCTTGGAGGGGGATTTGGCAGCAGTCTCAGCATTGCAGCTGCAAGGGAAGAAGCAGACTCCATTGAACATCACGGATGCAGTTCTCCTGCTGTTCCTGACACAGATGAGACTGAGCAACAAGCCGAGGTTCAAACAACGATCAGAAACAGTTCAGGGAAAGTGCAGGCAGGGATCATGACTGGTCAGCGTGAATGACTGTGTTTGTGTTTCAGGGGCTCTAAGCACTGCTCAGTTAAGACAGTGCAAACTGGGTAACTGCACTCATGCCAACATCAGTCTGTGTTATCAAGTCTCGGCTGCTCACAGGGCATTTCTGTGTCCATAAAACATGAGGTGCTCCATAGGGACCAGAAACACTCCTTTCTAAGTAGGCCACATCCATATTTTCTGCTATTTAAGGAGATGTTGCCAACACAGAAACCATATTGCTCATCTGGAAGAAAATCACCTGCTATAAACCACAATACTTTGAAGGGATTAGAGGATTAAAGAAGTATTCCCTCTGTTTTTCATCTCATTTGATCCCAAGCCCACTGAAGTTACTGGAAAGATACTATCTGTTTTCAGTGAACTCAGGATCAAGCCTTTTAGTGCACTTGAGACCTGAAAAGACTGGCAGTGTCTGTTGCCCTCACTTGGCTGTTCTGGGACGCCCTCATTCACGGCTGTCCGGTGCTAACAAGGGCCTGGCCTGGCTGATACAGGCAGCCTGTCCAACACCACGTTCCCCTCTCTGCAGACAGCATCACTCTGCAGACAGACACAGTCTGGTGCAAAACCACTGACTTGACAGAGTAGTTGACAGGCTGTCATTTGTGATACTATTTGTGATACATTTTTTTTAACAGACTCACTAAGACATCTTATTTCCATGCATAATGAAGCCTGTCGGGAAGAATATTATTTTTTTTTATTTTGGGTTTACCTAAATTTTATGGACTTGGATTCTTTTAAAAAGAAAGGTTGTGAGACTGAATATGGATGCTTGTATATACAGGAAGCCAGTGTCTGGAACATATTTCAGGTTCTGCATGTATTTTATGCTTAACAAAAATCTCCTGTGAGAAAAATCTGCTTCTTCTTAAAGGCTTCACTTGTGAACCTATGCTGGTAGGTCACACTGCTAATGTGCAGTTCCAACAGTGTCAACTACAAGCAAACACATGAGACAGATGGGCATTCTCCTTGCAGTGAATGACAGTTGGCTCCAATAACAAACCATCAGCCAATACTAAAATCACTGAAGAGGGAACAAGTCTCCCAGAACACAAACTGGCTCTGTTGTCAGGCCAGAAAAGTTGGTTTGCATCTCTCCAGCTGATGCTTTTTCATCTTCCTCCATTTATGTTTCCAGGTCCCTGCTGGCACAGTCAGTTAAAAAGAGTTTAGCGGTGACTACGTGGCAACAGCAACAGTGCCAACAGCAGGCTCCTGGCATTTGCTCTTTGCTGTCCCCCTTCAGGTCTCCACTCCCCAGCCTGTAGAAGGGGGACATCAAGATCACTGCTGGCACAGAGCAGTCTGTAGCACTTACAAGGTGACAGTAAGAGCAGCACAGGCACAGAGCAAGGCTGCAGTCCCACCACGGTACTGGCCTGGCCTGGTCTGGCTTGAGAGGTTCCTGTCTCCTTCCTCCCTCCTGTCCCCAGCCATGCTTGGGGTACCACCAGTGTACACACAGTTACCAGTGTGTAACTGTCTGTTGGCCATGATCTAAAATCAGTCTTGAAATTATATGGGTTTAAAAAGCCCCCCTTATGTATTCTCAGATAGATAATTTCATCCATGTTTCATTGAGCTGTGTAAAGTATGAACAGATCAGCTGGGCAAACCCATGGGAAGGAAGGCACAGGTTAAGGAGCAAGAAAACTCTTGAAGAGGATGTGCCACTGCCGAAAACCACCCTTTCCAAAAGCTGCTCCTGCTCAAACAGCTCCTGGTCAAAAAACACAGAAAAGGGACCATGCTGGGGCACAGAGAGGCAATGGGATGCATCCAAGGTTAGCAGCAGAGCTCATAATTGGAATATTATCTTCTTGATCACACCATCTCCCACTCTACAGAACATACTCTCAAGAGAGATGCTGAGCTTTCATTTGTCATTTTCACAGTGCTTCAAGATCATCCACTTAAATATGGGAAGCACTCCAGAGTATTGCTGCTCCTCTAAGTGAAGCTGACAGCAGCTCTCTGCTGATAGGGTCTACAGACCAGATGCCTCCACTTATTGTGGTTTCCATATCCCAAAAGGGATATTTAAAAAAATCTCCAGACGTGATCTGCAGTGTGAATAAGAGCCAATACTACCCAGAGAGCTTAGCTAAGGAAACATGACTGAAGATTGGGAAATTCAACCCAGCCCATGGCTGGTCAGCTGGAGGTAAGAAAGTCAATGATGCAGAGCCCACATTGTGTGAAAGGAGATTTCTTCATCCCTGGTTTGACTGCTCTACTTCTTGTTATGATTAGATTCCTCCTACTTGATGTACTGGCCATATGGTCTTGGAGCAAGTGCTGTTCCATACACTACTAGATCAGAGTGTGATCAGAGGGGTGTGGGCAGAACAGAGAGGCTACAAGCAGTTTTGTGGAACTACATCTTAGTAGTTAGCTCCTTTAACCTTTGCCTCTGGCTTAGGAGGAATAGGGGACATTGCCAAGAAAACAGGGTATGGCCCCTTTCTCTAGTGCCCTCCTCCTGGCAGAGATCTGTGCTGCCAACAGGTTCACACCATCACCTGCTCAAGCAAGTCAAGTTCCCTCTGTCCTCACAGAGCGGGGCAGAAGAGGGGACTCCAGCATCTTTCCTTCTGTTGGATTAAATCACTTCTCGGGAGAGGAGTTTGTGCCTGGGGTTGGTGTCAGTTTTTTCTGTTTTCCCCAAGAGAGGTGATGCACTTGAGCCAACACAGGGAGGACCAGTTCTTTTTGAATGTGTTTTCAAACCTCTGGCCATCAACTCTGAATTTCATGGAAGTGGAGGTACTGGGGATGGTGTACAACTGGAAATGCCCCTGCTTTCCTTCACTGTCTCTATGGGCCTCTTCATGATTTTATCACTGTCTAAGCCAGCAGTTCTCAGCCCTTCTCACATGTTCCTGACTCTGACTAATGGAAACATTTTTTTGCATGCCTTCCCTGCTGCCACCTGCCTTCCTGACTTGGAGTCCTCTGCTAGGGGAAGTTGGTATCGTACCCGCTGTCCTCTCGTCACCCCACATACAGCCCATCACTCTTCTCAGGAACCCTTCTTTCTTTGGCTAAATCGTGCAGCCTTCTGTTGTCACCATGTCCCTCATTTCATAGACACAAACCTGAGGTATTTGCATGTCCTTATCCTGAACAACTCCCCACTTAAGCAATTTCAGAAAGTGGACTATATACTGAAAAGCTTACAGGATTTCCACCTAGATAGCAACACCCCTTCCCAGCCAGGACTACAATCTAAGTTAAGGGTATCCAGTGACCCACAAGAGGGCTAAAGTCACCAAAATTATGAGACTGACAATCAAATCTTCACTGACAAAATATTAAGTCAATTGAATGAATCTTAAGTAATTAACAATCAATTATTACGGAGACTGCTAACTTACAGACAAAACTGCTTTGTAAAACTGACACTTACACAGAAGCACTAGAAAGAGAAGACAATTTTAGCTATTTTACTCTGTGATGCTCCATCACAACATCTCTATCAGAGGCTTGCTGAGCTGAGTATCTGTGGAAATGGGACCAAATCCCCAGCTTTCAGCTAATTTCATTTGAGACTTAGAAAAAATGTGGCCTGGATGCCACCAATCATAATTTAGCACCCAAAATGCAGACAAAAATCTCCCACCTCTGCAGTGAAAATCAGCTGGAGTAGTGAGTGAATATTCAGGGACATTACAGTCTCAGGTGAAAATGATGGAAAAATGGTAAATTTCTAAACAAAGGAAACAGTAGTTTCCCAATAATCAGTGCTTTAGCAATAACAATTACCATTAATTGTTATTGCTCTGGAAAATAATAAGGCCAGGGTGATTCCTTCACATATAAAAGCCTCTCTACCTCTCTAATCCTGGAACTGTTGTCATTCACAATTTTTAGATCAATTGTCATTTTGGTGTTAATAAAAATTGCTTCATAAATTTTAGCAAATCCAACTAGTGAGACTGAACACAAGCACAGAAACAAAAACCACTGTGGATATTAAAAGCACAGAAGCCACATAGAAAGGCCCTGGGCAGGAAGTGTTTGGAGGCTGGGAGAGCAGTGTGAAGGAAGATCATATGCACTTCTCATTTCCTGTACTTTGCATGCAGCTTGGGCTCCAGATACCAGTAAAATCATTGATCTGCAAAGAGACAGCTGTTCTTACATCCTTACTGCTTGTGCCATTCTGTGTATATCATTTCACATTCATGACAAAAATAGCTTAATGCATTAAAATGGTTGCATCCCATAACATTCTCATCTACCTCTTCATTGGGTTTTCATGCTGTAGAAGAACAGCACAAAAGCTGGGCTGGACAGTTAAGGGAAGCACTGAGGGCTCTGACACCACTTTCCTTTGGATTATAAAGTTGCAGAAGTATTTCTGCTGTCACTGTGGCTTCAGCCCCACTTAAATTCTTTCAGGTGACTCTCATTCCTATGGTGAAGTCATTATTATCTCCTCTAAAACCAGAGTCCAGTCTCAGCCCATGCATTCCAGAAATAAAAAGGCAGCATACAAGGTTGATGCCCTGGCATTTCACACATTCATCTGTGGATTGCAGAAGCAGCCAGGAACCAAGTCTAATGCAATTCTTGGCAAATTCAACCATGAAATCCAAGTGCATGGAGACAAACCCCTCCACCAACACCTACTCCTCCTTTTCCCATCAGCCTCATCTCGTGATAAGACAGTGAAGACTTCTCCAAATTCTAAAACTTTGCTGATCCCTACTGTGTCACCCAGCATAGAAAGGGATCCCCATTTAAACCAGGATAGAGAAAGCAGTTGTTGTGAACATCTTACCCAGAGAAGGGGAAAAATCCTGGATGGAGAAGGAGGAAGACTTCATGGAAGTATTTTCTCTGGCTGCCTACACAGAGATGGCAGAAGGACAGTATTTACTGGTACTTTCACTCACTGCCTGTGCAGGTGTCCAAGATGGGGTTAAAGACTCAGAGCAGCCATGTTGCCCTTGTGTGCCTGTTCACTACAAACAGCCAGCAAGTGAGAGCACTTGCTGCTGCATGTCACACTATTTAAAGTCATGTCCTGCACTAGTGGGACAGAGTCTACATCTTTCTTCAAAGGAATCACATCAGTACTTTGTATCCTTTGGCTGTCTTCTACTTTTAACAGATGCTAAAAAAAAAAAAAAAATTTTGACAATTTAATACAGGAATAAAATGGGTGGGAAACTGGGTGTCAGAACTGCTAATGGCTGTTGTCTTTACAGGATTAAGGTGCACAAAAAGGCAAAGCCTAGATGAAAATGCTTTTTGATGTTTAATCCCCCGCAAGGTGGAACTTAAGCTGAACAGCTTTAAAGACGTGTCCATGTGGCTATCAGAGACTCCAAGATGAAAGGCTGTGTCAACAGCACATTTATGCTACAGGAATTAAATGTACATATCAGGAGAAAGACCAGATCATTAACAAGGAAACTGCTTTCAGGCGACCCCACGGAGATGTTACCTTTTCTTAATAAGTTCCAAGGCTGAACCTATGAATTCATCCTTCATTTTTTGTAGCTTAGCTCCATAGCTGGATAAGTCTGTGGCTTCTAACAGCAGCGATGAACAGCAAGAGGACTGGGCTTCAGAAGGCAGCGACTGCCCTGCAACGTGGAGGACATCATTTAATTGTCTTGTCTCTCCTTTCTGCTGCTCATCACTGAAGATCTCCTGCCGAGCACTGTGTATTGCTCCTGCCTGTAGAGGTGATCGTGGAATAGGACCGGAGCAAATAGGGACTGGTGATGTATCTGGGACGGCGGTCTGGAAGGTTCTGTCCTTCACCTCAGGACTGCTCATCTTGAAACCATCCCATGTGGCTGGGTTTTGGGAAAAGCCAGCAGAGGTGTGGTTTTCATGAAATACATCATCATCCTCTTCTGCTGTGACAGCAGGTTCATTCACAGCTTTGCTCTCTAAAGCTTCTGGACAAACATTCTTACTGTTTTCTTCCTCCAGTGTCTGCTTTGCAGGCAGACCCTTTTTCAAGCAATCTGCTGGCCCACTGCTGCTGGCAGATGAATTTCCCTCCTTACTTCTCATTTGCTTGAACTCCTCAAAGGTTGGTATGTAGATCTTCACTTTGTAGCGGCCTTTCTTGCTCTGTCCCACTGTGACTTTGCCATCTGTTTCCCCACTGTCCTGTTCTACAGTCTCTGCTGTTCTGGATTTGCTCATCTCATGGCTTTCCCCAGCATGCTGAAGGGGCAAATTGGGGGAGCTATTCTGCCTTCGGAGCTGAAGCCTCCTTTGAGCCTCCTGCTTGATGTCTTCTGGACTGATGATGGTGTGTGCAAAGCACAGCCCCTGCCCTGTTGTGAGGCTGTGCCTGAGAGCAGTGTGTCCCACCAGAACCGTGCAGCAGTTCACAGCACAGCTGTTCTTGCACTGCTGGCACACCTGGCATTCAAAGCACTCCTGGGCCATCAGCTCAGGCAGGGCCAGCTGTGGGCGCACAGGCTTACAGGGCTCTGCCACCTTACTGCTGTGCAGCTTCAGCTTCTCCTTCAGCTCTTTTCTGGCATCCCCATGTAGGGATCTTTCCTCTGTGGAAGGGAATAGCCACTGAGGCACTTTGGCAAAAGGAGGGAGGAGCACATTCTGTGCGGATCGAGATGTCTGTTTAGTACGGAGAGAAAGGTTCCTCAGAGAGTCTGATGTGCTCTGTACTGGGGCCACATCCACACAGCCTTCTGTCCACTGACTGGTGCCTCTACAGCGAAAGATGATCTCGTTATCCAGGCTCCGGCAGTGAGAATACAGCCCACAGTCAGCAACTGTTGCCCAGTGTAGGTTTTCCACACTCCGATACATCCGGTTTTCCACAGGACTGGCCAAAGGTGCCTTGCCTGTGTGGCAGGCAAGAGTGTGGGAGTCCCCAGAAAAAATATGAGTGTCTAGGTTCTTTAGTGGATGCATGCTGCTAACTGAAAAATCCTTTAAGCCATGTTGTGCACAGAGCTGATTATTTTGGCAGCTCGAGATCACCCGGCAGTGTTCCTGTCTCTCATCAACACTGATGTATGTCATAGCAAATGCACATGGAGGCTCTAGAACAGTGGCGTCTAGGGGGAGAGGAGGGAGCTGGGGTGTCTCTTAGATGCCAGTCAATGTCCACAGACCACAGACAGCAAAGTGTGCTGCTGGGCACTCACATAAGAGAGCTCTCACATGGGTGGAGTCGCCATGCGCAGATGACCTGTGAATGGAAGGAAAGATGAGTTACTGAAGCAGCCTGGTGCTGACTCGCAGGATGCAGCAGCAGGTCTGCTTCCAGGGTACGCAGAATCCAACACCAGCTGCTTGTGTAGGAGCAGAGCAGCGTAACTGGGAGATGAGCCATGGGGTTTGAGGCAGGGAAGCTTCTTCTTCTCCAGGCAAGCCAACAGTGGCCTTACACTACCTGTCTGAATTTGGAGAAGTTCATCCAATCTATCCTCAGCAATTCCCTCACAAAAACATTGCTCAACTCTAGAGATAAATGCTCAGAAGTGCTTGCTGCAGGCTCAGCTTACTTACACAGCAGCACGCAGGAGATGGCAGGTTTACAAGAGATAGTGAGGTTCTTTCCCTCAAATGGGGTGCAGACAAGAGTGTATGAGTTAAGGGGGATGCTGGGCCTGGGAAAGGATGACATAACTGTGGTCTCCTTGAAGACTCAAGTAGCAAGGAGGAAGAAGAAGGCTGACAGGTGGTGGTTTACTGCCTGACAGTCACATTGCAGCCCCTTATTGCTCTGATTCACCCTTCACGAGGAAGATACATATGGTTTATTGACTGCATATGGTAGCCAAGCATTGCCAAGGCCTTTCCAGTGCAGAGACAAAGGTATCTTACAGTCTTTCACAAATGCACCCGACTCCTTAGCCACAGGTTCAAATGATCATCCTCCCATGACAGTTCAGTGGAGGCCCCAAAAGAGAAAGCTGTGCTTTTCAAGGCTCCTCCTATGAGCTGTGTGCAGCACTGTAAGGCCCAGGGAATCTAAGTGACTAAATCACATGTTCAGAGTGGAGAATTATGTCTCTAAACTCCAGTTTGGGCCAGCAGGATGAAGACTAAGTGGCTAAGTCCTTGCTGGAAGTGGATGGAGCCTACTTACACTGAATGGAGAGACTCTAGATTTCTTTTAGGGATTTAAGCCTCATGGGCTTGCCAGCAGTCACATAAAACATCAGTGTCTGCTACAGCCTAGTCCACTCCCTTCCTTGGCAATCAGAGGCAAAGGGAATGAGTGAGTACCATATGTAAAGGAGAATAAGACTGGGCAGGGGATATGGGGTTAGCCTAAGATTTGTAAGAGCAAGATAGAGCTGGGATGGTGGGGCACGAGTCTTTAATAATAAGCTAGGCAAGAACCAACCAGGCTGAACACACAGGAAGAGGTCTTGGTAAAGCAAGACAGAACCAGTTACAGCCCAGACTGTTTGTTCTGTAGTGCAGCTGGATTCCCCACACGTGGCAAACTATTCAGGGAGCACACCCACCTTGATCAGGAGGGGAATGAAGAGGTTTGTTACTCCCTGAAGGCTAAGACACCGCAGGCACCTAGCCATGTGATGCACCAACAGACATCTATCTGAGGGGAAGTCTGAGGTATGGTATTGCCTGGAAGCCAATCTCTTGCTAACACACTGTGAGCTTGATTCATTCCTTGCTTAGAGTGGCTCAAATTAGCATATTTTCCCCACATTAATGAAACTATGTCTAATCTCATCCCAGAGAGGGAAGGCAGAACTGCTCCTGTGGTTCACCACTGAATGAAGAACATAATTTCCATCCTTCATAACTGCTAAAAATAAAAATTAAAACTAACTCTCAAAATGTGGCTGTCCCCCAAGATGTCACAGGCACTTCTCACCCGGTCTTCTCATGGTGGGGCTGGAGTTCCCCCTTCTTCACGGCTCTGGAGGAGCCCACAGGTGACAGCAGAGAAACGTGAGGATCAGGACTTTCTGTGCTCAGAGGTTATAACATAATCTGTCAAGAAAGAGAGAATTATATGATGTGAAAGCCAGTCACTGAGCAGAGAGCATGGCTCCTGGTAGTGCCGAAGGGCTGCTGTGAGAAAGCGCTGTTAATAAAGGATGCCATGCCCTGTCAGGTTGGTCTGTGATCAGGTCACAGCCACAGGACTAAAAGCCACCATGTACTTTTGGCACTATGCTTTCAGAACAAGAAGAAAGAGAAAACAGCCCTTGCTGCAGTGAGAGCAGAGAATAAAGCTGCCCTTGCCCAAGGCAGGGAGTTACACAGAGTAAGGCCTGAAGAGAAAGCAAGGCCCATGTGAGGCAGGATCCTGGGCTGGACACTGGCTTGGCAGGCTCTGCATGTGTGCGTGTGACAGCAAGGGGGCCAGAGAAGAAAGTGCACAGGCAGGGGCAGAAGCAGTCAGGAGAAGAGCAAGGAAGCAGAGGCACAGAAACAACAAGGTGGGATCTCTGTGGGTGCACCATTCACCAAGAGATGGGCAGCACTGAGAAGACAATTGATTTTTGCCCTCATGATTCTCTTCAGGTGGAAGTTCACTGTCATGGCTCATAGAGCTGCCCCCTCTATGGGCTGCAGGTCAGCTACAGTAATGCCAGGCATGGGAGGTCAGGGGCCACTCTGTCCCTGACTGCTCAAGTGCACAGCACAGGCCATGCAGGGGGGTTTACACCTCTCCACTTCTCAGGGGAATGGATCAAACCCTCCAGCAGTGAGGGTACCCCTCTGCACTGCAGAACAGCACAGGCCCATTCTCCCAGCAGCCGTGGAAGGTGCCAGGCAGCAGGGACCTGCTGCTGCTTTGTCTGGGCAGGCTTTTCCAGAAATTGTGCATGAGATGGCAAAAGTCACTTTCAGGGAAGGAGCAACTGGAATAAAACCTCCACAGTGGGCACAGTGGGGCAGGCATAGTGAGGGACAGAGAGCAGGAGCCAGAGGCAGGTTTGCAGAGCAGAGGAGCCAGAGAAGACAGAGAACAGCCAGAGCTGGCTGCGAGACAGCAGGGGACAGAGACTTTCCAGAGGAGGCTGAGCAAAGTTTGCTGACATGTAGGCAAGAACCAAAATTTACTGGATTAAGTGCAGAAAGATGGGAATTTTGTTTCCAAATAATTTATTTTAATATTTGTCACCCATTGGGGGTGAATTTTTTTCTCTGAACAGTGATTTTTTTGGTTTAAACACTTCTGACACAGGAAGTCCCTCTGATACTTCCAGGAGAGCTCAAGGCAAAGGTGCACATAGATGTTGCTCACAGGTGGGTGTGCAAGGGGTTCTGGTGCTCTGGCTGCAGTGACGGGGAGCCTCAGAAATCAGTGAGTTCTGTTCCCCCAAACACCTGCAGGGCAGCTGTGGAGATCTCGTAACAGCCAGCTCGGGCAGCAGCACCTTTTGTCCCTGTCACTCCACTCTTGGAAGGACCATCTCTTTCCAGCTGAACTCTTGTGATCTTGCCCATTCCCCCATGTCACCGCCCGGAGGGCTGTGCACAGCATGTCAGGCAGCTAAGCTTAATTTCACTGAGCACCCTAGGCAGCTGCTGCCCGAGTCATGACCTGGACAGGGGACTGGCTGAGACACAGCCTCCTTCCCCCACAGCTCAGGGATCTTGGAACAGGAGAAAAGCAGTGTTCTCTCTAAAACACCAGGTAATTTGTCCCTGGTTTGTAACCAGGAAACAGAGTGTTTCTCCCTCCTTCCCCTGTTCTTGTGCTCCATGGCACACAGTTTCATGGCATCATAGTTTCAGCTCAGATGCCTGCATTTGTCAGGTCATTGACACCCCATGATATAAAACATGTGCCTACACACTCAGCTCCCAAGTAACACAGGCACAAGCCTGTTGTAGGCAGTCTGTTGGAGGAGAGCACAAGATGGAGACAGAAAAAAACCCCAAAGCAAGTTAATATGCTTCTGGTTGATAAGCTAGAGATGACCTCTGAGCACATACTTGCAGGCTCATGGTACATAGAGAGAATTTACCTGCAGTCTTATATGGTCGCCAAAAAAGAAACATTGGGAACCACAGCAATCAGAAAGTTTGTCCTCCCACCACCTCAAAGCTGTAAGTACATGCTACAGCTACAGCAGGTGATTCCAGGTATTGACAAGCAAAGGTCAATGAAGTGTGAGAGGCAATGGAAGGAAGAAAATGCTGATTTCTTACATGGTGACCCAACTCTGGGTCCTAATTTACCCTCTCCTAAAGGTACACAGCAGCCCTAATGTATCCTCTGCTCTCCTGCAGTTAGACCAAGCACTGAGTTGCTCATTCTTTGTCACTTCCCAGTGTGTGTGAACACTGTGGATTGATGCTACACTTCTTCATTTACCCACTTGGGTACTTCCAGGCAGTGCTGTCCACACTTACCCAAAGCTCAGGCTTTATTCTAGACCAGCAGTTCTCCAGGCCAACGGTCACTTATTCCAGGCCAAATAGCAAAGCAGAGTTTAGTGTTGGCTGCTGCTGCAGCACATCATTGCTCCTCAATCACACTGTCTGTGAAACATTTGCCTGTTCCCTGGCTCAGGGACTGAAAAGCTTCTAGTGATTATGAGCCTCATGCCTTTAGTGAGCATAAGACTAAGGGCAGTGTGTGCTCAGCTTATTTTCTACCATGTGATTCTGTTTAATCAACTTTTCCACTACTCTGATAAGTGCCTGCTTGGAGACTTGCCACGAACCTTAATTTTCCTGTAAAGTCCCCCCCAAAAACTTATTTCTCAAGGATTAAAACTTGAAGGATAAATTATTTCTTCCCAAACACATCAGAACCGTTCTGCCTGGCTGACCTTCCCAGCTAAGCACAAGATAAAGTGTCAGGAGGATGAAGCAGGCAGGCACAGGATAAGTAGCTCATTACTGATGAAAAACACTGTGGAGAAGACTAGACATGTTCAAAGACTCCAGGAGTATCAGGACAAGGGATCACAGAGCCTCACAAGGCCTCAGGAAAAGAGGCCACCAAATCTGGCAGGGCTGAGTAGGTTTACTGGTGCTGCTTTGCAGAGTTTCCTGCGGCAAGATTTACTCTATAGACTTATCAAACATTGACATTTGTTCCATGAAATGGTAGAGAGCAGCTTGCTATTGTCTGGCATGTCCTGCTTGATCAGAGACATCAAGTGAGACTGGTACATTTTCCACTTTCTACATTTACAACATTTCAGTCACAAGCAAATGAGCTTCCGAGTCATGGCCATCACACCTAACTCCTCCTTCCAAGGGAGGGGGAAAACTGCAGATGCTCACTCCATCTTGAAATGAGAGGACACTAACCTTCAGATTTTATTTTAATGTCTCTGCATTAGGTTTTGCAAATTGCAGCACTGAACAGAGGTTAGTTTATTCTGGACTACAATCTCCCTTTTATTTCAGAGATCCAGCCAGCTACAGGGATATGAACAGCACGTTTCAAAGAGCTATACAAAGGATTTTAGCAAGGTATTTTACTGCTGTGAGTTTTGTGCTATTTGATACAGCAAACCTTATGGTCACAGCAGGATCTGCTTACTGCCACGTCATGCACATCACTTCAGCTGCTAAGCAGAACACCAGCAGTCTCAAGGGAAAGAATGCCAGATGTTTTATTTTTTTCATATTAAAGGCTAACAAGAAAAAGAAAAGTGCCTTGTCTGTATTTGCTTTCTTAGTTGTTCTCTTAACCAACACTGTGCTGCAGAAACTGGTTGATGAAGGTGACTGTAGTTAAATTTCTTGGGGTTTTTTTGGTCTGTTGTAGCAGCTGAAACAGGAACACAGCTTGTATTATGTCTGTTAATTGCAGCAGGAAAGGTACAGCCACAGTAGTTCTCTAAACCAGTAAAGTTTCCTGGGTTTCTTTTTCCTTCCTAGGATAAACAGCTAATCATAACTTTCCTTGAGTTTACAGTATTATCACTGCTTTCATTGTCCTCTGCATGGCATAAATCAGGACTGCTAACAGGAGGAACAACTGCCAGATTGATTTCAAAACCAGGTGATAAAGGGAAAACAATAACCTTTATAGTCTGCTCACTGATTCATAGTCTCTGTGTTCTCACCTTAAGCATAAGCAAGAACCACAAAGTCTCAGAGCCAGCTTGGCATGCGGAACCCCTGAAGACACAGTACAGACCAGGGTCAAGAGGTTGCTGAGAGCACAGGCAATGGTATTAAACTCTGCTGTGTTATGAGCTGCTTGCTTCATCATGTGATATTGTCTAGCCATTTTCCTCCTTTCACATCTCTTTTTTTAATCCTTTTTGGGATTTTTTTGTCCTGCTTCTCCATGTCTTCCTCCATCCCACTGCATTCAACACAACACAACAATTTCTTGTTAACAACTTGTCCAGAAAAACTGGTCTTGGCCATGGTCAGGGCTGGCTGGTCAGAGCAGCCCAAAGGGCACACATGTGCCACCCAGACATGTCACAGAAGAATCTGTCCACAGTATCTGTTGATCACCATAGGAACATCCTGGTAAGGATCAGCACAGTTCCACCAGGGAGAGTGTAGGAATCACCATAACTTCATGTGAGTTTCTATTTGGCCAGACTGGCTCTGAAATAGTCTCAAGGAAGTGGAAAAGCTACTCTCAAAATTTAATTGACTCACTTAAGTATTCTTGGCTCCTTTTCTGTAGGATTTTTAAGTTGTTTGGGAACTATTTTTATTGAAATAAAAGGTTTCCCCTGAGAAGCCCTACTGCTCCACACACCTGTGTACTTGGCAGCAGTGCCTTTGATGAATTTTTCTGGCTGCTCTCTTAGTCTGAGCAGCTTCTCCTTGAGTCCCAGCATGGTTTTCTCCTTGTGTTCCTCTTTCAAAAAGGCTGTGATGAGATGATGCTTCTAGCCTACCTCCAAGGGCAGGCATTCCAGCACACTGATTTCAGGTAGCATACTTGCAAGGTGACTTGTGTTCCCTCTTGATTCCTTGCTTTGGGAAAGGGTACCTCCTTTTGTCTCACCAACGCACTACTCAATCTCTTGGACAATATTGCTCCAACAGTCCTACTGATGATGCAGCAGAGGGACTGGAGCTTCAGAGGATTAATATTCATCTTGCAGCAAAGGAAGGCTGAGGGGGTTGATTCTGTAACAACTGCTCCTGGAGACACCAGTGTGACACCCCCATCAAGTGTCCCAGCTGGAGATGTTTGTCATCATCAGCTGTGAAACATCCCAAGAGATGACAGCACCCACCATCTGCCAAGCTTTCAGTGATTCAACATCCTGGCTGACCACAAAGCTTCTTTGGATGACTCCCTCTCAGGAGGAAGCCAGTTCTGTTTGCAATGATGTCCTCTCATGGGACAGGTCACCCACAGCACCTATGACCCTGCAGGGTACCTCTAATTGACAGATGCTGCCCTTGTCTGTAACACTGTGAGCCACTCTGCTCCCCTCTTACAGCTGGAGAAGGAGTCCACAGGGTTATACCCAAGCAGACACAATGCTCAGGCTTGAGTTAGCTGATATTCAGGACCCAGGTGGTTTCCTCTGACCCGTGTAGACACAGGCAAGCATTCCCAGGCCTTTGGGTCATGCAGAGCAGATCTTGCACACCACCCACCTTGGTCCTGGCATACACACACAGCACTCACTACTGGCCTTATGAGGAACAAACATGATCTGAGCACAGGCTCCGACCTTGCTCCATACCTGGCAAAGACACAGCCAGTTCTCAGAGGCAAACCTGAGCGAGGAAAATCCACCCATCCCCCTGTGTGATCTGGGAATTAAAAAGCCATATGTCAGCTCACTTTATAACCTGGCACCTCCACTTCTCCTTCAAACCCCCACTCTACATAGGTATAACATCAGCACTAACTGCAGAATATGGTTCCAATATGGCTACAAGTGAATTTTTTATTTCTTGAGAAGTGGGGAGAAGAAAAGGTTAAGGCTGTGATTTGAAGCTCAGTCCCAGCAAAGGGTCCAACACCAGTTGTGACTTCACTTCAGCTCCAGACCATTCTCCTCCGGCTCCCTGCCAGAGATGTGCCCCAGCCCAGCCCTGCTACACTCAGTCAATGACACACACCTTTGTGAGGCAGCCCAGAACTGCCAGCCCAGTGCTCTGCCTCCAGCTGTGGTCGGCAGCACATCCTTTTAGAAAAAGCAACACAGATGGAGCATGTCTGCAGCTGAAAAATGATGAGGTGGGGAACTACACCTCAGATCATCTAAAACTGTCTTGATCCTCTCTGCATGTGTTTGAGGAAGACAGAAGGGACAGTGCAAAAAAAAGCAGGCCACAATGGGTGAGTTGAATATGAAAACTGATAGGGAAAAGTAAATCAAGCCAGTAGCAGGAGAAGGCTGGCTAATCCCTTCCCCTTCCAGCATGTGAGGAGGATCAACAGAACCTTCACATAAGCTGAATGTTGACATCTTTTGTGCATTGAAGACCAGCATTTCAACTCATCATTTTCATTCACTTTCTGGCAAGAAAGAGGTAAAAAGCCAAGTCATACTTAATGGGAAAAATAAAACGAAGTCCTTTTTAATATTGTCATTTAACTCATGATTTAATCTCATGATTTGCAGGGCCTGAGTAATGATGCTGGATTTCTTTCAGGGTGGATATACCCCTGGCTGAACTAGCAATACATGACCATCAGGGCACACCAAAACATAGCACTTCCCATGCCCTATTACATTGCTTCCACCAGTCCCAGAAGGACAACAGAACACCAGTCCTATGCAGTTGGCCCCCTCAGGGTGGCCAAAGGTATTCCTTATTCCTTGTTCTAAGATTGTCCCGAGAGTCTCAGCCCAATCCTTAAAATGCATAGGGCACAGGAAAAAAAACCACACCCTAATTCTAACAATAAGCTGTATGTTGAAGGTTCCTACTCCCTTCCTCGTACTAGGAAAATGTTTTTTGCAGCACAGTCACAAATGTTAAACTCTGAGTGCACTAGTGGCTTACTGCATCAGTCTTTCCAACCAGGCAATATGAACCTTGGCTCCCATCTCACTAGTGGGGAAAGAAGCCCCACAACTTAATTCTGTTGATCTCAGTTCATTAACTTAGCACTGGAAGCCACTCCAGCACTACTCAAAGCTTAGGGCAGGTGGATGAGCAGAGCTCTCCCATGCCAGCAACACATGTCAGATTGGAAAGAGATCTGGAGGAGGAAGGAGGTATTGAGGACAGTGAGGGAGATATATGATCTCATCCTACACCCTGCCTGGTTACATCCCAAAGCTGTCAGGCACTGTGTCATATTGCTGGCAGAGGCAGGTTTGCCATGAGGAAATGTGGATGACAGCAGCACCAGCAGTCCTGGCCGGGTCTGGATGGTCAGGGGCAGTAACACTTCTTGTTCCTTTGGCTCTGGAGGCACTCAGCAATGCTTCTACAGAAAACCAGGCAGGACTATGCCCACCACCTGTCTCAGCTGAGGGATGTATCCTCAGAAGGTCCAGCACTGCATGTTATCCACTACGAGGCAGTGGGAGTCCTGACTGGGAGCTGGTGCAGCTGGCCAGGCTCCACCTCTACATCAGTCCCAAGGAACATCACAAGCTCTTCCCTACCTACCAAAGAGAATTTATTTTCCTTTTTTTTGCAGATTTTCAACTCCTCCCACGGGCCTCTCTAAACAACCCCCTCCCTTTCAGATCCTGATGCTTTTCAGCTGATTAAACTGTGGACCAGACCATGAGCTATGTGTAAACCAGTATTGCTTGTCAATGCTAATTTACACCTGCTGAGAATTTCCCTTCCTTCACCATTTAGCAGAATTATATGACATGTCTTTTATCTCTCTTCACAGTTTAGCCTGCCATTCCCCTTCCCTGGCCCCCAAGCCTCCCACTTTGCTCTGAACTCCCTGGGGGTTTACAGGATAAGTTGCTTATTTGCAATGTAAAGTGTCTCTCAGAACCACATCCCCGTGCAAACAAACCCAAGAGAGGCACATTTATCCGTACTTGTGCAACAAATCCAGCCCCATCTTTTCCTGGCAGCAGTTCCCTAAGCACACACTGCACAGGACTTGCTAAGGGCAGAAATATGTCCCTTATTGCCATTACACAATGCAGGACTTCTCTGGGGAGATGCAGAGGATGGAGAATGAAAGGATTGATTCCACAGAGGCCCTGAGCGCTTTCCTTTCTCATTGAAACTGATGGCGATGGCTTGCCAACCAGATCAGCACCCTGTAGATTCTAACTGTCAATAGGCAGGATACCATTAATGACTTCTTGTTGCTATGGTGATATTGATGGATAGTCCTTGGTGTTGGTGGGAATCCTGGGAAAGCTAGGGAAAAACAAAAAAAAAGTGGGTCAACAAAATGTGAGTTTGCCCACAAATGGGTAGTTATGTGACATACTTGATGAATTCAGTGGCACTTCACACCTCTTTCCTCCTCCTGCCTCCTACAAGAAGAGCACAGTGTTCTCCAGAGCCAGGGCAAACCTGCTCACAGCAGGGCTCTGGTGCAGAGGTGCAGTGCTGCAAATGGATTTCATTACTAGGCATTACTTTTGCAGCTTCACCCTGGCAATTCATTTCACATACAGAGTAAAAATCCTGGCTTCAGTGAAATCACTTGGACCTGTGCCAGAGGGCAGAGAGCCAGGATTTCCCCCAGCTCTCAGGATGCCTTATCGCAAGTGACAATTTCATTCAGCTGCCTCAATAGCCACTGGGAACCCCCTGCCTCTCCAGAGCTGTTTCAAGCATGGAAAAGCCACTGTTGCAGTTTTTTGCTCTATTTTGCTGAGGCTCAGTGCTGTGCTCTCTTTGAAGGTGGTGTCACGGGCTCTCCCTCGGCTTCCTAGTTTGCCATGTGCAGTTTAGAGCAACCTTTCACCTTTCATCCCAACCGAGTGACCACGGGAAATGACAGGCTGGGCTCCAGCCACAAGTGGGTGTTTTCACTTTGCACAAGTGTTCTTGGGATTTGGGCACAGGAGCCATCTTCCTAAAATAACATTTCTCTCTGACCTTGCTTTCTCTGGGAAAATCATTTTTAATTCAGGTTGGTGGCACATTAATGAAGAAGTGATAAAGCTGCAGTGGAACTGCCTCTTTCTCTACAGATGCTATTTATCTAAGCCCACCAAGGAGTGCACAAACTGCAAGATGCCTTGTTTTGGGGGAGATTTTAGTATGATTAGCAAATTCCAGAGTATGCTTTTTGTCTTAGCAAAGACTCTTATCTTTTCCTGTATGTTGAATGTCTAGGAATACATACAAATTTACTAAGGAACCTTTTGTTCCTAACAGTAGTACCACTCCAGGCATGTACCACTCCATCACCTGATGGGCTCTTTTGATCCAGAAAGTTTTTATTCATTTGGCTCTGTTATTACAGAACAATTATATCCACAGGGGAGCACTATCTACAGCAATACCATTACATAGATAGTTTTGCCAGTAAATACCCCAGTACAGATCAGATCCAATGGATGTGTCAGCTTTTCTCTCTATTTGTATGTTCAGATCCTCTGCCTCCATGTGAACATAGGAACTGAAACAAAATTACCCTGCTCCTCTCTTTTGCATCTTTTGATATGCCTAGTTCTAATGGCATACAGAGTCTGAAAGCACTTTACACCAGGAAGAGATCCCAAGAGAAAAATTCAGTTCCTTTTTCTACATTACATGTAGCTGTTCATCAAATTTACTGGGCAAAGCTCCTAAGCACATGGAGGCTGGACCAGCACTGACAGAGGGTCTCTCTTGTATAGAAACCCTTTGATCAGACTGTCAGCATCATTTATTTGCTTTTGTTTCATATTCTTCAATGCTCCAGTAAGTTATTTTTCCCAGTTGATTATCAAAGGCTAAGGCTGCCCTTTCAAGTTGGATTTGCACCTCTTCCCTTCCCCTCCACTTCAATTAGCTATGGAAATTACTTGGATTTTCTTTTTCTATCTCCTCTTGCCTGCCTGTCTATATGAGAGGCTTTGTGAACACTGATGGCTGGAGAAAACTCCAGTTGATGTATTCCCTGTAGGAAATGTTGTGACTTGCAATTAGCACATCTAAGAGCTACTGTTTGACCTACTGCTGGCCAGGGTGGAGAGCACAGACCCAGCTGCAGTGTCCTGCCTTTTCCCCAGCTAGGAGCAAGGGGATGGAGGGCTGTGAGTGCTCTGGATGGAAGAAAGGAGGTACCACCACAAACCAGTAGGGACAGATGAGGACAGGAACTGGTTTACTGCACTGGGAGACAGAAGGTGATAGGAACTAAAAGCTTCTTGGAATAGGATCTCTGCCCGTGAGGAAGTGCTGTTCTGCTGCATTTGCAGCTATTACTGTTCTGCAAACAATTCTGTGACTGCAGAGACACAACAGGCAGTGAATTGCCCAGAGCAGCTTAGGGCTGAGCAGAAATGGCATTTGGACTGGGCTGGAGCTCTGGGTTCCTCCACTTGGAGGTGCATGGATAAATGTCTTTAGGCACAAATCCAGCACACTGGGCAGCTTTCCAAATGTGATTTGCCCCAAACAGCTGGTCACCAAAGGTTTCTCAGATCACAATGTCAAGACTTAAAAACACATCAGATATGTTCAAGACAGGAGAATCACTCTGGGCTGTATTTGACACCAGCTGGGCATTAATGCCCAGGTGACCTCACAGGAACAGGATTTGGAGAGATCAGCCTGGAGGCAGTACAGATCCATGGGATTTCTCACCACACACAAGTCTCCCCTAGACACATCATGTCACACATGGTTTACTGGAGATGTTTTAAAGTCATCATTAAGAA
Organism: Illadopsis cleaveri; assembly: GCA_013399915.1. Lineage (NCBI taxonomy): Eukaryota > Metazoa > Chordata > Aves > Passeriformes > Timaliidae > Illadopsis > Illadopsis cleaveri. The sequence continues at coordinate 1,051,287 of VXBB01011456.1, forward strand.
ACAAATTCTAAGACTGATTAATACCAATGCATATATTCTTGGGATGTTCCTAACCACATCTATATATTCTAACTTACCAGCATTGCCATGGGACTCTTTCTTTTTGGTTTTCTGCCAGACCCTACACTATAGTGAAAGGTGATGGAAGAGGAGGCAGGACATGCCCCTTTCTTTAAAGGCAGCTGTAAGAAAATGTTTTTGCTTGCTCAGATGTACTGGACACTTTGCGCAAGCCACATCTCCATGCAGTGCAGGTTTGCAACTGCACATGTAACATAGTACAGAAAAAAATAAATGCAGCAATTTTGCAGCTCTTCTTAAGAGAGTGAGGGAGAAGGATAGTGAATCAGATTCTTTCTCCATGTGCTGCTGGTGTTGAATATTGGCTACATCATACAGACGCCATGACATTAAGTGTGATGAAGACCCATCCTGCATCCAGAATCACAAGACACTTCATGTCACTTCTTATGCCAGTAACTTGCTGCAGGGTCTGAAGCTGTCAGTTCCCAACTAGCTCTGGGTTCTCACAGCCTGAGTTAGGTATCATTACTTTCATGACATTTTGCAAAATATTCCAAGAGCCTAATGAAGGTCACTACATTCTTGTTAACCTTTATTTTTTTCACAACTGGGAAAAAATAAGACACAGATCATAGTAGCTGATGAGAGTTCTTGCATGCACATTTATTTTATCAAAGTAGTGCAAAAAACTGAACCAAGAGCATCCATGCAGAGCTGCAGGGAACCAGCCAGGTTTCTTTTTAGTAACACAGCACCCAATGTGTGCAGCCTTTGTGGCTGTCACAAAGTATACACATCTACCCAAAGCTGCATAGCAAGGAGGCAAAACCACACTATTGATACAACTTCATAATACCTATCAAAAGAGAGGAAACAAGGTTCATGCAGACATCTAATCCCTCATGGGAAACAGACAGGAATCCTTTCTAAACACCTTTTTTAAGGAGTACTCTGAGAAGATACAGTGGAGATGCTGCAGCCAACATTGTGGTAAGAGTTTTATGCAACACAGCATCTCAGAAAAGAATTTAACCTCAACCTCATAAGTACTGTCCATCAACAATTCCTGCATGTATCTATAACACCTCAGAAAGTTTAATTACCACTCAAGAAATGGAAGACTAAATGAGCTATGTGACATTTCCCACCCCAGACCCTGTAGGTCAGCATTATTTAAGACAACTGGGAGCTTGAAAAGTTAAACATTAGTGTTGGCAGATGAACAGATGGATGGATTGCTGCCAACATAATCCATCTTCCCACTTGCCTCCATAGGACTGGGTGACATTCAAAGCTAACTACTTCCCTATGCAAAGAGAAATGCACGCAATGCAATGAGTAGGCTTTAAAAAGGACTCATCATCTGGCAGGACCAGAGGCAAAATGCTTTACGGCTGCTCTTTAATGTGCAGGTGAGGCTGTAAAAAAGAGGCATCAGGCTGTGACAGAAGAGAGGACAGTAGCGACCACAGTGGATTAGCTGTAAGATAACCTCTGAGTAAGTTGTAAAAATCTGTCAGGATGCTGTCATTTTTTCTTTGTACATAAGAAGTCTAAATCTAATTAACCTTTTAATCAGAGCAGATAAAATTGCGGAATTATCATCAAAGGGGATGCCTTATCTACAGCTTCATGAAAAATTTCCATCTCTACTCAACTTGGATTTTTTTTTTTTTTTGCTTGAGGCTCTACAAGTAAATTCCCCAAACACTGAAAAATAAAAAAGAGTAAAGCAGGAGATGGTTTAACACAGCTAGTTACTATGCAGATATCAGCTCGTCCGATGCCAGATGGAACTCAGTCCAGAACTTTCAGATCCAGCTCAAATACTGTTGCCTGAGCACAAGGGAAGTTCCTGCTCCCTGACTGGGGCAGGCACAACAGGAGGAGCTGTGACACACTGTGCCAAGTATGAATTATGTCACCCTCCCTGACTGACGACACTGAAGACCACAAACTCCCACATACCCAGGACTCTCTGGTTTTCTGCAAAGATTCAAAAAAAGTAAAACAATCTCCTACATCTACTAGATATAGCAGGCTGTTCTGTCAGCTACTAGAGTACAACATAACTTTTCTAAATTGATCCAAATAACTCTGACATCTACCTTTGTACCTACAGGAATCCAAAGAATAAAGGTTGCTGTCTCTGACTGGTCTACAGTATAACCCAGACTGTATGTTGAGACTGTATGTTGTGGGGTTTTTTTAACAATGGTCCTTACTTTCAAGATTTTCTACATGTGCTGGCAAACATTAGTACTGTTGACAAAGTCAGCCAGCACAAGCAAGTGCAGAAAAAACCCCAATCAAGATCTGAATCTGGGACTCCAGATAATGAAGCTTCCTGATTAACGCACTGGCGCATCTGCTTCACTGAACTTGCCTGTGTAATCTGAACCAAAAACCCCATTCATTTCCATTTACTATTGCCCATATGCCACCTCTAAATATACTTGCATATTAGCTTTTATGCAACATTCAGTACAAAATCCATGTGCCTCCTTTCAGCAAGCAGCACCAAGGATAAGTTGCAAAGTGAGCCTGGAGATGGAGCTTCTAAAGATTTCTTTCTAAGCACCATGCAACATTTGCTGTAGACAGACAGTGGTGGAAGAGTTGTTACAACCTGCTCCAGATGGATCACGTTTTCTTTCCTGCATGAAGCTAAAACAGATTTCTTTTCTATGAAATGTCTCCTAGTGATCCCTCTGGAACAGAATTTAGGTAGCAGAGCAGATTGAGGCTTAGGCTGAGGAGTGTTGTACAGCTGCCTCCAATTATCTTGACCAGCCTCATCTGGGACTTCCATCCTTGCTCCTGCCACCCATTGGCCTGGGAGCTGCATTTAAGTCCTTACCCTGGCCCTCACTTGGCTTCTACTGTGTGTGTGCTTGTTCTGACCTGCTTGGCTTTACTTCTTGGATGACATCAGAGCTGTGTTGGAACTAGAGGTTTCTCTGAGGCCTCTTGGATGAAAAAAGATCCAATCATGGGACCCACTCTCCCCTTCCTGTTTAGGTGCAGTAGGACTGTGTCCCTTTTCCAAGGTTCCTGTTTCAAGCTGCCCCACTGTCCTCCTGGAGATGTCCATCCTTACTTGCTTCCTGACAAGGAGTTTTCCAAGCCCTTGAAATTGGTATTATCCACAGTAAATAGAAGAAACAAATGTTCCCATGGAATCAATGAGTAGAAAATCAAGAGTTTTTGAAGCTCCCCTGCAGTGACCACTACCAGGTGACCTTCCAGGATGTAGGAGCAAAGCAACTCAAGCCTGTCACACTTGGCCTTCTGACTAGAGAAGAGAGCGTCTGAATGTTAACAATTTGATGTAAAATATAAAGGCTAAATATAGGTTGGCTGTCACTGCCTGAATTGCAGGAATAAAATGTGGCAGCCAATTAACTTCTACCTCAACCATCAAGACTCTAAGACCATTAAATTTTCCAATGCACTGAAAGGAAAAGGTTCCGTGTCTCTAAGAGACTGAAGTCAGAGAAGTAAGACAGGGGTCTTGTGCTGCTGTTGCTCTTAGTCTTTCAGATGAGGGGTTCTTAACTCCACAAATTGTTGTATCCCTTGTGGACACATGCTGTGTTAGACTTAATCTTGACAGATAGCAAGGAATTGATCACAGAAATAAAACATAACTGGTTGCTTAGTTACCAATGATCACTACACAGTTACATTTGCTGTGTGCAAACAGAGCCCAGTGCAAACCAATTACCTCTCATTACAACTCTAAAATGTCAGCTTCAGTGAGCTGAAAACAACCGAGGCAGGTAATAAAGGGAAATTTGAGTAGAAAAATTCAAATTATAATTGGGAACTTTTTTCCCCCTAAATGTTCAAATAGCCACAATCCTGTGGCTGAGCAAAGTAAATATATTGGTTTGAAAAAAATAGGATTCTTGTTTATAGGGAAGGTGAAAACAAGCATGTTATGTGTGTAAACACTGAGAAAGTAGAAAGTTGTAAACAAAAATGACAAGGTAAGAATTGCACAAAGCTGATTGGGGGACAAAAGACATAGGGAGAATTAAAGAGCTTCAGAATTAATGACGGTATAAAGGAGCTGAAATACTTTGGGTCCAAAAAACAGCATGGTGTTACTCCAAAAATGAACTGGGGGGTGTGATTATTAAGGGGAATGGCTTAGGCATGGGAAACAGCCCTATGTCTGTGTGTGGCAGACTTGAAGAGCCAGCAGGTACAATGGTTGCGGGATCTGCAGACACCTACTTCTTGAAACACAGATATATGGCTATTGCTATTCAGCACATTGTGAGGGGCCACCCTCATACTTCTCACAATTAGGTGCTATTCTTTTATGGCCTATCCCCAAAGAGCAAATTAATAAATCTCTCATAATTGTGACCTTCCTTTAGCAAGGTCTGTCTTCATCTATCAATCAAACTGAACTTTGGTGCCAGCTCTGTGGATAAGCTGTTGTGCTTGGACGCCTCACTAGCAGCACACTCATGACAGGATGCACCACAGAGATGCTGCAGGTTAGATACTCATGGACTAATCCATGCACTGAATTTATCACCAAGACTGTAAACAGTTAATTCTTAGCATTGCTTGTGTTCAGCCTCTTTCCTCCTCAGCAGTTCATCTTCCCTCTCCTAAAATACATGATAATAAATGCACCTGTGGAGATTTCTGCCCTCCTTGCATGTGCTGTAAAGTGCAGCTATCTGATCATGTCCTCATGACAATGTAAGTTCTCTGAATACAGGAAGAGTCAGAGCTGGATGCAGCCACAGTAGAAATGGCTTTGGGCTGAATGCTCTGATTCTCTCCAGTGAAAACTGAATGCCTTGTGTACAGGAGGGATAAGGACTGTAAGGGCTAAATCCTCTACTAGACCTGGGCTGGAGAAATACCCCACCCTGGGTGACCTGCAGTTTACAGATGAGAAGAGAAAGGAAAGACCCATTTCCTCCCTTCTCACTTGTTTATGAAGTGCAGCACAATGTAATAAAAATAAATTCTACAGGGGACAAACATCACCTTTTTGCCTTTGACTCCATTATGAAATTAGTTCCTGTGTGGCCAGGTGAGAAGCAAAAAACAGAGTGAGCAATTTTGAGGTTGATAATGAACAGAGAAAAGTGTGTTCCTGTCTATTCAAGAGATGTACAAGAAAGTGCCACAAGCTCTTCAGTGTCAGGAAGCATTTTCTGTTGTGGAGTTTGAGCAGAAGCTCAGTGAAAGACACTTTACAACAGTTACCAGCTCAGCCCAGGGTTGGCTGTGGGAACTATTGCTCTGAAGAAGTTTATCTGCAACCTGGATGGGATGTCTGCAGTGTAGGAGAGACGCTGCTTGTGTTTACATTAATAGTTGTATATGCATTAATAGTTGTGTGGGGCAATGCATGCATGTATTACATTGATGGCTGATCCACACAGGTGCTTCCTAAATGGGATTGATTCATAACATCACTGTGTGCCTGCTCTGGAGAAATATTAGAGATGTAGGAACAATTCCATGAGAGTGAGTCTGTGTGAAAGATGGGAAGTGCCTCTCAGCTGCTGTGGTGTCCTGGCCATCTGTCTGAAGGGCTACACTCTGCTTTGGGGGTCAGCATGTAGCAGCTGAGTCCATTTCTGTAGAGGCAAAGCCATCTTCCCTGTGCAAAGACAGAGCTTTGTGATCTCCTGAGAGATAGAGGAGTTCTGTTGTCTCTTCTGCTCACTGTAGATCTACCCCAAGTTAGCACTGTCTGCTGCTAATCCCTTGGTTATTATCAAAGCCCTCAGGTATGTAAACCTGGACCAAATGAAAAAGGCCCCAAGAAATAATGGGCTTACCTCACCATATCCCAGCTGGCAGCACTGCTGAGAACATGGTAGAAAACTTGATTTATTAAAATTGATGAAGGAACTGGCTAGTCTTGAATAATTCATTACATATCAGCTGCTGCTGAGGTAATAGGAGCTCAGCAAGATCCTCTTTAGCACTGCACAGTGCCTAAAATCCTTAAATAAGATGAAGTCAAAGACTGGCTAGCTAAAGACTGAAGGGCTTTCTCCATGTGAAGTGAGAGGCCCTCATTCCTGGTGCTGAAGCGATCCAGCTGTGAAAATCACCCACGTCTCTCAAATGGAAGCCAGCCTGCTAATATCACTGATATTTGCCAGGACATGAAACATTCTGCCTCAGCCATCAACTTCTGCAGAATATAATGGCTCCATTTTTCACAATTCTTACTGGAATCAAGTTTAGTTTTCAATATTCACCACAAGCTAGGGATGTCTGAGGGTGTTGGCTTGCTTTTCCGATCATTATGCTTGAAAATAAATCAGCCTGGTACACTAAGAAGTAGGCACTATTATTTGAGTACACAGATCTTGAGGTGCAATCTCTGCTGCTGCTCAGGGCTTTTGTCAGCACCAGCAGAATCAAATTACCTACAGTCTGGGCAGTGGCTGGGTTGGATTTTGGAAGCATGTCAGAAGCCCTGGAACAGAATCCTGCTAACTTAATCTGGTGCCACTTGATGAACCAAGAGCTCTTTTTCAACTCCACTGATGTCAATGGTAAAACCTTTGACAAACATGTAAAGCAGCAGCAAAATAAGGCACTGCAATAAGATGGCTGATACACCTCTTCCTTTATGTCTTCCTGCAGAGGTCAGAGGAATTGTAGTTAATAAACAGAGAGGAAAAACCAATTAATGTAATGAACATACTCCTGCTTCCGAGCTGCTGATATGGGGTCTCCACTATCCACAGCTATAGACCCTCCCTGAAGTCCATCACTTTCTCTCTTTCCAGCTGGTGATGATGGAAACTGGCTTCACAGCCAGTACTATCCTCAGCTCCAGCTTTGGTTTGCATTCCCCACCAGGTACCTAGGAATTTGTGAGGTGCTGATGGTACAGCACCTCTAGATCATTAAGACAGCTGGACACAAGACAGTCTTTGACTTAAGATCCTAATGAATACAGAGATTGTGATGCCTTGTTGATTTCCTCAAGCCAGACTTTACTTCCAGATGCCATTCCTGCTTCAGCCAGAGTAGATGATTTTAGCCAGGCCTCAAGTGTCTGAAGGATGTTGGTAAAGGTACTCTGATGTATCATGAGACATTTGACATAGCACCAGAAGACTGTTGGTTTCCTCCCCTCTCCAAAAATACTGCTGCATCAATCCCTTGTGAAAGCTTTTAAAAATTAAAGCAAATTTGCCCTTGCCTTGAAATGGAGGCAGCACTTTCTCTTCCTGCTTTCTGTTAATAGCCTTTCTGCAGGAGGTCACAGGACACTGATTTACACTCCTGAGCTTTTTGTGGACATAGGTTAAGATCATTTGGAGAAGCCACAAACTGAAGTTGTGATTTCTCACCCTGAAGTGTGTGAATGAAGCAAATACTGTAACTCTCACAGCTGCAGAGTGGGAGATGCTGTGAACAAACTGTAACTTGGTAGCATGAGACTGATGTCTGGCCTCTGATCTCCTGCGACAAGACACCCCAGTTCCTGTGTTTCAGCTCTATTACCTGTAAGAGGCCAAAATAAAACTACCTTCCAGCATCTGCAAAAACTCTCCTGGCAGTCTCTGAGAACCAAAGAAAGTCAGGTAAGGTTTCCTAAAACTGAAGTGTAATTATTTGAAGTTAACTTAATTCTGAGACATGTGCTCAAGTGTAAGAGCTCCAAGCCACTGTCTGAGCTGGCATGGCCCAGAGACGTGTGCCCTGAGGGACACTGTGCCTTCCCCTCTGAAGTGGCAAGGAAATGCAGGTATGTGAGCAAGGACAGTACTGTGGCTTCAGAAGACCAGTCCATGACCCATACACGCCTCTCTTTACCCACCACCAGCATAACTGTGTGTGTGGTTCTGTCTTTGCAGCTGCTTTTAATCTTTCATCATTGTTTTCTTTTCCTTCTTTCTTGCTTTTTTTTTTTAACAGTTATCTGTTCTCTTCTTCAAAAGGGCACCTGACTAGCGATGATGCACAATTGCTTTGGGAGCTGGTTTAGGAAGCATGGTGCCCCTCTGACCTGCCAGACAACAGCAGTTGCTATGTGGCTGCCTTTGCTTTGTTCCTGCAGGAGACCAGCTGGTATTTATAGCATTTTCTCTAAGCAAGGCATCATCCCTGAGGTACACTCAGGTAAGAGTACTTCAGGGAATTCCCACTGGGAGGTGAGAGTAAAGGATTTTATTATTAAAAAAACCCAAACCAACAACAAAAAACACAAAGTCACAAATCCTGGAGGAAATGCCATTTCCTTTCAAGTGATTCTGTGAGGTAGGGAATGCAAGAGAAGTAGGGAAGCAAGAGTTTTACCCATTCCGATACAATCCCATTTTTTCAAAAAGATATTAAAAGACCATTTCAATGCAAACCCTTTTTGGGAAGGGTAGAAGCTGAAGCCTGTTCAAACATACACCTGATTTTAGCTGGGATAGAGTTAATTTCCCAGCCTAAACAGTGAAAAAAAGTTAAACAAAAAGGAAATGTTAAATGCTTTTTTATTTTCTCTAAGGATATGGTGGAACTAAGCCAAAAATGTGTATTTGTACTGCTCTGCCTAAGGCAGCATAAGCACCTTCTCTGGTGAATCACTAGGCCCCAAAGCTTTTGCTCCTCCTAAATGAATGCCAAGCATCCTGGGGAAATGCTACCAGGTACAAGGACATGGTGACACTGCTGGGCTAATGCATGATAGGTGTTCATGGCTGAGGGTCTGCAGGATTCTGCCCCAAACTCCCTAGGATGATAACATTTGGGATCTAATCCTCTCTATCTGACTTTTCACTGTGCCCCAATTCACCTCAGTCTTTCTGCATAATGCTATTTTCTGATCTTCTATAAAGCATTTTCCAAATATTTTGCCCAGTATCTTCCATGAAGCTGGTGAGAGAAGCTCCTCACTGTTCAGGGGCCCACATAAGCAGGATGTTGGCAGGTAGGTGCACAGGATATCTTTGGAGATCAAGGAAAACAGACAATTGCTGCCACCATGCTTCTATCAACAAATTACACATGGAAAAGTTTGGAAATGCTTCTTCTGCAAGATGGAGACAAAGGGCAAACCCACTCAGATAAATTTGAGGCTTCCTTTGCAGCTATAACAGCCATGTTGACATGCACTAGGTTATGACCAGACTCAACTGTTTTGGTGTTAATTGCCTGGCTGCTTTAACTGGATATAGGCTTCTAAATCCTGAAGTCAGCTGTGTGACACAACTGACTGACATTTACCTCTTCACTGTTTTATCTTGCCCAGTGATGCAGGGTCAATGCACATTCGAGTTGTCCACGGAACTGGTGGATTATTTTGAAAGAGAAGCAAATAACATTTCACATCTGAAGGGACTGTTCAGACCTTAATTTCAGGCAAAGCTACTCCAGTCTATGTTCACTTTCTGCTCCAAGGCACTGATAACCATCACTAGCAACCAGACAATAATCACTGATCTGTGGACTATTCATTGGCAGTGCAGTGACTGCATCTGGACACCCCATGGCCTCTGATTGGTGATGTGACACTCATGCAATGCAGTCAGTGTCCCTCTGGACTTGCTGAGGGGCACAGAGGTCTCATGCTCTAAGGACACAGAGTTAGAACACCACACAGTAGTGTTTTGAGCATGGCTGAGGATGAGGAAGCTTTCTAAGATGAGCCTTGGAACTTCAGGCTTCCTGCTGCAGTCTGTGCCAATGGGCTGGCATGCAGAGGGATGCAGGACTGCTGAGTCCAACTTCTGTCTTTCTTCTTTGAATCTCTCCTATCCAAGATGATGTAGGATAGGAACACCATGGGGGACAGAAGACACTACTACTGCTACTAAGCACTGCACTGCCCTGTGAGCTGACTCAAATAGGTGGAGCATCAGGTCTGCAGCCAGGCCCAGAAAACCACCAGCAGCTGGGAGCAGCAGGTTGTGTGGTGCAGAGATAGCAAGTGGTTCCTGGCTGGGGCTGGTCATGCACTTGCACCAATCCCCGGCACATCCAGCCTGGCTCCACTGAGCTGGGGGCGTCACTGAGCCTGTGGAGCAAATTCCTGCTAATAAGACTGCAGATCATCTTGCAGACATCCCTGTCACAAGTAGCAAGACACTGTCTCAGCCTCCTGATCTCAACCTCTGTTAGGGTTTTGTATTAAGAGAACACAGGCTCAGTTTCTCATCCCCAGTATAATTTCAGTGACATAAGAATAGAGGAAAAAAGACATTAAAGACTCTGCATCAAGGAGTGCTGGGTTTTTTTTCAAATAAAGTGGAGGAGGATCTCTCAGTAGGGTGTAGTCCCACACAAGCAGCTTTGCTGTCAGGTTCCCTCACTGGGAGGAAGGCTATGAGGATAAGCATCTTCCTGCTACTCCACGCTCCCACAGCTACCTTTTGGCCATCAGCCATGTTCAGCAGAGATGTTGGCATGGGGACAGGAGGCTGCCCACTGCCAAAGACTTCCTGGATGGCTGTGTGCTTGAAGGAGCACTGCTGGAAGACACCTCTGACTGCAGCTCTCCTCTCCTTGCAGGACAGTTCCCGTCAGTGAGGACCATCCCTGTGTGCTGGGCCTAGGAGTAGGCTCATCTGCACTAAATGACCACTAATCTGTCCTCACATCAAACAGAAAGGCAGCTGGGAGACCTGTACTATTGCATACAGAGAAGCAGTACCATAGGCTAGTGTTTACCCTCATTTACATGGATGTAAACAGCCTGCTCAGAAATAAGCAAGGATACCTGATTTTGGCTGCTGCCAGTGTGAAGAGGACACTGCATGGGGTAAAGAGCTACCAGGAGAAGCTACAGTGAAATCAGCCCACCCCTCTTCAAGCCATTTACCACAACATGAGGCAGGATGAATCAATAATATGTATCGAGCTGGGAAAGTTAATCTGCATCCAGAGCATCATAACAAATTAAAAGGAAATAAAATCAGTACAATTCCACTGGCTCTCATTACTATCACAGTAGAGAGTAATTAAAATCTATGGGGCGAATTCAATGCTGTAGGAACTCTCCTGAAGCCAAAAGCACTGTACAAGGGCATTGCTTTTTCCAGATGCTATGTATTTCCAACAGCAGCAGGAACAGCAAAATGGGCAGAGAGGATAGGACAGGGTAAGAGCAGAACCTCTTTAAGAGCCAGGCATTCTGCTGCTTGCTCTTCCTCATGTGGAGTCATGCTGCACACTTGCTGCTTTGGTGCTTGATGTGCTGACTTTCAAAAGCTCCAGGTGTTTATATATGGGGCTCCCACTCAAGGACTTCCCAAACTGCCATTCATCTGCTCTGGCTGTCACCTCATCCTGCCTGTTCCCTGCTTCCCTGTGTTATCCTGCTGCCTTTGTGTGTGCTCCTCTCTCCTCCCCACGCCTAAGCACAGCCACCCCTGCTACACGCTCTCTTAGGTGCTAAAGAAATGCCTTTTCCTGCCACAGAGCACCTTCTGCTATCCTGTTGCCTGATAAGACTCTCAACCCATCTTTCTGTGCTTTCCTATAAACTCCTTATCCTTTGACCCACACACATCCCTGATGAAGAAGCTGAAGGAGGACTATCACGTGCCCCAAAGCCACAACCACTTGCACTCACATTACAGCTCTGCTCCAGTCCTGTGTTAATTATGAGCTGGAGCTGTGCTATAAGGCAGGAATTCAACTTGAAGCAGCATTCACTGCCCAAACTTTGATACCTTGACCCTGTGCAAGGCCCTACTGCCCCACAGCCAAGGCACTGTCGTGACTCAGTTGAGCACCTGATTCCCACTGAGCGGAAGGAGATGTGTGAAGGACATTCCTCATCACTGCACCCAGCATTGTGTCCAGCTACCCAGCACTGCAGGGTGAGGCAGCAGTGCAGCCACCACACTGGCACCCAGAGAGGCAACTGATGGGGACAGCCAGTGGCATGGGGCTGCAAATGCAAAGTTTGGTTCATGGGGCTTAGGAGCTGGAAACTGCCATTAGAAGAGGGAGGTATTGGATGGAACAAATCAATCTGGGCAAGTCCTATAGATGGTGTGTAGCAAAAGATTTCATCTCAGTGTACTTGTCCAGCTTTCACCTTTATAAATGTCTTATCTCCTGTCACCCCATCCTATGCATGGTTTCCACCAACAGAAGCTATGCCAATGTCAGCAGGATGATACATCTACTAAATACCACATGTGGCAAACACCAGTCTGCACACATATAGTGGTGCTGAGGGGAATTCCACGTGGACATGTTTACCATATAATATCTATGGTAATATACAGAGATAATGCAAAGTAGATTGTAAATGCTGTTTTACAAATTGGTGTATTATAGTCCTGCAGGTGGAACCAGGGACTAAGATTTTTTTTTTCTAGATACACCATGATCTTGTTCACTGTCTGGAAAAGTGGAGCTCTCACTTGACCTGGCCTTACCTCAGTATGCCTTTCAAAAGTTCAACCATTTTATTAACACATATCCACATCTGTAACCATGTTCAAATTCACCAATGAACAGCACAAAAGCCTCATTCTTATAAGTCTTCAGCACCTTGAAAGTCACAGCCATGTTATCACAGAATGTGCTTCAACATTTCACCAGAAACAGGTGCTCATATCTTTCAAAACAATCCAGTGAGAAAAGTAAAGAGAAATTTGCCCTTTAATAAGTACTTATCTAGTGACCAACCTCCCTCGTTTTTCTAATTTCCATCTGAAAACAGCAGACCTTCTCTCCAGATATAGCAATCTCATCTGCCTTTCCTATTACAACAACTTTGACTTGAGTTGTATGACATTTATACATTCCTCAAAGAGATTGCTCTTTAAGGTAGTGTTAGCTGGAGGTATAACTGGAGTTTTGATCTGAATATTACTTCACTCAAAAGTGACTGTGCTCTGATGGTCTTTACAGGAGGTGAGATACAGGTAGAAGAATGGCTTTTAGGCAAAGAGGAAATGAAGTTTCTGACACTCATCCCTCTGGACAGGCCAGGGAGAGTAGTGATCTTCTTCCTATGGAGGTCAAAAGCCATCCTATTAAAAAAAAATATCTAAGGTGTGCACTAATGCATGCTGCACTGTTGTAAGCATGAACAGGATTGCTGATGTGGTTGTGGGCTATGCTCGTGCCTGCAGCTGCTTCTGGCTGGGTTAGCTGTGTTTTATGGATTTACGTCATGCTACTGCTGTAATGAAGAAAAGCCTGAGGAGTGTGCTGAGAGCCAGAATAAAAAGTGTTGCAGAGTTATTGCTCCACTGTCTGCATGTGACCAGAATTATCGCAGCACTGTGTAGACAAGCAATGACTGTCTCCCTTGGGAACATGGCTCTGTGGTACCCAGCTAAGAACTCAGAATAAAGGGCAGAAGATCACTGAGAGACAGGACTGGCTGTTGAATTAGCAGACCTGGTTCTCAGAGCCAGGAATGAGACATTGATTCTTCCTGTACATGTTGGAAGGTGTTCTGAAACTCCAGTGGCAGGTCAAGCAATCAAGCTATGCACCTTAATCTTTAAAAGCTGATCAGCTCAGAGGCTGCTTATCAGTACAAAGGAGTCCATGGCCTACCCATTACTCCTTCAAAAGCAGATTTTCTTTTTTGTTCTGTTTTTCTCCTGTGACTTTGGCTGATGCTTGTTTTCAGTGACACTGAGCTTTTAGGAAAGCTGAAGTACTGTGTTGTGAGGTCTCCCCACTGCAGGTATGGTTTCTGCAATCATAAAGCGCCAATTTCCAAAGCTGTACCTAGTCCTTAAATAGGAGGAGAAATGCCACACTGGGGCTTACTGACAGGTTATCCTGTGTTGTGGAAACCTGAGCCCTGATTGTCCACAGAGAACAGAGCTGTTGCAACAGCTGTGGTAAAAAATGGGGCACATCAGTGCAAAACAGTTAAGTACCGCAAACCAGGACTCCTGAGGGAGTGCTGTCATCTGCCTGTAACTGAGAAGTCTCAGTTCAGGCCTGAGGGGGTTTTTTCAGGTTAAACTACCACAGCACAGATTAGCAGTGGAACTCTATCGATCCTTTATGAGGAGCAGTTACCTCCCTGGTTCTTACAAGGCACTTTCTTGGAAAGGGTCTTTCGAGACAGACCTCCTATTGGAATGGGTTGCTTCTGTCTACTCCTAGAAGCAGGCTGGAAGGATCAGCCACACCACCACGAATGACAGCAGTATTTCAGCTCAGAGCTGATTGATATCTCCAGGCACTGATATGCTGTTGGTCAAGGGGGCTCAGCTTCAATCCAGTACCAGCCATGGCTAATTCCATGGTGTGCTAATTCTGCTCCAGCCAAACCCTGACCCACTGCTCTGTCTCTAGACCTCTCTGCAAGGTGTATTTATTGAGAAAGATGCTTGAGATGTAAAGATCCTTAAGATAAGCAAGGACTTGAGTAGAGGGAATGGTAGGCAAGTTGTCCATTCAACCAGCTAGGAAGCCAGTAAATAAATCTGACACAACAGCTCCAACAGGCTGTGGCACTAGAAACTGAAGTGTATCACTTCCGTGCTAGGTCTGAATGGAGCTGTCGCTGCTCAGTGTCTGAGGGTCTTTAATTCCCTTTTTCCTCGGGGAAGAACCTTGCATGAAGAGTTCAGCTGTGTGTAGTCTGAGTCTTGTGAATCACTTGATTGTGGTCAAAGCCACTGTCATCTTTCAGTTGCTAACTGGCTTCCTAAACATGCCTACAGAAACAGTAGGATTGCTGTGTGGTAAACAAATTACTTTTGACAGGAGACTGCCAGCATTGCTCCCAGACGCCAGGGAAGCCACAAGATGGGCTGCACAGTGTCTGACTGCAGCACAAGCACTGCATCCACAGCTAGTGCAGTGTCAGGCTGCTTCTGCAAGCACTGACAAAGAACCGAGCCTGCAAACTCCCACTACCATCTGCTGAAGCTTCATGTCCCAGAGGAAAAATGGATTTTTGCTTACACATATCTTTAAGCATTTCAACAGCAGAGAAGGCAAGGGCGTAGACACTCTAGCTAAAAACACAAAGCCATGTTTTTTCTTTATAAAAAAAAAATTACTGCTGTTCCTTGACTTCTCATTTAGGACAGGGTTTCTTTCAAAAGATTTAGAACCTTTAGCCCCTTTCTGGAGAGAAATCCTTAGACAGGTACTGTTGAGCTCCTAAACAATTCATTTCTAGAATGTGAAGATACTGTTCAAGCACATGTTCCAAAAGGTCTGCAAAGGACCCTGAGTTGTTACAGGCCATGAGACGTTACATGGCAAAGTGAATATCAGCAGACAGAGGGATTTTTTTCCCCCTTGTGCTTCACCTTGAAGCAGCCGTTAGCAAAGCCAGAAAACTCCTCTGCCCCTTGGTGTATTTTAATACAGCCTAGGCAAAGGGACTGCAGTCTGTCAGCTCATGAATATGGGAATTGCCTAATTCTCCAGCTATTCTTATTACCTCAGCCTGAGGATCCCAGCTTTCCATAACTAATTCCTGAAATCACAGACTTTCCACTGTCCTTTCTGTCCTTGAGCAGCAAATTGCTCCTCCTCATGTGGCTGATGCTGGTGCCTGCTGTGATGCCGCCGGTTTTCCCAGGGCCCTTCCCTAGCAGGGATGGCACTGTGGACAAGGTTACTGACCCCTGCACTCCCACACAGTTCCTGGAGATACTCACCCTTTGTTGCTGTAACTTACAGGAGGATGTCTGGAAAATAACAAATGCTGCACAGCCCTGTGCAGTGGCTTGGGCTGGCTGAACAGCTCTGAAGCCTGGGCAGTGGCCTGGCAGCTGTAATGCAATCTGTCCCTGGCAGCAGAGATCTCTCACCCTTGTTCCTACAATCAGCTCCCTGATTCCCTCCACATCCTACTTTGTCTGTGACTCCCACAAAGACTCAGGATTTGTGGTGCCTCCCACCTGTCACTTCATTTTTCACTCATTGTCACATATATTCTCAGTCCACCTTCCCCCTCTGTGCTCATGTACCTGTTTTCTTCCTCTTTGTTATATTTCCTTATCTCACTGATCCTACCAGACCTGTCCATCCTCCCAAGACTCAGAGCTAAAGCTGTTCCCGTGCTGGAAGGTGATAATGGCTGCCAGGAACCAGCTGTGAGGGCTGCTGCGAACTGAAAAACAGATGGAAGCTGAGACTGGGCTAATTATGAAGCAAAGACTGCAAAACTTGTGGAGATGCTGGCCAGAGGTGCCCCGTTTATTCTCAGAGACAAATGGCTGCATATTTTGAATGTTGGCAGGTGACATGGGAACAGGAAACTCATCAAGCTGTGGACATCTTTCCAATCCTGGCTATGGAGTGCTGCATGTGATGCTTCTTCATCTCACTAACACCCACGACTGCTGCTGCCAAGCTGCTCTGGACAAGGAGAATGTTCTCACTGCAGTGGCAGCTGAGGAAATCTCCAGGCTGGTTCCAAGAGCTACATTCTTGCAGAGCATGGGCAGGTTAAAGCTTTTGTCATAGGCCAAGAAGCAGCTACAGCAGCACAGGCTGTATTGCAACAGGACCATGTCAAGGTGGAAAAAACCTGTTAAAATCTTCCTGTTTCTTTTGTGAAATAGGATTTTTTTCCAAAACACCTGCCAAAAGGGTAATTGCATCAATGGAAAATAAAAACTGGGTTATGTCCTCTAGTAGTTAGTTTCTAAGTTCCAAACTGGCCCATTTAAAAGCTCCAGAAGAAATCACCTTCGAAGTCCATGGTTTTGTAATCAGAACCTCCCTTTCAATTAGTCATGTTATAGGGCTGTAAACACAATAATTCCATCAATACTATGGAACAGTCATGTTGCATTTGTATTAACACAAATGTGTGCTGATGTGCCATAGAGTTAATCTGATATGACAGTAATTGGCTGATGCCCAGCTATGGAGGCCCTGGAGCTATGCTTGCTGTCTCTCCTTTAAAAGAACTATCCTCTGAAACACTGGAAAGGAACACAACTGTGATGTCATATTCTGCCTGCCATCAATCAGCAATGCTTCTTGCACCTGCAGCACTGAGGTATTTGAAGTCGGGGGGTAATTTTTTGGCTGAGGGAGCTGTATTTGAAGTGGAACTTGATATCCTACAAACTTAAATATTAAGAAACTGGGATTTTCAGACTTGTTAGACTAAATCAGACTCAGCAAGCACACAACAGATAATAAACTCAGAAAATCCACAAAAGCATTCTTTTCCCTTTCCTCTGTGACTACTGGGAGCTGTACATCATCACCTAGCCTGCAGTAGGCTTTTCTTACACAGATGAAGCTTAAGGAGCTTAAAACTTTACAAATGCTTTGGGCCTACCGTTGTTATCTTGTACAGTGCTCTACAGACAGAGGCAAGCCTTAAATCTGAGACTGCAGCTGGGGTTCTCTGGTTAAAGGCTTTAAAGGAGATCAATATAAGCAATGCCTAAGGATGTGAACCAGGTCTCAAACACAGTCCATCTCCTGTCTGGGCCATGAAAAGAAGTGGACAGACTCAAAAACCAAGCTAGGATCAGGAGTCTTCACAGTTGCAGTCACAATAGGAATCACTTATTTTGCTTTTGGAAATATACCCATAGTGAGGAGAGACCATACCTCTTTTTGAGGGAGGCTACCAAAGAAACCACAGCAGACACCTAGGCTTTCTGTATCTGGCTCATCAGCTCTGTGCATGCTTTGCTGTCTGGCTGCACAATGCCTTGCCTAACACACGCTTGTTCGTGATAGAACTCTTGAGCTCTACCTCAGTACAAACCAAATAAGAGAGACTTTTTTTTACTCAGAAACCATTATTCTCAACAGTATGGCACTAAAGGCACATCACTTTTGGCAATATGCAAGAGCAGTATCTCAAAATCCCAGAGCATCCACGGCTGACAGTGCCCAAAACATCTCATGGAGCAGCCAGTGAAATTAGGAGAAAATTTTTTAAAGTAAGGTGGGGAAGAGCACCTTAAATAGGGGATTTGGAATCTGTGCTTAGGTTCTAGATTTGACTTAATCACTCTAGGTCTCTATCTGCTCCTTCATCTGTAAAATGGGATCAATAAAACCTCCCCAGATTTGCAGCAGTGCCCCCAGTCTTAATTGATGTCTGTGAAGCATGTTGAGAGCCACAAGTGAAAGAAACCATTACCAAGCCCTCAGGCCTTACTATAATACCAACAAACAAGTCGAGTTGTTTATAATGCTTTTCAGTGCAACAATGACTAGGAAATGAGGAAAGGCCAAAGTGTAGATGCACCCAGTGCTGCTTTGCTGCAGTGTAAATGTAAGTGGTAGGAGCAGATTTTATAGATTTTCCTCCAGGGAATTCTGTTTTCAATAATGCAGTAAAACTTATACCTCTATGGATTCAAATAGATGCCCTTGCTAGCACCTCAGGTATCAAAACCTATTATGAATTCAGGAGAATGCGTCTTGGAGTTGAAATCACATGGAAATTAATTAAGAAATGACTCACTGGAACCTCTCAGATTTAAAGAGTCAAGTGCTGCCCAGCCACCCCTTCCCAACGACTGAACTCAGCCTAGTACCGTACCAGCACACGACATCCCACCTTGCACAGGACCAAAAGCCCCCAGGCATCTCCAAGGCTCTATCCTGCCGACTGCAAAGCTCTCTGTCCCTGCGGGTGCAGTTTTAGGAGCCGAGAGCAGCGGCCGGGCTCGCCCGGACTAGCGCACGGGCAGAGCGCTCCGGCCCGTGCTGCGCCAGCGGAGCCCCCGCTGCTGGCGAGGAGCGAGCGAGTGCGGGGTGCGGGCACATGCGGGACCGGGGTAGCGGTAGCCGGTGTCAGCCGGGGCAGCTGTGGAAGGGCTTGGGAAGCGCGTGTATTCCCCCGCTCCCGTTCTCCGCGCTGGGCGCCGAGCTGCCCGGTAGGACCCGAGCGGCTCTGCTGGACCCAGGGAACGAGATCCAGCGCACAGATAAATCATAAAGCGCTCCATTAGCGGTCCCGCAGCCCTCCCCGTCGCGCAGCCATTTGCCTTTGTTGCAGCCCCGCGCCCGCAAGGTGCGGCGGGGCCGGGGCTGAGGATGAAGAAGCAGCTCGCTCCCCNCCGCCCCGAGCGGTGCTGAGGGGAGAGAGCGGGGCGTCCCCGCGGGGCCGGGAGCGGGCAGTGCTGAGGGGACAGGGCGGGGGGTCCCCGCGGGGCCGGGAGGAGGCGGCCCCGCAGCCTCGGCTTTAGGGCGCTCGTCTCTCGGCGCCCGCCCTTCTCCCCAGCCCTGCGCCCCTCCTTCCCCAGAGTGCCAGGCAGTTCCGAGCGGGGCTTAAATTAGCCCTCGGCTTCCTCTTACGGTGCTTGGGATCCCTCATTTTCCATATCCGGTAGCTTTCCTTTAGACTGGCCACCTCGGGAGACCCTATCTCCGGTCACAGATCGCCACGTTCTTTTGTCCTACAGCAAGCACGGCTCTGGTGACTCTCCTGACTATCTTCCTGCATCAGCCTCCACAGGCTCTTACATGTGACGGGCAGTCTCTCTAGAAAGAGGGGAGCTGCTGTGAGAATAAAGCCAAGGCAGTGGTAATTCCTCCACCGATCCCTGTTCCTGGACACAGGAACCAATTGTATCCTGCATTTACAATTATTTTAATTGACCATTCATTTTAGGGATAACCATGACAGCTTGAACCTCTTCCCTTTCAGTCAGTTAGGACTTGGCAAATGAATAGTTATGCTGATTGTTTCTAGGATTAAGTGCCGCAGCTCATTGGCTCTATCGTGTAATGCTAGATTGAGCTGGGTCTTGTTACCAGACTTATACATGTGTGCATGTGTTCATCTCGTTCTGAACAGGCAGGTTCTGGACTGGGAAGACATGTTAAAAGGAGGGTCCCTGATCAGAACTCCTCACATTCACGAGTTTTGTTAAGTGATCCAGCCTAAGTAAAGGCATTGTTTCTGTTTGAAGACATTAATTAGAGAAGAACTAAATTCTGCAGAGAAAAGTTGATTGGGGAGAAAAGTAAATAGCATAGCAACCCTGGACTCTATCTGTGTGTTCAACACCTGATTATACAATTTTTATTATTATTTCTTTTCTTTCTAGGGTCTCTCAAACTCCTATTTAACCTTAGTAGAAAGGGATTTCAGTGGCACTGGGCTCACAACATCCTCCACTGAAGGCTCTTAAATTACAAAAAAACCCATATGAAACCTCTTCAGTAAACCTCATGTGTCAGAGGAAAAGACAGAATGTGCTCAAGGTTACAGATATGTTCTCTGGCACAACTGGGAAAAACTGCCAGAGCTGTAGTGTCATTTCCTTGGTCTTCATCTGCCAGGCTTTGCCATTCTATCCCAAGAAGGCACCGAGGGTAAACCCAGCCCTGCCTTCAGGGAGAGCAGGGGAGAGGGGACAGGAGGCAGCTGTCCTTTAGTTCCCCTTGGTGAATCTGCACCCATATATTGCCGATGTCAGTAAACAATCTGGTTCTTAAAGGGTTTCTCACTGAATACAAGGAGGCTTGGGGGTTCAATGGGTGTTACTGTGCTGTAAAGAAGGATGATAAGGAGAACGTGGAGACCTATTGTGATGGTCTTTGCAGCTGCCCCTGCAATGAGCTGCCTCCTTTTCCGATGTGTGCTAATTTATAAATAGACCTGATTCCACTATTCGGAGAAAGCTTGTGTCTATCCTTGTACTCAATATATGTGATACTCTGCAGTGGAGAGCAGATGTTTGTACCAGATTCTGCTCCCATGGAAATGGGCAGTAGAAGACTCAGAGGCGAGGGGTGAAATAGCATCAGGGTTATCTCTTGTCCTCTTCTCAGAGCTCCTGTTACAGCCAGTCTGAAAGGCCAGGAGACGCCCTTGGATTTAGCAGCACAGTCTCGAGTGTATGCCTGTGTCTCTGCTGGAGATGAACATCCTGTTGTTTGCAGAGTCCAGTTACAGCTAAAGCTAAAAAAAAAGTATCTGTCTGCATAAACAGGAATTTTCCTCAATTGCAGGAGCCAGCAGAGGACACTGCTTTGTCTCTGTCTCTGAAAGGGCTGAGTAATGTTTTGTTTGTTTGTTTTGTTCTTTTTGCTGCCTTAGTCCAGCTCCATGACTTTGGTGGCGCCTTTGGCAGAAGAACAGTTGTCATTGCTTCCATTTTATCCATATCTACCAGAAGATTTTGTTTTCTAGATTGTTTGCTGCTGCTGAAGCCATAGCAATAATGCTCCTATATAGCTTCACTTAAGGGAGGGAAGAAACAAAACCACATGACAAATTGGTCCAATTTATCACAGCTACAGAAACCTGCAATTCAGCTCAATCGCCCCCACAGGCCAGCTTAGACAGCATCAATATTTAATGACCTGAGAGCCACTGCCTTCACAGCTCGGGCTCCACCTCTGCCCCTCGCCTTATCACAGGTACCCTCCAGCAATGTCACCCCACCAGTGTGGACAGCATCCCCAGAATTCCTCTGGGTGAGCAGGTTCTGTCTTCAGCCTGCCAAGTCAAGACTGCTTGCTACCCAAAGGGGCATAGTCCAGACCCGCTGGGTATGACCAAACTCAGCCCCTTTTTCCTTCCTGGTTGGACCACTCATGCCATAGATTTATGCCCAAGTAACAGCTCCAGGCTTTCTGGGCATGCCTGTGGTCTGTGGCAAACAGGAAAGCAGGAGTAGGACTGGACCATCGCAGCTCATGGCCTCTCCTACAGTCTTTTTTTGGGTAACTTTATAATGCAGACAGGACTGTTCACTTGGTAGCAAGCTGGAGGTGGCTTCTGTTCAGCTGTCTATATCTGTTCCCATTATTAAGGCAGGAGTATTTTATTCCAGAAGGAGCTGCAGTGAAATAAAATGCCAACAACATGTCCTGCACGTGGTGCAGGAAGACTTGAAAAGAAGATGAGTCCAACTATGCCAAATCCCTCCCACTGTGAGCCAAACAGGGCATCAGAGGAGGTTGGGAATGTCTTTTACTGGACCCAGGCTCTGAACTGGCCACAGCAATTGGCATCCAAGAACATCTCCCAGCTCCACCCCAGCACGTGGCCCCTTTGTGGCTTGCTCTGACTGGGACAGTAACGAGAACAAGTGACAGGTTATACAGCTATATCCAGCCATAGACATGTTCCCTCATGGCTCTCTTGCCTCAGTTTCCCTGGTCTGTGAAACGGGTGTGACTGCAACCTCCTGGTGACAAGCACAAAGTAAAACAAAGCATTTTTATCAGGGCTGTGGTAGGGCAGAGGAATTTGTGCTGCTGGACCAACAACTTGAATTCCTCCAGCAAAACAGGATCTTCCACTAGGTTCTCTGTTCACCTGAAAACCCCCATGATTTAGCAAATTGCATATTCCAGAGGGGGAGCTCATTTTCCACTCCACTGGCAGTGAGTGGCACAGGCCATTACAATAAATGGCATTTTGGGAAGATGGCTCTCTAAGTCACTTGGTATTTAACACTGGCCATGGGGGCTCAGCTCTTTATGTAAGATACATTCAGCAAAAGCCTTTTTGTGACCATGTCCCTGCACTAAGGAGCTGTTAGAATAAGGGTGATTATGAATAAACTTAAGAGCAGAGGTTTCTGCATCAAAATAGTTTGGGTCAGAGGCTGCACGGCCATGGGGATGATAGTGTGCACAGAGGACTCAGGTATTTAGACGGGAAAAGCTGGCTTGCTGCAGTTCATCCAGGGATTCTGAGCCATTTCCAGTGCCAGAGCTTGGCTGCTGAGGGATAGCTTCCATCCCCTGGAGCATTTGGTGACTGCCCCCAGACCCTCTGCTCTTGCAGTTGTAGGGTACATGTTTTGTTATGGGCATGGCTCAAAACCAACACAGCAGAGCTGTGCAGAATAATACGTAACTCAACAGACACCTGCAAGTGCCCTAGCAAATACTTAATGGATTGTTCCATTAGTTAACTGTCCAAGAAAGGAATTGTGAGCCAATTCAGTGCATTCCAAATCACAGCTCTGTGAAAAAAAAAGTTTACATAGAGCACAGCTCTTCCTCCTGGCAGCCATCCAGTAATTAATTTCCATGTATCAGCTGCATCTGAATGGGCTTGGTCTTCCGCCCACTGTTTCTATTTATTTATTTTCCATTCATCTCCACTAAAATTAAGACTCAAAGCCTTCCACAGAGAATGGAAAACAAACATGCTGAACCAATACTGCTTCCCACATACAAGCAACAGAAACCACTGCACTTCTTCCTCCTTTGCAGTGAGGCAAGATCTGATTTTTAAGATCTCTGGCCTTTCACCTGAAAAACAGCACAGGTAGCTATGGCATTAGCACAGTCTCAAATTCTTGTTCCAGACACATCAGAAGGCAGCACCCTTCAGTGTCACCCTGATTTTCAGCCTTCTGATGATTGTGTACATATTTCCTCTGGAGTTTCTCAAAACAAAGTAGATTGTTTTCATATTTCTCGGTGATGGACTTCTGAATTGACCATTGGGGTCAGAGAGGTGTTCCTCCTGCCCTCCAATCCTGGATCAAATCCCAAATCCTATTTAAACCCCAAATCATAATAAACTGCCCTTCTTTTCCTCACATCAACCTGATGGTGAGTGTGTGGTTTTTTCGTGTCCCTAACAGCAACACTTCAGCTCTTGGCTGTAGGTGCTCCAGGTCACAGTGACTGCAGACACCCTGTGCTGGAGATCTTTCTGGATGAAGCAACTTCTGCATGGTTTTAGAAGACAGTGCTGATGGTCCAGATGATCACATTAGCTGAGAGTTTATGGGTCAGGATTAAAGAGAGGGCAAGGATGGGTGACATTATAGTAGGGGTCTGCTTCAGACTGCCCAAGCAGGAAGATTGAGCTGGTAACATCCTCTACAGACAGACAGGAACAGCTGCACATTCACTAATCCTGGTCCTCATGGCAGACTTCAACCACCCCAATACTGTTAGAGGGACAACACAGAGGGGACAAGCAATCCAGGAGGTTCCCGAAATGCACTGCTGATTACTTCCTTCTCCAAGACACAGAGGAACCAACAAGGAGAGGTGCAAAGCTGGACCTTGTCCTCATCCACAAGGAAGGGATGGTGGAGAATGAGAAGCCCAAGGGCAGCTTTGGCTGCAGTAACCATGAAATGGTAGAGTTTCAGGGTGGCAAGCAGGGTGCACAGCAAGCTCACTGCCCTGGACTTCAGGAGAGCAGACTGGCTTCTTCAGGGACCTGTTTGGTAGAGTATCCCAGCAGAAAGCCCTGGAGGGCCCAAGAAAGCTGGTTAATATTCAAGTATCACCTTCTCCAAGCTCAGGAGCAATGCATTCTAACAAAAAGGAAGTCAGGCAAAACCACCAGGAAGCCTTCATAGATGAACAACAAGCTCCTGAACAAACTCAAACAAAAGGAAACCTACAGAGGGTGGAAGCAAGGACAGGTAGTCTGGGAGGAATACAGAGAAAGCACCGGGCCTTCCTTACGTTTGTATGATTTTCTATTGGTTTCTTGGTTTGTTCTGGACACATCTGTATTTCAAAGCACATCACCTGATAAAATGTTTTGCTATAACATCTCAGGCTTCTACAATGGCCACATTCTTTGTGCATCTCAGTGTGAATAAGAACAGAAAAGCCAAAGGTTATGAACTTACTTTTAAAGTGATACAAATTACAAAACACCTTAATTTACAATTACAGTATTTACATCCTATTTGCAACAGCACAATCAACAGGATCCAACTGTTGATGTACAGGAAGGGATTCTTACTAAGTAGAATGCACTAAAACAAGGCCTTGGTATTTTTCAAATGTTTTCCTTCCTTAAAAACATACACAAGTGAGTGCATTCTGCTAGATACGAGTCTGGTTGAATATGAAATTCTTCTGCTTGTTACCTAAAAGGATTTCCTTCCTCCAATAAAGAGAGTTTCCAGTTCTGTGTTTATGGCAGCATCAGGAATTATATCATCCTCCATAAAGTCATCTCCAAGCTTCTTCCACCATGGCCAACGAGTATATTTTAGCATAGCGTTGTGGGTTTGTCTTGCCTTGGTAGCTACAGGGATTGATCGACTCATAAAGGCACCAAGATCTTTTTCTGTGGTCTCTGCTAAACCTGGAGCATCTGCAAGAACAAGAGTTTTCTGTATTTTGTTTGTGGTTTTATGAGTATTAAAAAAAAATAAATAAAAGGAACACTACCCTCCCACTTCCCACTGTCCTAGGTCACTCCTTTCCCCGTCCTGGCACTGCAATTTTATGACTACATGATAAATCATAAATCTGATTGGACGGGCAATCCAAATAAAGTCTACTCTGAAAAAATAAATACATAATGGGGTAGAAAGAAGAAAGGGGAAAAATGGACTACTTCTTTCAGGTGCAGTGATGGCATCCACCAAAATGACTTCTTGTGGAAGTATAACCTCAGAGGATCTCCTGGTCACTACTGTGGATCAGCACTCCTGGTGCAGGGTGACATCAGCACAGTGTTCCCACTGCTCTGCTGCAGCAGCACTGTGGTTTCCCTGCTTGGGGGACCCAGCACAGTGTAAGAGTGTGTTGCTGATTTGCCTGCTTAGGGAGTGATGAGCTGCAGTGACACAGCACGTGACAGACTAAATAATGGCATTCAGTAACTTGCTGAATTCTGCCCAGCTTGGGTGCTCTCTGGTGGCTGCAGTTTGCTACTCTTGCTCTTTCATGCAGCCACTTGTCTGGAGTTAGGATAGAACAGTAGTGAATTCTGTTTCACTTAAAGCCAGGCCAGAGAAAATGAAAACATGGAATTTGCAGCTCAAAGATTTCCCTCTTTATCTGGAAGGGGTGAGAGTCTTTTAACCATCAGGTTACTTACAACACAAGAGAACAAACCAAAGTAAAACAGATGTGGGTGAATAGGTTGTGTGAGACCCCATTTTAAGAAATTCTAATGCCTGTTACAGGGCCATTGCTTTTCTTGTGAACATATCAGAGAGAGACTTTCAGCAGAAGAATGAGACGCTCCTTGAAAAACAGGTGTTTATCCTTAACCTACAGCAGCACTTGGATAATCTCTAGCAAAGCCTGGATCTCAAGATAAGGCATATGGCAAAGGAAGAAAGATATTTCAGTTTTGAAATAAGGCTTTAGCACTGCTCACTCTGATTTTCCCTCTAAATTGGTTTAATCCAGACGGTAATCAAAGCCATGAGCAGAGCAGTCACATACTCATTAGCAGCTCCACATCGGTGTTGACCTGAGCCAGCAAAGCCTCTCTGCGCTGCGCTGCTCTCTGATCCAGCCTGCTCCGCAACAGGAACTGTGCCAGCTTTGCCTGAGCCTGCATATGCAATTCTTTACTCATTTCTTCTGACATTTGGGAAGCCTGGAGGAAAACAAGTTTGTTACCATTAGGAGCTGGTTATTTTAAAACTTCTGGGGGCAGAATAATGCCTAAACAAGGAATACAAATGCTGTTCATAATTGTTAACTTCATAATTTTGCTTCCTCTGCAACCCTCTTCATTATTATCCATCATCATGTATATGAATTTTCCAATTACAGTTTGCTTTGGCACTTCTTATTAGATTAATGGTTAAAATCCCCAATATCCTAGTGCCTTGCTGTCAAACAAGCAGGGTTAATAAACACATACCTCAAATGGCTTATCCTGATCATAATTTATGAAGCTGAATATATTTCATCCCTACAGTATTTTATGTTGCATCATTAATGCAAATTATGAAATGACTAAGAAACACACCGGATGCAATTTGATGTAGTCATCCACCTTCTGCTGCAAAGCCAGTCTCTGCTCATCAGTCAGTCCCTTGGGTTCTTTCCAAGGAGAGAGAGGTCTCCTCCTTCTTCGTTTCTCCAAGAATTTACAAGCCTTTGTAAAGAACATATGAGAATATCACAATCACAGAGAGGAAGTTTGTCTTCCTGCTTTGTTTGTAAACAATCAGCGAAAGTGTTTCCATACTGCATCTGTTAAAGCCTAAATGCAGCTATGATGTGGAAAAGACAACATACAAGGTCAGCATGAACTCTAAATAGTAAGTAACAACACTCACAATAAATTACTGACTCATCTGTACTATGGTGACATTCCAATCCTGGGTTTCAAAGAAGCAGCTTTTATATTTTAGTTACAAGACTGTATTAGGCTTTGTAGTCTATATAAGATTCAATCCTTTAAAGAAGTAACTTGTGGCTCTAGACTATCACCTCCGAGTAATTTTTTAATAAATTTTGGCTACATTGACAGTAAGAGAATAAACAGAGTTTTATGATGCTTCACAATAATCCTCTCAGTCCTATCTACTGTTAGAAAAAAGTATAAATACTTACTGCTCTCTGAATGATGATAGCTGCCTTATACTCCTTCAGAGATTGTTTCTGCTGATGAAAAATTCTTCTTGCTCTATACCCTCGCCAGAATCTCTGGATAGTTAATGCTGATTTCTCCTCCATTTCCTGCATGTATTTATTCACCTGACCTACAAAGGTAACAGAAATCCACAGTTACACGACTGTGGGTTAGGTTGTCTTAACAATTTACATTGTTAATCCTCAAACTAGATAGTACCATAAAACCTTGGGTGCTCTCAGTTAAAAGCCCCTCTTCCCCCAAGGTCTCCTAGCTGTGGGTCAGGTCTTGCATATCATAGCTGCAGTGGAGCTTTGTAACACAAGAAAATTGCCTCTCCCTTTCTCCTGCACCATTTTGAAGGCAGCAGATCTTGATCAGTAGTTACTGAGCCCTGAGGGAATTAGCACATTCCCTTTCAGATAATTGGGTCAGGAGAAGAGACAGTAAGACTACTGTGCAAATAGACATGCAAGATTGGAGAACAGATTTGGGGAAATTGTTCCTAAGGACACCCAGACACTCTGATCTTCTGCTATAGCGTAATATAAATCATACTGGCATGGACAACTTCCAGTAAGGCCAGCTGTCGTTGATGGAAGAGTCTCATGGCCCTCTGTCTCTGAAGCTGCATTTGCAGTTTTAGAGCTTCATCTTCCTTCTGTTTTGTTAAATGCTGCAGCTCCTGTTCCCGTTTAGCTCTGCAATACACAAATACATTAACAATTACCTTAAGTTGCATATTTCTTTAAAGTATCCCTCTTTTTCTTTGTGTTAAGTGGTCCAGCATCAAGAAACAAAATTCACAAAACAATGTGCTATGTCAGCTGTTGGTTGCAGAATGACACTAAGCAATGAGAAATCTCCTGCAAACTATCAGATTACCACACTATCTATAGCCACAAAAGACTCTGAACCCTTCTATGAAATCAAAGTTTAAATCTTTACTTAGGATAAAGTTCTAAGGACTCTGAAGGGAATGATGCTTCATGTGGGACATTCACAGCCAGAATGAACTGGAACAACAATTTTGATTCCATCATCTGCTGAAGATGATGGTACTTTTGATTAGCCATCTGCTCCAATACACACCTTTTCCAGTCCATCCATCAGCATGCACAGCACCTGCTTCCCACAATACATATAATTATTTTTGTACTGACTTCAAGAGTTGTTCAGAACGTTGGCTGTCAAACCTTACTTCTTAATTTTGGAGGGATTTTTTTTGTCCACTGACTAGAACTGATGTCCAGCAATTCTGCTATCACTGCATGGTACAAAGTTTTAGGCTCACAGTACTAATGAGCTATTAGTGTTTCCCATCACTAGTATAAATTGAGCTATAATTTTTCCACCAATCCTACTTTCCCTTTAGTCTCTAAAACTGGTTTGGGAGAGATTGGGATGGAAACTGTTGTGTAAAAGAGATGCTCTGGATTTAAAGATCTGACCTTAACAGATAAAAAAGTCTCCACCACAATCTGACAGACCATAATCCTTTTACAACTGTAATGCAGACTTGAGGTGTGCCCACACACCTACCTACAGAGACAGCTTGTGATACATGTGATTATATCAGAATGGTTTCAAGGAAATGAAAGGTATTCAGCCCACACATTTCTGCAAATTAGAGCTGTAAATTTTTACATTTTTAATTCAGGTAATTAATATTTAAATCCAAATATTATATTTCTAAGGCATATGCAATCACAGGATCAAACAAGACTTTTGATCACTTTTTCTTGATAAAACTATTATTATTTTGCCCATTAATTTTTATCAGCTTCACTAAGTTGAAAACGACAAAAATGTTTCATGTACTTCTCAGATGCACATCTGTGAAACCAAGAGTGTCTGTCAGGTATTTAAATGATTCTTTAATACTGATTCTTTCCTATGTAGTCTGCAAAACACATTCATCCTCTGTTTCTCCTAATGATAAGATATATTTGTTTGCACAAGACCACACTTGGCAGGGAACTGCCTCTGAACTAAAGTAAAATATACAGAGTAAGATCCAAGCTTCCTTCTGTAGTTCATGGCACAGAGCAGCCTCCCTCTGGTCATCTCTTTAGAAATGTATAATGGTTTCATTTTTGATGCATTATTAATAAAAATTATTGCCATTTAAAATGTTCTACAATTAACTATGTAATAGTGAACTAGCTTCAAGGAGAGACTACAGGCTTTAACATTCACTGAGGAGACATTTCTGAAACCACAGCTTCAAAAGTTTATAACTTGCAGAGTTACATCTTCCTCTGCAGCTGCAGGTGAGCAAAGTTTGGAGTTTCAATCTCAGCAGTATTTAACCACACTTGCTCTAAAATAAATCTGTGAACATAACCAGAACCTGACTGCTAAAAATTTAAAAGTCCCCTTTAAAGCTCTTCTAAAATCATGTTTACAGTATTCCAAACACTGTTTTTCAGTGTAATGTTTTGACGTAGACAGAAGAAAACCAACACTGGCACTGTACAGTTACTGTATTTGCTCAGTACACTGGGACTGAGTGAGCCATGAACACAAACAACTGTAAGGATATTAATAAGGTTCCATTCCTCTCAATACTAAACAAACACTTTCAAAAGTCCATTTGAATAACTTGAGAACTACTAAAAAGGCACACACTAATGCTTACAATATTGAAAATATGACACAAGGGAGTCAAGCAGCTTGGTGATTGCTGATAGTCTCCCCATACTTTCCATGCTGCTTTTCCATGTAACATCTTAGCCCCTCATCCAGATTTTCTGGGCTGTAAGTTTGGCTTGCAGGATTGCAAGGTGCCTTATAAGGGAAGGAATATTGGCTTCCTTATGTATGGTGGAGTAAAATGTATGGTGGAGTAAAAAGGAGTGACAAGGATGTCTGACTGCAGCACAAAAGTGCAGTGACCAGTGGCCCTCAACAGACACACTGCTTGCACCTGCAAATCTTTCAGAATTTAAAGATTACACCTTATATAGTCCAATAGCCTTTTAAGGTCAGTCTAGACAATAAAGCATAGTTGTTTGCTTTGTATTACTTTGGCCACAATGCAAAGTGATTTGATTGTGATTTATAAAATCTACTTTTGACGCAGTAATGATCAATGTGCAAAAAAAGTTTGAAAAAAAACTTGCTGTGGAGTCTGCATTTGATTTAGATCTCTTAACCCAAGTTAAATTCAAACTAAATTTCTCAAAACAGTTAGCCTAACATGTGCTAACACTACTGATGCAATCTAATTCAAGTGAGACAAGCATTATTTACATAGCTTCCTTCTTCTCTGCAGCTCCAAGGCAGAGGATATTGTTTTTAGGTCACTGAAGTAACTCTGCTTCCGAGAGCCTAAGATTTAAAAATTAATGAAGAACAAGGTCTTGCAAGTACTACACTGAGCAAGCACTATGGGCCTTGGTTTCTGCAGCACTCTGGCATGTGGAAGTTCCACAATAGCTCCAATGTAATTTACAGAGCAATTTTGTGTCACATTAACTGTGAACCAGTTAACTGTCCTACCACCAGTACATCATCTTCTAGTGCTATTTAGTGCAATCCCATGCCACACTTTCAGTTTTCCATATGCCACAAATTTTTACAGAAAACATGAAAGCACCAGAGAAGTAAGGTTTTTTTCATGGAGAAGTCTGGCAGCTGGGAAAGGGACAATTGGAGCTTTTGGCACCAGAAGTGGCAGTTTGGTATTGCTGAAAAAACACATTGTTTGGATGTTTTTGCTAAAAAATCTATAGTGAAAAGGTTCACATTGGCATTACATTACCTTTAGATTTGAGAAGTAACAGCTGACTGGAAAAAGGCACCTTCAAGATGAAGGGACACTTGGTCAGCCCAAACTTAGGGCCTAGGACATGAGAATAAATTCTCAGGAAAGCTACATCCAGGAAGGACAGGAAGGTGAATGGGAATAGCCAACATAGATTTTTTATCATAGGCAAATCATGTTTGACCAGCTTGATTGCATTCTGTGATGACTGGCTCTGTGCATGAGGGAAAAGCAGTGGATGTCATTTTCATTGACTTTACCAAGGCTGTCATCACAGTCTCCTGTGCCAGGTGGGGCTGACACTCAGACAAAACCCCCACAAACACAGAAAATGGCTCAATAAAAACCACATGAAGTTCAAATGGGAAATTCTACAGCTGGTACTAAATGACCTCATGAAGCAGCACAGGCTGGGCACCAATTACCCAGACAGCAACTCCAATGAAAAGAGGGGACAGGCTGGACACCAGGCTGGACAGGCCAGTAGTGAGCCCTTGCAGGAACAAAGGCTACAGCTTAGTGGAGAGATTATTTGGCTTTACTTGGCACACCTGGAGCATTGGCCACACTCTACTGGGACTTCCAATGGAAGAGCAGTGCTGACAAACAGGAGGGATAGAGACTGTCCAGAGACAATTAGAGCCATGGAACACACAGGTAAGGTGTGTTTAGCCTAAAGGAAGGCAAATCTGTCTCTCACTACCTAAAGAACTGTTACAGAGCAGACACAGCCAGACTCATGGGGATGCTCAGAAAAAGGACAAGAGGCAGTGATAGAGTGCAACAATGAAATTCCCACTGCCTGTAATGGAAGAATTCTTCACAAGGCAAATCATCCAGCACAACGAAAGGGATCAAGTGAGATAGTAGGATCTCCATCCTTGGAGACCTCTAAAACTGGATGTGGTCCTCAGCATCCAGATCCCATTTTGAGGCAGGGCCAACTTCAAATAGGACATTGAATTAGATGACCTGAATTTTTCCTCTTCCTTTGTGACTTGAGAAAACCCAGCCCAACCCAAACCTTCATACTAGATCCTATTCTTTACTGTTTTTCACAAAGTCATACTGTTTACCTGAAGCTTCTCTGTAAAGTGATCACTGCTTGGGGTAGCTTTTTCAGCCTTTTCCTTGTTTGACATCCTCGCCATGCTGCCTGGATTATACAAGCTGCTTGATGCTGCTTCTGAAATTAACAAAACAGTTGGTAGAATATTTTCTATGCGTATAAAACCACTTTATTACTGCTTGCATTATTGAAAAATCTCAACATTTGGCCAAACCCCATCAGTTTTCAAATGCATCAAATTGGGGAATTTAAGATCTTACAAGACAGTTATTATCATGAGCTCCATACTTGCCCCAAAAGCAGCTAATCTGACCACCTGCATTGATGCTCTCTGCGGTAAACAAATGAATCTACAGCACAAATATATATATATATATAATATCAGTACTAGAAATTTGTATTTAAAACACCTGAAGCACTTGATATTTCAAATGGTGATTCAATCAAAATACCTACACTAGAGAGGACAGAAAGACAAGTTTGGAGAAAGAGCAACAGAAAAAATGCTACATTTTCAGTATGATCAGAAGACATTGAAATGCAAACATGAAAAAAAATCAATTCTGTTCTTAAATGGATTTAAAAAAACCCCACAAACAAACTGAATCACAAAACACCCTGCTCTGTTGAAGATGAAAGCAGGTCTCTGCAAACATAACTGATTTTCATTGAAGTATTGTCTCTGAGAAACTTGCATGTAAATTTTTTTTAAGATGCACATGAAACACACCCTTGTCTCTATCAGGAACACAGTCCAGGTGGTGTTCTTACTGCACATTTTCTGTATATGACTTAGTTCTATGTAAATGCTGCCTAGAATTCAGAGATCTAAATTTGTAACACTGATGTGAGAAAAGCAGATGCAGTTACTTTAATTTTATAGTTAGCAAAAAAATTATTTCCCCCCATAGTTACATTGAAATCTATGATGAATCTGCACAGAAAGTCAATCTCTTGACTCACAGTCCCATATCTTAATGAACGAGCAATTTCTTGATGTTTTTTAAAAAATACAATAAAACAAATTCAAAAAGGCAATTAAAAATTAATTACATAGTGAAACAATAACACAGGTTTTGAAAAGTGTCTACAGAGTGATAAAGTAAATCCATTCTAAACATACACAAATCACATGTAAATAGGATTTCGCATCTAAATAGGACTTCACATCTGAAAGTCACATTAAACTTCATCACCTGCATTTCTCCTTTTCCACCGGATTGTTCCAAATACAGCAGATCCAAGAGCTGATTGACCTCCCTGTCAAATCCTTTGCCAGTCCACTGTTTACTTAAAAGCCCTTTTAATCCTAAGAAAAAAGAGAAGAAACTAATTCAATAACGTGAATTATTCTTTTCAAACTTTCAAAGAAACAAACTACGAATCAACAAATCAAATCTGATTCTATGCGTAAAGGAGTGTGAGAGCTGAAGACCATCAGCCATCTTTGAGAGTCATGCATTATCTTATCAAAGAATATCTGGTGCTCCAACTATCACAGACAAGTATTACCCAGTGATTTTGTATGTCTGAATCAGTATTGTGTTTATATCAGTGACAGTCAAATTACCAGTTTTTTCAGTATCTTATCAGTAAGTCATTGTTAGGTGCTAAAAAGAATTCAAAGCACCACACAAGTGCTGGGTGTTGTTAACACTCTTTTCATATTTTTTGTAATAAAATTTATTTATTTCTAACTGTACCTGTTTGATGTCTTATCTGCATAGTTTAACTGTGCATGCATCCAATCCATGAGACAAAAGAGCTTTTTAGGTTTGCAGTAGCTAGAAAGCACCCTTGTGCTCCCCCCACACCACACACATGCTCCCTATGCAACAGTAGACAGGAAGGTGCTAAAATGTTTGTATGAGGCAAATCCCAGAGCCTAAGGGCTCTGCAGGGGTTGGGGGGAAGAGGAAAACAGGCAGGAAGTGTGTGTGTGTTTGCCTCCTGAAGAACTGCAGATTCAAGCAACTTTTCCATCTTCAAATCATTGTTCATAAGCATAGTCATACACGGGGCAACTCCAACACTCACATGTACTTACAGGATCTGGAGCACACAGAAATGGCACCTCTGTGGCACCACATCCACCACTTTAGAAAAACAATGACAGTTAAACACTTCAGGAGAGAGACAGGAAGGATTCCAAATGGAGTCAGTGGGTGCCCCAAGGCTGTGTGAGCCCTGCAAACGCAGGGAGCCAGGCTAGAGCTCCCTCACAGAAGTGCTGTGGGTCTGACACAACCACTTGCCAGTCTCTATACAGACTGCACAGCCATATGCACCTCTGGCAGGGAGAACCTCCAACGTGCCTCACAGATGTGTCAACCCATGCAGGACAAAAGGCCAGGCCCTCTGGGAAACCTGACATAGGGACTGTGCTGGTCCTGGAGATCCCTCACCTCCAGCAGGCTGCCTTCACTGACAAAGCTCACACCAAAGCACACTGCCAACAGCTCTAAGCCACTGTGAAGCCAAGGGACTTCAGCGAGATGGCCAGATGGTGGAAATGCTGTAATGCTTTCTTTGTTGCCTCTATTCCTCAAAGTCTCTAAAGGATTCCAAAGCCTGAGTTAAAACTAACAGAAGGATTCTAACTTAAAAAAAAAAAAGTAGAGAAAAAAAGCAATTTTGTTCTTTCTTTTCTTAGTGGAAAGAGGAAACATGCACAGGAGAGAGATGAAGAGTTTCTAAATGACTGTGGCATACTGTGATTCTAAAGCAAAATAAAGCATCCTTTGATGGAGATCTGTGCCTCTTCAGACAAGCCAGCATTCTACAGCTGGGATAATCAGACCATCACAGCAGCTTCCCAGGAATCCACAATGTGATACGAGACTTAGGCACATTATACTTAATTCCATACTACAAGGAATGCCTTCTCTCAGTTCTGTAGGCAAAAGGGTGGCAAAGCTGTTCATCTGGTCCAGAAATTTATCTGGCCGGTACTGTATAATAAGTAGTCAGCACAAGTGCAAAAAATTGGAATTGGACATTTTTGCCTTGCATTCCCTCTTTTAACTGTCTTTATCCTCAAAGGACTGAGGCTGCTCACAAGTAGTTTTGACCAACAATAACATCCAGAACATAAAAGACATGGCAAACATCATGCCTGTTCCTTAGTCTCCATGTGCATGATACAGTACAAAGGGGTTCCCTGGAGCTCCCTGCTAGGCTAAAGACAGAAACATTAAATGAGACATCTCATTAAAGAATGAATAACATAGAACAAATTATACACATACTCAGCCTCATCATCTGAAGGCATCAAGACTAAATGATAAACTAATTTTATGAATTCTTGGAAAGAGTTCATTCCAATTACTTGGATATCAAAAGAGAATCAGCTCTTGGATAACTAAACAGCCCTCTATCAGATGAGCAGACCTGCAACAGCCAGGGTCAGCAGTTCACTCTAAGTAAAACTTTCATGCCCTGGATTAGTGAGCCTTAGCACTGTGGCAGATGTGACACAGGACTCTCTGACTGTGGCAGTGCAGGCACCCTGCCTGTGGATCCCTCAATAACCAACCTGCACAGGGAAACAGAAAGAAGTAAAAGCCCATCAGGCTGGAAGTGACAAACAACAGCTTTAAAAGACAAGTTGCCACATGCTGAGTCCTCACTACAGAGAAGAAAATAAATCTAGGAAACAGAAAGAGGTGCAGTACCTTAACCTGCAATGAAAATGAATAGAAGGAAAAAACTCCACAAAGTAACATGGCACTGCCATCTCCACATAACTGTAGAGTTACTGAACCACAATGGGAAACCTCTGTCGTTTTATTTTTACAGGGAATGTAAGAGGAGGCTCAGTGATTGGTCCCATGCATGTTTACAAACCTTTGTAGCGAGCTGTGAATAACTGCACAAGCTGTTTGCAAAATTTTGCCACTAACAGCAGCAGTTTTGTGGCAGCACTTCCTACAGCAGGATTGGTGGTAGAGGAAAGCTTATAAACAAGTTCATCCAAAACAGAGTGAAGAGTCTCTTCTTCAACTTGAAGCAAGACAGAACTTTTAAAAGAATAAAGGAAAAAAAAGGGGGGTGGGACATAAGTGTCAATTGAAAAACATGAGCTTTTTAACAATGACTTATTTTTAGCTATGTCAGGCTATATACAGCAAGCCAAGATGCCCAGCTAGCTGGACCAGGAATCTGATCCAGACAGTATTACTGTTTCAATCAACCAATTACCACTCCCTCAATTTAAGAAGATTAAAACCCCATCTTTTTAATGTTTTCAATTTCTACTAAAAAGACATGGGGAAAAACAATAAAACACAACAGCGCTCACATATGAAAAGATTTTACTTTATCAAGCAGTAATGAACTATCTTTTATATTTATTATTAAGAAAAATAATAATATGAAAACAACTAACCTATTGATCCTCAAAATATTGTGTAACACTGACATCATTATAATTGCTGTTTCAACATCATCTGCTATTAACAATTGCAGGAAGCGATCATTTTGTAGCACTGCAAAGAAAACCAAAAACAAGCAAACAAGAAATCATACAATCAGAACCGGATTTGAAAATACCATAAAACCAAATAAACTTCATCATAAGCCATAGCAAGTAAAACCAGACACTGTTTCTGGAACAAGCTCCCTCATTTATAATTTTTACACTGAAACTTACTGAGATAACTAAACTACTTCAACCTCCAAAAAAACATGCTGAATCCTGTTTTTTCTGCCTTGGGACATCCTTCAGGCACTGATGTTGCAAGGGAATGAAAACTTTATGTTACAATAGTACCTTTTCCTTACATCAACAGTGGAATTAACACTGGGGCAACAATATCCAAAAAAGTTAAGGACCTCAACCTTGACAATTTGTTACCCCAGGTTATTTAATGCAAGTCCACTGATGTCATTAAAGCAACATCTTTTTTATCCCAGTGTACCACTGGCTACATATTCAGTAATTTTTCTGACCATGTGTGTTTTTAGTTACACATCTTATGATCCTTAGGTTTTTGTCCAGTACTAGAAACAAAACCAACTCTGCTTTTCAGAATCAGTGTGATTAACATCCGTTTAAATGAAAGCTTATTATGGTCAGAAATACATAGTGAAGTTTGTTAGATATTTGTAAAATTTCCTGTCATGGCAGAAACTTCAGAAATCTGACTCCAATTCTATCTACTCATCAGGGCTAGCAATGTACTCTGCATATTTTAATCACACACCGGAAAAGATCAATTGTCTCTTATTGGAAAAAAAAACAACCTGATTTTTAAAAGGTATAGACTTATAAAGAGAAATTACAGGGTGACACTTTAAATATTTATCTCTGAAAGTCTAAAAGGGGAACCCTTGAGTATTCTCCTTTAGTGGATGTTTACCATTATACATATTGCTGTTGGGCTGACTCCTTAAAGAGACTGATTTACCATCTACTCCAATTTAGAAGACTCCAATTTAGGTGGAGATTAGCTTAATAGTGAATTTTGATACTTGTAGTTGCCATAAATAAATGTTCAGGTGTTCTGTGGGTTGACATTTCCCTTACCACATGCTGCTAGTTGAACATGCCCGCCGAACAGCCAGCAGATGGCATCAGTTACTATTCGGAACCAGTGTAAAAAGTCTTGTTTTTCTTTATCCTAAACGAAAGAGAAGTAGGTAAAAACATGTGTATGATCTTCACTAAGGACTTCATCTTCATGTCATGGGAAGGTTTGTATGCCTCAGGAATTTGGAGAACAAATTCCACCAAATTTCCAAGTGAGGTTGCTGAAACTGTAGGAACTAGTAAAAAGAAAACAACCCAGCTTGTGACATCTTTGAGGTCAGAGATCAAACAAGAAGATCTGAACATACTAAAAAAAATAAAAGCATCCAATTTGGAAAAAAAATCACAACAAGGAGAGAGAATCTTGTTTACTCCTTAAAAATATTTGATAAGAGGGATAAGACAAATAATAGCTCAGCAAATATGCATCACAGATTTAATGCACTAAATGGGAAATATATTACTTTAAATAAGGGGGGAAAATAAAAAAAGATACAAAGTGGCCAAGGACACACTCAAAATGAAAAAGGTTCCTGATAACTGGTATGGTGAAGCTTCAGAAGAACCTCCTAGTTGGAGGTCTGGGAGCAAACACCAAACCAGTATAAAGCTGAAATTTGATCTGTTTGCCAAACAGACTACATCATGTGCTTGCCTGTGATAGCACTGGACTGGCAAAAAACATAGAATCAATCACAGAATCGTAGGGTTGGAAAGGACCTAAAGTCCATCTTGTTCCAGCCCCACTGCCATGGGCTGGGACACCTTCCAGTAGATCACATTTCTCAGAGCTTCGCGGAGCCTGGCCTGGAATGCTTCCCCAGATGGAGCATCCACAGCTTCTCTAGGCAGCCTGTCCCACTGTTTTACCATTCTGACAGCACAGAATTTCTTCCCAATACCTATTTAAACCTCCTTCTTTCAGTGTAAAGCCATCACCCCTTATCCTGTCACTACATGCCCTTGTAAAAAGTCCTTCTTCAGCTTTCTTGCAACCCCTTCAGGTACTGGGAGGCGACACAAGTTCTCCTCAGAGACTTCTCTTCTTCATGCTGAACAACCCCACCTCTCAGCCTTTCTTCACAACAGAGGTGCTCCCATGCTCCCCTACGACCAGTAGGAATTCAGGTTTTAAAAGGTAAATGCACATACAAATGCATATTCCAGTCTGTATTCCAAGTGTGAGCCACAGACTACTATAAATCTGGAATCTGGGTGTGTGGAACAGCAAAATGGGTTTTTGACAGTACCACACCACTGACAAATGCTACAAAGCACATGGTCATATATCCCACATTAATTGAGCCGTGACAAATGAAACCCTGAGAAGCCTATTCCTAGATCCCTGCAGGAGCCCCAGCCCCCAGTCAAGGTTTAACTATGTATTGGGTCCATACTGACAAGGAGAGATACAAAATAACACCAATATGTTAATCTGTAATATTATCTGCTCTGTGTTTTGGCAACATGTCAGTTTCCGAAAGCTATTTCACTTCCCTTGACTTCAAAAACTAACAGACTACAAAAAGCAACAGACAGCAGAATAAACTTCAAATCTCCACTGGTAGAGTGGGATTTCCAAAATTCCCCTCAGCAAGCATCAAGTCTGGGTGCCCAGTCACCTCTGAGACCACGAAGTTTAAAAGCCAAAGTACTAATTATAATGTAGACTGCATTTGCATTCAAAAGAAATCTTTGCCCACAAGCATGACTCAAGTAGCATGTAGGCTGAGACATAAGAAAGTACTGGGGAAATTACATATTGTGGATAAAAGTCTCCTGGGATGTCATTTAGGAAGCTTCCTTCTTAAGCACTAAATGTACTTCTCAAGTACTGGACTAAGAGAAACTATGTTATTGCACTGATGCTTTCTGAGAATTGATTGTCTGTGGTGTCTATCACAATACTTTGGAGGAAAACTTTGGCTAAGTACAAGAAGCCAGTGAGCCAAGAAATGAGACATTATGGAGAAACGGGGATATTAAAAGAAACTGTCAGAATCCATAAAGTTAGTTATTTAAATTACTCATGGGTTTTTGCTTGTTGGGGGTATTTTTCCTTCTGATTCTAGAACTCAGAATTCTCCAGAAGCGTGAGGCAATCTCATTGAGCAAAACCCTTCTTTATTGCATAAAAAAAAGAGAAATGTGAGAAAGTGTTTAAATCTATAAATTCATGAAGTCTGCCTTTGGCATTCTCCATGTGGAAGTTCAGAAGCAGTGAACATTCTTGGAATTTTTTTGCCAATTTTGCAGCAGAAATTGAATAACAAAACAAACTTCAACAAATCTGATTTAAAATCATAAGACTTCCTAAACCATTTTTAGTGAGAATTAATTCATTACAAAGGCTGAACTAATGATATGCAAAGTTAAGACACTACCATGACTGGGATGCTGTTTTTTGTAGGGCTTTTTTTTCCCCCTCTTATACTGCTCTAATTCTTCAATCCTTCCTACAGCTTCACTTCTTCCCTCTACCTTTAAAACCTGTGAAAAGTAGTAGCCAAACTACCTAAACAGGCCTATGGTAGCAGAGTGGCTTTGCACAAGTCACAGAGCAAATGCTGCACAATGACAAATTTCAGCTCCAGAGCTTGGAGGCCTAAGAACAACTACTGCAATTTCTTCAAAATAAATTTTCATCATGCCATGTCCCTAGAAAAATATCCTACTTATCCAATATGTGTCCTCAGAAAGTTTGCAGGTGTTCTCTGCTCTTTTAAGTATGAAACTTAAATACCTTGATTGCTCGGATAAATCGTGCTTGCAAGCGTTTTCCCAAAACCAGCAGGGTGTCTACAACTGAAGGAAGAAACTTCTTGTAAAATTCCTCAGGATCTTCTTTCACCTCGAGCCCTACACAACAATGACTGAAATGGAGTAAAAAAAAAAAAAAAAAAAAAAAAAAAAAAAAAAAAAAAAAGGAAAAAAAAAAAACACAAAAAGGAACAAAAAAGAGAAAAAAAAAAAAAAAAAAAAAAAAAAAGAAAGAAAGAAAAAAGGGAAAAAAATCAACCTGAATAGTCAAAGGCCTGTTTGAACAACTTTGAATGAATGTCACGTCATCAGAGAAATGCTTCAGTGGCAGGAGACAATTCCCCCTGAACAACAGCTCACTGCTGTGACTGGCTCCAAGGTGGCTGCCTCCAAGGAAGAGCAACCACTTGCAGGTTGGAGACCATTTTACTATTTATTATGGCATTTCTCAGCTAGAAACATATCCAAGGCACTTTCTCCTTTCGCTTCATCAAATCTGTTCAGGCTTGTTCCATACTCTAGGGAAGGGCTCTGATGGTCAAAAAGAAGGAAAAAAAGGCAAAATAAAAAGGTAGAAAAAAAAACTGATAAAGGAAGCACAATGATGAAGGGGGTGCACATCAGGCAGTGAAAATATGTATAAAAAAATATACCATAGAACATTCAGAGAGCCTGTCTACAACTATTCTCAAACTGAGGAAGGCATGTGGGCTAGAAATCAGTTCCTCAGATCTCAGCTCTCTTATTTTACTCACCGCAACACGTCGGTTGTTTCTGGAAGACTTTTTACAAGAAAATGCATGTTTTACAACTGCTGAGTTGTTTCAGTTCTGCACTCAGTGCTGATACCAGTGCAACAAAAGAGTCTTCCTGACTTCTTATGAATTTTGCTTTCTGATATTTTATCTAGGCTATGTTAGCTTTTTGGGAATGCACACACGTAAATCTGTCTACCAAAGCCCTTGGAAAAAAAAATTCTAGGCATGAAGCTGAGATTTATCTAGCTACAAAAGGACATTTTTACAGCTAAAATAAATTTCAGTATTCTCTGCAACTGAAACAGCTTATAGGGGATGATTTAAGTATCACACTACTCTGGTGATAACTCTTGCATCCCTTACTGAAATTCCTCGCATTAAAAATTCATACGGCAGCTATGGCATAAATAAGAGATGGTCACATAATTACTTCATGCCTTAGAATTTTATTCCCTAGTTAAGCCAAAACTAAGTACAACTTGAGGAAAATTTAAAATGTATTATTTTTCCTCACATTTAAAATTGAGATTGGATCACTGGGGGTTTGAGCTTAAAGTTTTCTTATTTACAGTGCCATTCTCACAATATCACTACATCAAGTTATCTAGTCTGTATGAACTATGACATCTATTATATTTTAAAATGTAAACAGATACTTAAAATGGGTATATTAAATAAATATTTAAATACAGTCAAGCCAAGCAGTGAGTCAATCAGGCTGAAGATCTTTGCAAGAAGAAATCTACAAAACAAAATAACAATTTTTAAATAACTACAATTGAAAATTATATAATTACTGGGTAAGAACTGTTGCACTGGTGAGTACTGTCCACAAAAAAAGGTAACGCCAACACAAACCCTGCTCCCACCACAGAGTTCCCCTAGCTCAATGAAACACAATGCAAATGAATTAAACAGGACCAATTAGGCTATGCCTGACCCCTCTGCTCTTGACTGCTCCCTGCACTTTAACCCTGGCCTTTCCTGAACAACAAGCCTTGTTCTGGATGGGAGCCAATATATTACAGCTTGAAAAGAGAAAGAGCAAGATGAAAGGACAGAAAGAAAACTGGAAGAAAACTTCTTAGCTTTTTTTTTTTTTT